>OX422212.1:208716974-209106974 GCA_949130495.1 Sambucus nigra
CTAAGGGACATCAGAGACTGGATATCTTCGATGACTGCCCATATTCGGGACGAGGTTCCTGTTCCTTCTTGCTTGGTGCCATCTGCTTCATTCGGAGAGGACTCTATATTGGGTAGTGGTGGCGCATCGTCTCACCATAGGGGAAAGAGAGCACGTCACAGGGGTGGAAGCTCTTAGTGAGAGAGAGGGAGAGAATGTGGGTTCGGGCTGAGTCCCGTTGTTTTTGACTTTTCTTTTATTTCCTGCAAAAATGATGTAACACAGAAAACAGATATATGCAATGCAATGGATTTTTTCATTATCTTTTATTGAATGACGAATGCATGCACCTGCGCTTTTTACTTTGCTGCTCAGACCGTAAAAAGGAATTTTTTGAAGGAAAGTTCTTAATTAAAAGGGGAATTTTATAAGAAAAAAGGATTCTTGAAATTCTGTCGAGAATATCAATTTATTTTTATTGAATTTTCTGATTTGACAAAAGAGGAAAAGAGGGAAATTTCAAAAAATGGGGGGGTTATCGATCGGCAAGCACACCCTGTCCTGCCTATCGGCAGTTCAATCCAGTCCCATCAAATAAAAGATTTGATTGGTACCCTCTTTAGCCTTAGGTACCTTGCGGGGTAGGATCCCCTTCGATTTCTGTAGGGATTATGTCCCTTGTGAGGGATTTTAAGTATAAAAGGGGTAAGGGTGGAGTGCTTTCATCACACCTTTGCATTTTCGCCTACTTACCCATTATTTCTTAGCCTTGCAAGATGGCTCTCCCTGGTAGAATCGAGTTTTCCAACTACCTCAAAGCCTTGGAAGCAATGTGCTCCTATAATGTCGACTACGATGCTATCAACATGCGTCGAGTCTTTTTGTGGCGCAATCGGCCTATTGAGTGGAACGTGCTGATGGCGACGGTATAATTCTGGTACCCTGAAGACCATGTATTTTGCTTTAGGTTGGGGGAAGTTTTTCCTACCTACGAGGAATTTTCTGCCATACTGGGTGTAAATACCAGTGTTGCTGTGGCTTTGCCCAAATTTTCCCATTCTCCTAGGGATTTATTGGTCGGGCTTCTTCATATTTCACCTTCGGTGGCCAGATCATTGGTTGCTGGAGGAATGATCTCCCTCCCGACGATGCTACAGTCCGTGCATTTACGGGAAGTAGGTGATACTGGCTATGCTTGAGCCGTTGTTCTTGGCCTAGTTTCAAAATTGATGCTGGTGTCTGGAGAAGTGCTGGTGGACCCGCAACTTGTAGCCATTACCTCATGGATGTCATACCGTCGCAATCCTGCGACGGTGATACTGGGGGAGACTCTAAATGGCCTGGATGCTTGGAGAGAAGGTCGTTCTAACTTTTTGAGGGGTAGCCCCGTGATGCTGTTCATGTGTTTGTCTAAAAGATTCCACTTGGTGACTCCTCCAGAGTCCCTTGTTGGCTGTACCCAACTTCTTTTCACGCCACTTCATCAGCGTTGGCCTATATGTTGAGAACTGGGAGAATTAGCTTGTGGAATATGGGGCTCGTGGTCTGTATTGGTCAGTGCCTTGGTGGTGGCGGATGCAGCCTGTTCTGGAGCCAGGAGAGTATTCATATGTGAGGCTGGTTGGTCTCAGGCAAATCTCCTTTTATTTCCCTTGGCGACTTCTGCGCTAATTTGGTCGGGCCCAGGTCATGCCACCTCGAATCTCAAATTTCTTTTCGGTAGAAGATTTGACTGAGCGCCTGCATCTGTTGTTTGGATCTCTGTGGGAAAATCGGCGTCTGTCGACCCGTCCCTTTCAGTCTGTTGGGACGGTTTGGCATATCCCCAAAGATTATATGAAGTGGTTGTGGAGGAAAGTAGTCAGCAAGATGTTGGCAGTGGAGACTGGACAAAGATGGTTTGTTTTATCAAACACCATGGAAGGGGGTGTTGTGGTCTTTTCGAAAATGGTTCGGGCTCATCATTCCATGGAGTGTTTGAGGCACTCTATTTAGGTAGGGGAAACTTAGGGACCTCAGGATGTAGATGATGAGGGTGCAGGCTCCTCTGGTAGCTGTGGGTAGGACTCTTGGAGAGTTTATTTATGTAATGGATGACAGATATGGGGATTTTATTTGGCTTTTTATGGTAGTGGGGGGAAGGGAGTTATCCGTTCCTTTTCTTATGTAATCCGTACTGTAATTTCTTATTAATGAAATAAATAAGTTTCTGATCATCTAGCTGTGCCTTTCGATGAATTTTGTATTTTGAATTATCTATACTGATCGCTA
Source organism: Sambucus nigra (assembly GCA_949130495.1). Taxonomy (NCBI): domain Eukaryota; kingdom Viridiplantae; phylum Streptophyta; class Magnoliopsida; order Dipsacales; family Adoxaceae; genus Sambucus; species Sambucus nigra. The sequence continues at coordinate 208,719,225 of OX422212.1, forward strand.
AGGCATACATAATACTTTTGTTCAAGTATATTTTCAGAATGAACCGCCGTTCTCGAAGGTAAGAAAAGAATAGTATTTTGTGAAAAAGAAAGGGCCTCACTCATGTGAGGTGTATGAGCTGCCTACGTACCTCTGGGGTTTTTGAAAAGTTTTTTTATCTGTTGGAAAATAGTTTTTTTTTTAGAATAGAAGGGGGATGAGAAGATTCATAGCGCGCCGAGATTTTGGACTTAGGGGTAGAATTTCTTGAGACGGTCCAGGTTGACTGGACGAGCCATCTCTTCCCCATCTAGGTCAGTAAGCATGGCGACACTGTCAGATAAGATTTTCTTCACAATGTAGGGGCCGCTCCAATTGGGCTTGAATTTCCCTCTGGGGTCCCAGATGGGTTCTATTATCTCCTTGAGGGCTAAGTCTCCCTATCGGACACCACGGTCCTTGACTCTCTTGTTGAATGATCGTGCTATTCGGAGATGATACCCTTGTATGTGGTAAAGAGCTTTTAATCTCCTCTCATCTAGGAGGGTCAGCTCATCGAGACGGCTTTGGCACCAGTCTTCTTCGCTAACTTTGCTTTCGAGCATGACGCATAGCGAGGGTATTTCTAGCTCCACAGGTAGGACTGCTTCCATGCCGTAGACCAGAGAGTAAGGGGTAGCCCTAGTAGAAGTTCGGATTAAGGTTTGATAGCCCCAGAGGGCGTACGGGATCTGGTCGGCCCAATCTCTACAGCTTTTGGTCATCTTGATGATGATGGCTTTGAATTTCTTGTTGGCAGCTTCAACTGCACCATTGGTCTGAAGTCGGTAGGGAGAAGATTTGTGTCTCTGAATCCCGTACTCGTTGACTACTTCTGTGACTTCTGCTTCGAAATGCAACCCGTTAACTGACACTAGCTCGTGTGAGACCCCATATCGGCAGATGATATTTTTCTTGAGGAATTTGGCCACTTTATTGGCGTTCAGTACTGCGTTTGGTTTAGCTTCGTCCCATTTGGAGAAGTAATCGATGGCAACTAGGATGAAATCATGTCCGTTTGAAGCCTTTGGTGTAACCTTCCCTATGATGTCGATAACCCAAGTGGAGAACGGCCAGGGAGAGGTCATGTTATATAATTCTCGAGGAGACAAGTGTTGAAGATTGGAAAACTGTTGGCATTTGAGGCATCTCCGGACATAGGCGACGCAGTCTTGGGCATGGTGGTCCATTAATATCCCTGTCGGATGATCTTCTTGTCAAGCATGTGACCGTTCATGTGGGGTCTGCATTCCCCACTATGGATTTTCTGCATTATTTTCTCAATCTCAGACCCTGCGATACAGTGTAGATGAGTTCCATCGAAATTCCTCTTGAGTAGAACTTTATGACAGATGATGTACTGGGCGGCCAGTCTTCGGAGGGTTGTTCGATCTTTCTTGTTGGAACCCTCGGGATACCTACCATGTTTGAGGAGGCACCAGATATCATAGTACCAGTAATCGGTTAGTTCGGGATCTTCGGTGGAGACAAGCTCAATATGGTAGCAGTGAGTTGGTTTGTCTTGCTTTTGAACTAGGAAGGGGGTCATTATTATTCCTTCGGGCATGTCGACCATGGAGGCCAAGGTAGCGAGAGCATCGGCTAGGTTATTCTTTGCTCGGGGTAGGTAATGGAAGGTGATATCTCGGAATCGGGAGGCTAACTCTTCTAAGTGGGCATGGAAGGGTTGGAGCTTTTCATCCTTGACTTTCCACTTTCTGAGCACTTGATCGATGATGAGGTAAGAATCCCCGTAGACATTAAGGTATTGAATACCTTCCTTGAGAGCAACTTTGAGGCCCACTGTGCATGCCTCTTATTCCGTCATGTTGTTCGTGCAAGGGAAATCCAATTTGATGGCGATGGGAGTGTGGGAGTCATCTGGGGCGATCAAAAGTATGCCAATGCCATATCCCTTTTTGTTGGCAGCGCCGTCAAAGAACATTTTCCATCGAAGGTGGTCTTGAGCGGTGCAGAGGATATTTTCATCTCGGAATTCGGAGATCCAGACATTTGCTTCTTCTACAGGGTAATCGGTGAAGTAGTCAGAGATGGCTCTTCCTTTACCGGCTTTCTGCGTGACATACATGATATCAAACTCGGTTAGGAGCATCAACCATCGGGCCATTCGACTGGATAAGGAGGGTTTCTCAAGAAGGTATTTGATGGGATCCATTCGGGATATAAGTTTGATGGGGAAGGCGAGCATGTAGTGTCACAATTTTTGGGTGACCCAGACAAGTGCGACACACGCCTTTTCCAAAGCAGTGTAGTTGACCTCGTACCCGACCAATTTGCGACTGGCGTAATAGATGGATCTTTCTTTGCAGGAGTCTTCAAGGTATTGGGCTAGCAAACCCCCAGCTGTAGTGTCGGTTATGGTTAGGTATAGGAGCAAAGGGAGACCCAGCTGTGGTGGCATGAGCACTAGAGGTTGGGTGAGGTATTATTTGATTCGGTTAAAAGCTTCTTGGCAGGACTCATTCCAAACCTTGGTTGAATCCTTTTGGAGGAGTTTGAAGATTGGTTCACAGATGGAGGTTAGCTGGCTGATGAACCGGCTGATATATTGTAATTTCCCAAGAAAACCTCGGACTTCTTTCTCTGTTTGGGGCGGTGGAATCTCAAGTATGGCCTTCAGCTTTGCAGGATCTTCTTCTATCCCCTTTTCGCTGACCATGAATCCCAAGAGTTTTCCCTTTGTAACGCCGAAGACACACTTCTATGGATTAAGTCGCATCTAATACCGTCGCAGTCGTTCGAAGAACTTCCAGAGAGCGGGAACATGACCTTCTCTAGTTTTGTACTTGATAATCATATCATCCACATAGACCTAGACTTATTTGTGAATCAAATCGTGCATGATGGTTGTGGAAGCCCTTTGGTAGGTATCCCCAACATTCTTGAGACCAAATGGCATAACGGTGTAGCAAAAGGTTCCCCATGGGGTGATGAATACGGTTTTTTTCTTGGTGGTCTGGGTGCATCTTGATTTGATTGTATCCGGCAAACCCGTCGACGAATGACTTGAGAGCATGATTGGCTGTGTTGTTCACGATCATGTCGATATTGGGTAGCGGATAATCATCCTTTGGAGAAGCTTTGTTTAAATCTCGGTAGTCCACACATATTCGAACCTTCCCTCCTGATTTCGGCACATGTACTATGTTGGCTAGCCATGTGGGATATTCGATCACACGAATGAAGACCACGTTCAATTGTTTGACCACCTCTTCTTTGACCTTGAGCGACCACTCGGTGCGAAGTTTTCTCAATTTTTGTTTAACGGACTTGTAATCTGAGAGGGTGGGGATCTCATGCTGAGCTATTTCAGGATCAATGCCGAGCGTATCATCATAGGACCAAGTGAAGACATCCACAAACTCCTTTAACAATTCTTCGAGTTGTGCGCGCTCATGCTCGTCAAGGGTAGCCCCTATCCTAATCTCGCGCAGTTGGCTACTAGAACCGAGATTAATAACAACAGTCTCTTCTTCATTAACTTGAATGCGGTTATGTTGTTTATTATTAACCTTATTTAGATCAGTTAAGAATTGTTCATTTGCAAAATCATCATCATCAAAAGTTTGATTAGAATCCAAGCAGTTAATGTAAGGCACAACAAGATACTCAAAATCTTCGTTTATTTCATTGATAGGAAAAAAAACATTGAGAACCTTATCAAAAGAGGTCTCGATTACATTTGAACAAGGATAGATAACAAAAGAAGAAATATGGTAAACATTGGGGTTAGGGGAGATCTCCAGATGTAGAACTGGTGCAACATGCCAGTTGAGGAGGGATGTATCAGCAACTTTAATCAGATGGGATGGATCCATTGATGTAGTGTCTGAACGAACCATGAAAAGTGCCAGCCCCAGTGTCTGTAATTTGAAGGAGTCTTCAAAATCACTTTCCTCAGTCTCTTTGGTATCTTTGATGAGCGGTTGTACTCGATGTTGGAAACTTTCGGCCCATGAGTAGCTGTCTTGGAAAAAGATCTCCATTCCAGGCTTCATCTTCTTGTCTGTGTGGCCATACCATGGTTCTGGAAAACTGCAAAAGGGGAAGCCTTCTCCTTCTTTGATGAATCGTTCATTTAAGGAGTCATCTGAGATGATTTGGATGCAGTCTGATCTTCTCTTTGGTCGAGACTGGTGGATCATTCTGAGCTCTTATTCTGATGGTTGATACCCCAATCCACAAGGAGGGAAAGCTTTCTTTAGTTTGATGGGCTCAAGTATCCCTTGCTACCTTTTCCCTAGTCCCAGTTCGAGCATGAAGTTCATGTTTCTAAATATCTGAATCATATTGACATTGCCATGAGGGTCATATTCTGGACAAACCCTTTCTTTGAAACCGTCCCCTTCTGAGAGTAGGAGTGGCTCAACTCGGAATCCAGATAGGAGCATATCATTTGACCCGTGCTGTATCTCAAGGATTGGACTACTGGTTCTTGCACCCTCGACATTTTCGTCGTCGCCCAAAATGGTGATGACTCGCCTGTTGGCAAAGAACTTCAATTTTTGATGTAGTGAGGAAGACACACCCTTGATACTGTGGAGCCAGGGTTGTCCAAGCAACAGGTTAAAACAAGTTGGGATGTCTATGACTTGGAATTCGATGACAGGGTTTATAGGGCCAACCCCTATTACAAGTTTTATGGAGCCCACCACCTCGCGGCGGGTATTATCGTAGGCACGTACAACGGCAGAGGTTGGAGCGAGGCTGCTTTCTTTCAGGCTTAAACACTTGAATGTTTTCAGTGGGCAGACATTCAAGGTGGGTCCGTTATCGATAAGAGAGAGTGGGATGGACTTCCCCATAACTTTGACGGAGATGTTGAGTGCATGATTGTGATTTGGCCCAATTCTGGGGATTTCTTCTTTAGAAAATGATAGCATTCGGGTAGAGGTCAAGGATCCGACCAGATTTACCGCTTGTTCTGGGGTGGTAGATAGAGGAACTGTGGGTCCCGTGAGCAGCTTGATTAAAGCATTTCTGTGCAGCTGAGAAGAGATGAAAAGCCCCCATAGAGTGATGTTAGATTGAGTTTTCTTCAGTTGATCGAGGATGTTGCTCTCCTCAATGGTCATCTTTGGCATAGGAAGGTTTTCAACGCCCTTCCCTTTGTCATTTACTGGTAGTGAGTTTGGAACCTGGTAATGTCTCCCTGATCTGGTCATGTGATTTACTAAAGAAGGGAAGAACATGAATCCCGTTTCCTCATCGATCTCAGGTTATTCTGTCACCCTATTTATTTCTTCGAGGAGTTCTTCAAATGATATCATCCCACATATGTCGACTACTGGGCCACTTCTTCCTGAAGCTTGTTCTTCGCTCGAATATTTGAATTCTTCCCCCCATCCGGTGGCAATAATTTTGTCTTTGCATGTAAAGTCGATGTATTCCACAACTTCAACGACTTCGTTATACACGTCTTCCCATTCTGTGGGGGAATGTGTGATTGAAGGGACTAAGCGCCCTTGTAGCTTCAAAATGTCAAGTAACCCGGTGGTATTACAAATGCTGTTGGTTTGCTCGAATAATTCTGCTATGATCTGGACAACATCATCCAAGCTGACTTCGTCGATTGGTAGCACCCACTTGTCTGAATCTCGGGCCCATTTTCGTACTTCCAAGAATAGTGTACTGAATCTCTGGCAATCGATGACCATCTGTGAGGGCAATTTCATCCCGAACTCTAGGAGTTGGTTTAACACCTCTGACAATTCCATACTTCTATTTTCAGAACGGGTACAAACAGCTATGCATGCTCTGGTAAGGAGTGACAGTGCCTGATCAGCGAGACTATTTGGCTGTAGGAGGAAATATGGGCAAATTTGAAGAGGTTTAGGAGAGTATATGGGTGTGATTTGAGTTGATGGATCGAAATTTGGGTTTTCTTCTAAGAAGAGGGCATTGGCATGATTTGAGAGTGGGTTGTGAGTAGTGTTTGGCTTGGGATTGGCTGGTGGGGCGATGGTACCCCGATCAATGAGATCTTGGATCATGTTTTGAAGGTGAAAGCATTGGTCAGTGGTATGGCCGACAATTTGGTGAAAGGCGCAATGGGCATCGACCTTGAAGTTTCTTGGAATTGGATTTGGCAATGGACGGGGATCCAAGGGTTTGATGAGGTTTTGGCTAAACAGGGCTTGGTAAACATTAGAGAGGGGAGCATGGAGCTCAGTGTATACCCTGCAGATGGGGGCAGGGCGGATTTTTGGTGCTCATGATGTGGTTGGTTGAGAGATGTTATTGATGGTTGAGACTGTAGCACTGGTAGGCTTGTCATACTTTCTAGGGGTGAACTGTCCGGACACCTTCTTCGGTTCAACCTCTGTTTTAACAAGGATTTCCTCGATTTTTACTCCAGCCTCTCTGAGAACTCGGAAGTGGGGATAGTATTGTCCTGCCATCGTCGCTCGGACATGGGGCAAGAAGTTCTTCTTCACTATGTTGACATGTTCTTCTTCAGATGGACGATTGGTCATGGTAGCTGCTTGCTCTCTGCACCGGGTTATAAAGTTACTGACTGATTCCCCAGGGTTTTGTTTGAGAAGATATAAATCACGACGGGTGACCTCAAGCTCTGCGATATGAATTCTCGGGCTATATCCTCCCAGCTACGAATTCTCGATTCCTCAAGGGATAAAAACCATCGGAGGGCACTATCCTTCAAAGTTTACTGAAACAATTAGGCAATCACTTCTTTAGAAGCCCATGATAACTACGAAGATGAACAATCGGGGGTCCACGCCCTCCGAACTTCTCGATATTTGGCATCTTGAACTTCTTGGGCAACCTCGCTTTAGGATAAGGAGACATGTGGGTGTAGTCAATGTAATTCCCATAAATTCTAACTTGGTCGAACTTCTTGGTGAGCATCTTGAGATCCTCTTTGACTTTATTCAACTCTTCTTCCTTCAGATCAACGACTATAGGAAGGTTAGCCACATGCTGGGCAATGTTTGGCATTGGAAGTTGGGCATGCGATGACCCATTGACAGGAGGGGCACGTAATGCGTGCTGATAATCTTTGGGAACCCAGATAGGCTCGGGCGGACCCATAGCACGAGGGAATAGGGCCTCGGGCTCTTGAGGAATAGGAACCTAGTTTCGTTGCATCTCTCGGACCTCAGTTTGGAGATTGTCAATCTTGGACACGAGATGAGCTAGGACTGTCATCAGATCCGGCTGTATGACTGGTACTTGACCTGTATTCTCCATGGAAAGTGGATGAATTCTGGACTCGAAAGAATTAGTAGAGGAACGGATGAAACTCTGGGGTAATTTGGCTGAAGACCGAAGCCAATAGGGAGCCAGACCAAGGTCTTGCGATCAACATGAGAAGGCGTAGAATGGGATTTGTTTTTGGAAAAAGAGAAGAAACTATTTTTGAATTTTTGATAAAGAAGGAAGAAATGTTTTTGGATTTTTGATAAGGAAGGGAGAAATGTTTTTGTATTTTTGATGAAGAAGGGAGAAATGTTTTTTTGATAAAGAAGGGAGAAATGTTTTTGGATTTTTTATAAAGAAGGGAGAAATGTTTTCGGAGATGGAACTCAGCATGATTATTACAATTATTATGTTCTCACATGTATTTAATTCTTCTAAATGCAATACCGGACGAGACTCGAGCCTGGGAAAGTGGGGTTTTTAATATATTCAAAGCTACGGTTTGGACTTGTAACCAGGCTCGCGGACAGGGTCCCGTTTTAAAAATGCTCAAAAATTTAGGACACAGGCCGACCCAAAATTTCGGCAGAGTTTCTGGTTAAAACTGACAATCTAAAGTGCGTGTCCTAGGTTTGACACCTATATGCGGGTATGAAGTTGGTTGGGTGAATCGGCATGGGTTCCCCCCTTTGGCGTGACTTCCAAGATATACGTTTTGCTCTTGCGGGCAATCGGTACGTGTGGACAAGCCATTTGATATACCTGAGTGTACGTGAATTTTCTCACCATATACCTCGTGGGGAAGGTACGTGTGAGAGCGAATTCGATATACTCGGCGTACGTGAATGAATTCCCTGCGATATACCTCCCGTCATGACTTCGGTCAAGCGGTACGATGCGGGCGAACCGTTCGATATACATCGAAGGTACTAGTCCAATGGAAGGTGAGAGTCATATCACTTAAGCTAACTGCGACCTTTCGGACCAGCGCCCATCACGAAGTGACCCTCCAGTTACTGGGTAAAATTTGGTCAATATCAATGCTCTTTGGTGATGCCGTGTGAATCATGCATGATTCTCTTATTAGTAGCTTATGATGAGAATGCCTTTCTTGATTATGCCAAACAGGGAGCAAAGTATAAGTACCCAAAAATGGTACACCAAGTACGGATAGGTGATGCGTGCAACATGGGGATATATGTGATCCTAGGTGCACGTGGTGTGAAGTGTACATGGAGAATTTTCTACAAGTGTGTGAACATAGGCATAAGCATGGGATACACATGGAAAAGGGGGAACATGCAGATATAGGAGGAATATAAACAAATATAGCTTCCACGTAAATAGAGTCAAGCCCTCAAAATATAGTAAGTCCCCAGCGGAGTCTCCACTGTGGCCATCCCCGATCCTCGCCATGCGGGGGAGCGCGTGGAGGAAGGATCCTTTGGGTCTCGCGCGTCCCTCTCGAGAGCGCTTCGGCCGACGTCGTTTGAGATGTGGTGTAAAAATGTAGAGAGATTATGAGTCGCCGGTCTATTTTACTCAAAACAGACAAAAGAAAAAGGGGAAGCCACCCCGAAGGATGGCATCCAAAGACATACTGGTGCGTGCTAAACCAAAATGATTCGAGAAGGATTCGGAGGCTTAGTTACGAAATGGGAAGGTGTTAGGCACCCATTTCGCCCTTTCGGTCTCTCATGGATATTTGCTATTTTCCTTTATATTCCCCCCCAGTGATATGTGTGCATGTGTATATATATAATGGAGGTAGGAATCCTCGACTTGTATCATGGAAGAGATAAAGCGATTCATCCGTAGGAAGATATAAGAATAATATTAGAAAAATAACATTTACGCGATTACCCCCATGTTGATCGTTATAATGGAACGATAACGCATATGGAGTAATACGTTACTAAGAACAAGTATATAGAATATAAGAAGATTGGATTTAGAGAAGATAGAAAATGAGAGAAAAAGTGGAAAAAAGGACTCGAGTCTCGGGTTTTACCCCGAGACGCCTACGTAGCCTATAAAGGCATCAAAGTCCACGTAGTTCGCATACAAAACGAGGGGTGGGATTTATCCCATAAATCCAAATGGGGATATCTTATTTGTGTGTGTGTGTATGTGTGGAAAAAAGTGTTTTAGTTGTGAGAAAAGTGTGAGAAAAGTATGAGAATCCCTATTTGGAATTTATGAGCAAACCCTCTTTTTCTTGTTTTTTGGTTTTTTATTTATATGAAAATAGGAGATGTGAAATAATACTAAATAAAAAGTATATTAGGATGTGTGAGATGAGATAATAAAAGTGCTAAGTAATAAAATAAGTTATTGCAAATTTAAGAGAATTTGGAGAGATTTGAGAAAATTGGACCTTCTTGAAGATCTTGAGCTTGATCTTGAATATTGGAGAGCAGCCCTTGCACTTGGATGATGATGGAGAGTGGCTAATTCACCAAGTTTGATGAAAAGGGTGATGAAAAGTGGAAGTAAAAGAGGGATTTGGATGTTGAAATCGCGTTGCCTTCGAGAGAGGTTTTTGGGATTCGCTGAGAGAGATTTTTATCAGATCTGGTCTCCCCTTGCAAATGAGGTGAAGGCCTCCTTTTATAGGCTTAGGTCACTGCCGATCGGCATAGACCTGTTCCTACCTATTGGCACCTGCCGATAGGTAGGGTCTGGAACCTTCCATTTGGCAGTGCGCTTCAGGATTTTTCGAAAAATTGACTGTCGAGGGCAAACCGTTGGTCAGAATCGCGCACGGGGGCATATCGTTGGAAAGGTAATTCAAAGATCTTTGAAAGTCCTTGGACTGCTCCCGGGTTTGGGAGTTGACTTTGGGTTAAATATGGCTCGGAAGCATTTATCGGTCCATTGGACGGGGAATCGTTCGGACGCAAATGGATCGTTCGTCCGCATGGTAAGTCCGAATCGCGCACGGGGCAGACCATTGGAAAGGTTAGGAGATGTGCTTCGACATTCCAAAGAGTTTGACTCAGTTTAGAGAGTTGATTTTGGTCAACCAATCCCAGGAAGCATTCGGTGACCTCTTGGAGTCAAACAGATCATTCGTCCGCATGGAAAGTCGGAATCGCGCACGGGACAGACCGTTGGAAAGGGGATTCAGTGCCCTTCGAAGATTTATTCATCCTCAGTCGAGCTGAAGAGTTGACATAGGTCAAACAGAGCCCGGGAGCACCTAGTGGCCTCTAGATTATGTTTCGGATGCAAACGGATCGTTCGTCCGCATGGAAAGTCAGAATCGCGTACAGGGCGGTTTGTTGGAAAGGGGATTTAGGACCCTTCGAAGATTCGTTGAGTCTCGATCGAGATAAAGAGTTTGAATTTTTGGTCAAACTGAGCCGGGGAGTGCCCAATTGCTTCTAGGTCAGTACTCGGTACATGACCTAGGTTTGTAGCGATGAGAGGAGGTACTAGGGACCTAAGGAGAGTTGGGGGTAACGGAAAGGGGTGTCTACACCCAGTAGCTTCAACTATACTGGGAGGATTGGAGGCTAATGCCTTCGTAACACCAGGGGTAGCTCCAACGGCCTCGCCAGGTGCAGGTGTCGCAGGGACGGTCCCGGCATGCATACCCTCCATTGTGAATCCAAAAGTAGGAGCCGTGGGAGTATCGGCACCCCCAGCTGTAACTTCATTCCAGCTTCAACGAGCATTCAACCCATGGCCCCATTACTTATTTCTCGAGTAATATCCCCCATAGAGGAGATGAGAAAGGAGATGCAAAAGGAGATGCTGAAATTCATATAGGCTTCCTCGCAATCTTCTGGCGAGGTAGCTTTGGTTTTTGATGACTTTTGAACACCGTATCCCCAGGAATACAACGCCGAGCCCTATCCGAAGGACTATATTCCTCCTATTTTTGAAAAATACACGGGAAAAGGTGGAAACCCGAAGGAGCATATTAAGCGCTTTGTTGAATATTTGGTGGAGCATTGTAATAATAAAAGGCTTAGGTTGAGGGAGTTTTCTAAATCCTTGACCGATAAAGCATTTACCTGGTATTCCCATTTGGCTCCCAACAAAGTTTTTACATGGGAAGAGATGCATGTGTTGTTTGTCCAGAAGTTCTTTCTCGCAAAAGACGAGTTTACTTTGACCCAACTGGGTAGGGAGAAGCAACGACCTGGGGAAGAAGTGGTGACCTATGTTCAAAGATTCAGAGAAAGATCCCTCAACGTGAGGGAGGAGGCTAGAGAATCGAAACTATTCTAGATCTGCGCTGAGGGGCTGCTTCCTGAGTACATCTGCCATCTCATCAATGAGACGCGCGAGGGGAATTTTGTGGCATTTTTAAAAGCAGCGAGAAATATCTCTTTGGTGGTGCGACCCAATTAGGTGGTGGTTCCCATGATGTTCAGGAAGCCGATGCAACCTGCCGGGGGGGGGGGGGGTCTCAGCCCCCACGGGTAGGGTACACCGAGGCGGAAGATAAGGGCAAAGCACCGAAGAGGGATAATAAGAGGAGTTCGAAAGAGACAGGGAAGACCCACCACCATTGCCTTGTACAGTGGAAGATGTTGTCAGCTGTTACAACTCGATGGTCCAAAGGGGAACGGTCTATAAGCCAAAGGATGTTCCCACTGAGGAGCCCGATGTGGCAACAAAGGCGGATCCAAAGTATTGCCATGTTCATCAGAGGATCCAGCATCCAACAGAAAGTTGCTGCACACTAAGAAGAATTATTGATAAATATGTGAAGGCAGTGATGTTGCAAATCCCTCCACAGGACGTCAATAATAACCCACTACCAGCACATGGGGCCAATCTCGTGGTGGCCTATGATGAAGAAGCAGAGAAAACAGATAGAGATAAGTATGAGGAATCTTTGGAGATTTGTAACAAGGGAATGGCTAATGTCGTGTTGACTTACGCTGAAGCAAGTGCCAAGGATGTATATGGTATCGAAGGCGAAGAGGTAGACCCAACCCTAGAATATTAGGCAGTTTCAAAATCCTCAAAGTTCACTTGGTTCTTTGAACAAGTGGGGATTCGAAAGGAGAGTAGGTTGGAGATAACCCAGGAAATACTTGATATTTCGAGGAAGAACGCGGTCCCTTCGCTGAGATGGAAAGGACCCATGGATAGGTTGGTAAGGAGGTTTCTATCTGAAGTAACCTTCAGCGATGCAGATAGGGCTGTGAGGTTCCGTTATAACATGACGTTATATGTGACTGCTAGTGTTAATGGAGTTAGCTTTGTAAGGACTCTCATGGATGAGTTAGATTCCATCAATATCATGCCAATTAACTCCTTTCACGCAACCAATATTCCAAAAGAAAGGTTGGTCCCCATGCCTTTGGTAATTTTGAGGTATGGTAACCAATCCTCCAAATCCATTAGGTATGTTAATGTGGGGATTGTGATGGGGAATTTGAGTTCCTATATAAAATTCCATATAATAGAGAGTACAACTTCCTATCATCTGCTAATAGGGAGGGTGTGTATGCAAAACCAAGGGCTAGTTCCTTCTACGTACCACCAATGCGCGAAGGCGAATATTAAGGGGACATAAGTGACTATTAGGGCTACAGAGAGGCCCTTCGCTATCGAGGAAGCTCACTTGGTATATGTAGCATTTTATACTGAGTTGGAAGAAGATGTCCGGATCCTAACGAGGAGGATGGAGGGAGCATGGGTTACCTCAATTAGAGAAAGGATGGAGCCCATGAATGAGCAAAGTAAGGAGGTTGCAAGTAGCACGAAGGTAATAGTCGAGGAGGCTCACCAGGTGGTCCCTCGGCCCCAAGGCATCTCGAAGCAGCTTAGAGACAGGATGAGGCCCAAAGCAGATCCGATGGAGCATGAGGTCCAACGACAAAGCGTACTGAGTTGGTTTTTAAGAAAAAGAGTGACCGAGGCGTCTAGAGAGAAAAAGAGGAAAGCAGTCGTCACTACCAGCAGACAATGCAAGAAAGTCATTACCGAAGAAGGAAAGGTGGTGTATCGATTGTAATGGTGTGAGCGCGCGGCTGAGGAAGCTGATGACGAGGTTGACCCAATATATGAATGCTTTCTGGTTGATTAACGGGGACAATGCATGGTGATAGACAATTCCAGCATATAGGAATTTGTGGAGGAAGTCGCCGAAGAACCAGAATACATGACGGATCGACCAAAGCCGTAGGGATAAGAGCTGGAGCATTTGAACCTGACAAAAGAAGGGGAGGACCCGAGGCCCATCTTCATCTCGAAGGATATCATCATAGAGAAATGAGGGGCCTTGGTGGAGTTAATTTAGGATTTTATAGACGTCTTCGCGTGGAAGTACACAAAAATGAAAGGGCTGGACGAGGAAGTGAGCTGTCAAAAATTGAATGTAATGCCTTTAGCCATTCTAGTAAAATAGGTAACAAGAATGTACAAGCTTGAGCTGGATTTGAAGATTAAGGAAGAGGTTCAACGCTTACTAACAGCAGGGTTCATCAAGCTGATACAACATCCGATCTGGCTGTCTAGTATTATCCCAGTAGGGAAGAAAGATAACAACCAAATAAGGATCTACGTGGACTTTAGAGATTTAAACAGAGCTTTCCCCAAAGATGAGTTCCCTCTACCCTCCATAGATAGCCTAATAGATGCAGTGACGGGTCATGAGATGTATAGCTTCATGAATGGGTATGTGGGGTACAACCAGATCAAGATGGACCCCTCGGATGCAGAAAAGACAACATTCAGAATCCCGTTGGGTAACTTCATGTATAGGGTAATGCCGTTTGGACTCAAGAATGCTGGGCCGACTTACCAGAGAATAATGATGGCCATTTTCCATGACTTCTTTCATAAATTTATGGAATTCTATGTAGATGACTTGGTCATCAAGTCGAAGAAGGAGGAGTCTCACCTGAGCGATTTGAGGAAGGTGTTTTCCCGTTGCAGGAAGTTTAAATTAAAGATAAATTCGCTGAAGTGTGTTTTTAGGTGACAAGTGGGAAATTCCTAGGCTTTGTGGTTGATCGTGGACCAAGACAAACAACGAGCGATCTTGGAAATGCCATGTTCGAGAACGGCGAAAGAGCTGAAGAGTTTCCTCGGTAAAGTCTCCTACCTTAGGAGATTTGTTCCTGGCTTAGTCGAAATAACACACCCACTGATGCAGATGCTGCGAGGGAACATGAAGTTCAAATGGGAGGCAATTCACCAAAAGTCTCAAAATGGACTGAAGAAGATGCTCATTTCACCACAGACCATGGTTCCACCAAAGGCAGGAATGCCGTTGTAACTGTATCTCACATCAACCACGAGGTCCGTTGGAGCTTTGCTGGCACAAGAGATCGGGGGCAATAACGGCCAGTTTATTACCTCAGCAGGATCATCCATGGGCCAGAAGTCAGATACAGTAACCTAGAAAGACATTGTTTAGCCTTAGTATTTGTAGTGAAAAAACTTAGACATTATATGTTGTCTTTTACAATTCATATTATAACGAGATGTGATCCCGTTAAGTATTTGCTTGTAAGAACTATATTGATTAGCAGGGAAGCTAGATGGTTTCTTATCCTCTCGAAATATGACTTAAAGTGTGTGGTTCCTCGTGCAATCAGAAGCCAGGCGTATGCTGATCTATTGGCTATTTTTCCTTCAGGAACGTTTGAGCCTCCCAAAGAAAGCATCACAGGAGATGATTTGCAGGCCAATCACCTAGATGCAACGAATGAAGAATGTACAATGCAGTTCGATGGGTCATCGACAAAAAAGAAGGGAGGAGCAGGGGATATCCTTTCGAAAGGAATGTAGGAGATTTGCCTTTCTTACAAGTTAGATTTCCCTTGCTCTAACAACGAGGAAGAATATGAAGCATTGGTGTTGGGGTTCCTAGAGGCTCTTCGAAGAGGGATCCGTTCACTTTGCATTAAGGGGGATTAAAACCTGGTGGTTTAGCAAGTGAATGGAGAATATGCATTGAAACACATGAGCCTGGCACCATACAGAACGATCATTCAGAGGCTCCTTGTCCAGTTCCATCGGACCGAGATCAAGAGGCAGCCCAGAATGATGAACTCTCACCTGCATGATTATGCCACCATTGCCCAGAAGATGATTATGAGGACCGATATAACTACTGTCATGATTCAATAAAGAACAACCCCTTCGATATTACAGTCATTTCTACCGATGGAAGACGACGCGGACTGGAGGGGAGAGATTAAGAGACAACTGGAGTCTGGGGAAGGAACAATGGGGCTCAAAGAATTGGCCCAGTACTTTACAAACTAGGGAAACCTTTACTTCAGAAACGCAGGAGGATGGTTGTCAAGGTGCATCGACCCAGAAGAAGCAGGGCAGAGATTGAAGAAAATGCATGAAGAACACTGGAAATGACTGAGATCCCCATTTATAGAAGAATTCAAAGGGAAGGATATTTCTAGCCTAGCAAGAAGCAGGATGTAGCCAGGTTACAATGAAAGTGCGATAAATGCCAGTTGTTTTTCAAAGCAGCAGAATGTCACTTCGTGGAGACTCAACCTGACTAGAGACAACCCTATATTGACTTCATTAAAAATGGAATTGTCCCAGAAGAGAAAATTGATGCGATGGGACTCCGACGAAGGGACTCAAGGTTTTACGTTCAAGAGGGACAACTTTATCGAAGGGGATACTTCAACAGGCCATTAAGTTGCATCACAAAGGAAGAGGCAACCGAGATTCTCAAATAGGCGCACGATCCAGCTCATATAGGAGGAGCCAAGCTATATGATCAGTTGATGACTCTGGGTTACTACTGGCCAACGATGGAGAAAGATTCCGTGGAGTTCGTTCAAAAATGAAAGGCTTACCAGCTTCATGGAAATATGATCCATGCCCCGTTAGTGGACTTACACTCCCTAGTAACGCCTTATCCTTTTCACACTTGGGAGTTCGACCTGGTAGGGGCAATACACGCTTCTTAGAGGGGGAGGATATAGATCCTAGTAGCAATGGAGTGTTTTATAAAGTGGGCCGAGGCGATACCACTGAGAAGGGCAAGAACATGAGTAGTGAGAAACTTCATCAGGGAACACATCATTTGCTATTTTGGGATCCCAAAGGTTATCCTTTCAGACAATGGAACCCCTTTCGTTAATTCAGAGGTAATGATGCTCATGGAAAAATACTCCATTGTCCATCACACTTCGACAGTGGCATACCCAAAGGGGAACGGTCAAGTCAAAGCAACTAACAAGACTTTGGTCAATATCTTGGCTAAAACAATGGAGGATTTCCTAGGATCATGGGATGACAAAATACCAGCCATTTTATGGGCCTATCGGACGATTAAGAGGAAGCCTACAGGATATACGTCGTTCTCTCTTGTTTACGGGGCTGAGGCAATTCTCCCGATAGAGTTAGAAGTTCCCTCGACTCGATATGCTTTGTGAAGCAGCATGCTCCCTCAGAATAGACACGTGCAGTTGGAAGAGTTGGACGAACATAGGGATAATGTGATGTAACATTTTCAAATGTATACGAGGCAGCTCTCCAGGGCATATGATAACTTGGTGAGACCAAGGAAATTCGTGGGGGGAGATCTCGTATTAAAGGCAACAATTAAACATATTAGGGGGCTTTCTCTACCTAAGTTTGTAGCGAATTGAGAGGGACCTTTCAACGTAAAGGAGGCTCATGACTCAGGTTATTACTTAATTTCTAAGATAGAAGAAGACAGGCCATTTAAGATTAACAACAAATGGTTGAAGGTCTATCACGTGTAAGCAATGACGTTTAGGGCCACCGATGCACTTAACTGTTATGAATATACAAGTTCATTTTTGTTTTATGCACGTTCTCTTTATTTTAACTCAAGTAGAGAAGAAAGAACCACTGAAAATATTTCACAATCTATGTAAACAGTTGTAACATAAAGAAATGGCATGGGAATAAGTATCTTTTTCCATTCATATACTTTGGGGAATTACAAAATTGGGAGCTATCGCCCAAGAATTACATGAGAATAAGGGGAAAATACATATACAAAAAACTCATTGACCCAGGAGGAACCACAAATTTGGGGAGGAGAAAAAATCTCCAGGAAGGCCCGAAAAAGCTTCTAAGCAATACCTTTGGGTATTAACGGAAACTTTCAACCTGGTCTATGATTGCGTACGTTCGATAAGAAGTTTTTATTGCTTTAGCTTTCCCAAACGCATAGCTTATTCAAGGTCATCCACATCCTTGTCAATGGCTCCGAGGAGAGGTACTAGCTCGGCCAGCTTGGCTTCCTCATCCTTCTGATCCTCCTGATGTTTTTGTAAGAGCTCCCTTTGGCTGTCCAACTGTTGGCTCTTTAAAGTCTTCAAGTGTGTGATGAGCCAATCAAAACGAAACTCGTCACGAGCCAACTCCCTCAGATAGCCCAAGAACTGATTGAGGAGGGGTCTGGTCACATTTGCAGTTGGAGTATTGGCAATTTCAGTAATAATGGTGGCCATGCCTTGGAGCCTATGACTCATAACTGTGATGTTTGAACGGAGGCAGTCCATCATAAAGGTCTCAGGATGATGTCTCATAAGTTTCTCAATGACCAAACGGTGGTTGGCAGGCATTTGGGGAGAATGTTGGAGCACCATCAGACAGAAGGCAGGAGGAGCCAAGTCGGGCAAAGGAAGCTTGCACCCAGATTCGCTCTCCACAACGGCACCTATCGTGGAACCTTGATCATTATGGCTAGATCCTTCGGAGGAGACAGGTTCACGATGGAATAAGGTAATATGCGAAGGAACTGGTGGAGAATCCTCCCGAGCAACCTGAAAACAGCCAGAGGAAATACAGAGTTAGGGAAAAATCTTAACAAGTGTTTTCGTTGTTAAGTCACCAATATAGGGGGAGTTTATGAAAATCTTAACAAGTGTTTTTGTTGTTAAGTCACCGTTATAGGTGGATTTTATGAGGAAAATCTTAACAAGTGTTTTCATTGTCAAGTCACCATTATAGGTGGAGTTTATGAGAAAAATCGTAACAGGTGTTTGCATTGTTAAGTCACCGTTATAGGTGGAGTTTGTGAAGAAAATCTTAACAAGTGTTTGCGTTGTTAAGTCACCGTTATAGGTGGACCTTATGGAAAAACCTTAACAAGTGTTTCGTTGTTAAGTCACCATTATAGGTGGAGTTTGTGAAAAAAATATTCTTAACAAGTGTTTTCATTGATTCAGTCACCTATATAGGTGGAGTTTGAGAAGCTGAGAAATACAGAGAAATTAGAAAAGTACCTCAACAGCAGGAGCGAGATTAGTAGTTGCCACGAGAACCATAATGCTAGAAACCATGGGAGGTGGGATCACTACCTCAGCAGCCTCAACGGTAGGCAAACTCCCCTCGCCGGCGTAGGGTACTATAGCTAGCATGGGTGCATCACCCGAAGGAGATGTTGGACCTTTAAGAGATGCCCCAACGAGGGCAGCTGCTCCAATCTGGGCCTGAAAAGGGATAAGTCCACTCAATGCGAAAGGTGGAGAAAGACTTGGAAAGAGCTACAAATGTAAATACAAGTGTTAGATGAAAGGAGTAATAACTTACCCCCATTATGGCACTAAAGAGAGGAACTGCAGTAATGGGCCTTGACAGAGCAGGAGGAAGGAGAATATTGGCTATCAGCGACGCCACTTCCACCTAAAATAGCCCAACATGTTAGAATTGATATATAAACTAATGGGACAAATAAAAGATGAAAGGCTTGGAATGAAATCTACTTGTGGGGAACTCTCTTCGACCATAACAAGGGGCAAAGAGACCTCCCTCTTCGAGGGCAACTCGAAGGAAGTTGGAACAGTTACCTCGGGCTGGTTAGACATCTCAGCAGCACCCACGGTGGCATTTCTAGCCTGGTGGGATGAGGAACGGTGCGAATAGGTAAGGCTTATTAACGGAGAGCGTGGAATGGAGGCAGTGGCTGGAGGAGTACCGTAACGTCCCCCTACAAAACGACTCACTGGAGGACTGGGGGGACTGGGAGGACTAATCCTCACTTCTTCAACTCTCTGCACTAAAGATATCAGGCAATAAGTAAAAATTCTATGTCAAGAAAAGAATGAGAAATAAAGAATGCACATATACCTCAGATCCGGAGGGAGAATGAGAGGGTATGACCACCGATGAACGTGGTGAGGGGGCAGCAGCCGAAGGAACTGGGGAGGAGGGCTCCTCATATGTTTGTTTCTTCTGGGGCTTAGTACCCAGCGTCTTCCTTCTTGAGCCCATGGCACCACCACTTTTAGGCACCTTCGATCTTCTTCTTCTTTTTGCTGATGGCTCACTAGGATCAACCATGATTTTGGGGAAGGTACCCGGAGGAGGAACGACCACTGCGCGCCGTTGGAATTCAGCATTTATTCGGGCAACTTCGTCCTCTACCCGCCTCCTCAGCTCTTTATACAGTTTCGGAGACATATGAGGGGGAACATTGGTAATTGGGAATGCCTCCAATGGAGTTTGCACCTGACCTTTGGCCTTAGCCTTCTTGGACTTGGACTTTTTAGCTTTTTGGGCAGGTGGCTCAGAAGGCCCTTCTCTCGTGGGAGCTTCGACCATGGAGACAGATGGTTTATGGATCGCAGTGGCCTTTGCTTTGGGCGTGGCAACAGGGATTATGGGGCAGTATGGAAAAAGTTCCGTGGGAGGTGCTTTGGGGGTCTGACTCAGAGGGAACTCAACCCCAAGAATGGAATTGCCCTTCAGGCCCAGCTCTAGGGCATAAAATGAAAGAACTAGGGGATACACGGGATCACCCTTAATGAATTCAGCAATCTAGCCTAGTTACCTTGGCCAATATTTTTGGCAAACAGAGGGGTCACGTCCCCTTGCCTAGTGATACTGGGGATGGTGACTCTCCCAGCCAATGTCGAACTCACTCCCCACGTGGCCGTCAAGGAGAATAGGGAGCATGCCTCGCCAAAAGATATTTTGGGGTTAGATAATTGAAATACCGGACGAGAAGCCCCCTGATCAAAGCCAAATTGATGGCTGCATCGGTTGGGATTGTAATATTCGCTGGTGTATCCCCACTCGGTGTATGAGGGCAGGTATACCAGTGAAAATAGAAGCACAACGGCTAATGAGGGCCTTTGGTAATGAGGTCTACCGTGGTTGGCTGGACCACTCTTGCCCCTTGCTTAAAAAAATAGCAAGTATAGAGGAACATATCCTCCCCATAGGTCCTCATTACAAAACTGGAAAAGTCATCAATAAAGGAGGTCAGCACCTTACTACTCTGCCTCTTATGGTAAACAAATGAGTGAGGGGGTAGGATTGTTTCCCCCGAGGGAGGATGGTTATTCTTGGTGGCTACGGCCGAGAAGCACACATAAAGGAAACCCGTAAGGAGAATGCAGTTGGCAAAATTAGCTATGTTGTAACGACCCAGAGATCGCCCCATGTAAAAAAAGACCCTGTCAAGCCATGTGTAGAGGGACCCCGAGGCGATTGCAGCCAGAGGGAGCTTAATACGTCAGGCCAATGAGAGAGATAGGTTGATGAGGTCCCTTCGGGGATGGTCGTTGGGCTTCCCCATTAAAAAAAACTGAGAAAGAATGACAAGGATATAGGCAGGAAGCTCTAGCAGTGTACCTTGTCCAGGGGCAGCCTTAGAGGAACCTTCTTCGAAAGGGTCCTTGAAGAAGTAGTTGATAAGGGGAGTGAACGTGGCTTTGTTTAAAGTACCGATGCACCTTCGATATATATGGTCTAGCTCCAAACGGTCAGCAGTTTCTTCGGCATCCAACGCTTCATCGGAGTAGGGATCATGACCTGTTGCCTCAAGTCCAAGGAGCTCGCACACGTCCTCCAACGTTATTAAAAAATCTCCCCATACAGCGATGAACGTGTGAGTAATAACATTCCAGCGAGATACCAGAACGAGAAGAGCAACATTGTTCTTGGAGAGGGTGAACTCACCAAACCACTTGGCTCGATGCAACCCAATCTTAGCGAGAATATTAGCGCGGGAACTCTGCATAAGAAAATTCCAAGCAGCAAAGTGAGCAGGAGAGCCTCCAGGACTTTGAAAATCGACGTGGGACCATGGGAAGTCCCCTCGCTCAAGACGAAACCTGAGAGTCCCCTCGGGAGGAAGAAAGCCCCATTCATCAGAATCCTCATCTTCATCACCAAGCGTCATGGCATCATACTTGGCATTAAAAATGCAACTCTTGCAAAACCCAGCAAAGTCATCACCTTTGCCAAAAATGGGGGACTGGCGGTAGAAACACAACTGTTCTTAATGAGCAGCGATCAATGAGGCAGCAGAGGGGGTGGTGACAATGAAGGCAACGGGAGGAGCACTGGTGGCAGGGGTTCTTGAAGAGGCCATTGTAGACAACGAAAGTACGAAAATGTCTGGTAAAAGAAGAGTTGGAAATGAATAGGGAGGTGCACAACCGCAGGTGGTGGTGCAAAGGATGAGAGGAGGAGGAGACTGAGTAAAGAAGAAGGCAACAATGGAGGTCGCACAAAGCTCGCACAAAGATATCTCTATGAAGAAATATGAAAGCTTGAAGAATAAGAGAAAGGTTTGAAATAGAGAGACGTTTCAAACTTTTAAACCCTTTTACTTGTCGTTTGAGTTCCCCACCCCCCCACCCCCCCGTATGTGCCAAACCGCCTATAATCATTTCAAAGGCACACGTGGCACTTCGGGAAGTGTTTTGACAGCTAAAAAGACAGCGTTATGACGAATACGAAGTGATGTCTGGGGAATAGAAAGGGTTGCCTTACTAACCAAGTTTATGTTTTGGCGCTAAAATGGTGTCAGACTTATCCATTAACACCTAACGAAAAATCTGTCCCAACAGTTCAAAAAGCTACGATGTCCCCTCGCCACAGGTCCAAACGTTGTTTGAATTGTGACTCAATTACATCGGGGAGAATTTCACTTACCAGGAGTCCAAACGAGTATTTGAGATGGTTAGCAGGCCTCTCGAGGGAATTCCAAAAAGTATAGCTAGAAGAGTTAATGCACAACATGAGGAAAAAGTGGCGATGTCCCTTCGCCCAAGCCCCAATGAGTTATGGCGCTTCGGCTCAGGTACATCGGGGAGAATTTTACTTCTTCCAGGAGATTATACTATTGCGGTTCTAAAGAGGGAAAGAAGGCCAGAATTATTTCATGCAGAAAAGGTTCATTGGATCGAGAAGTTTCGTGGAGACATCTCTTATTCCAACAAATCTCTCCACAAAGGGGAAAATGTAGAGGGGGCTTGAAGGTAATCCTGATATTAGGGATAATTCCATAATTGTCAATAGCGTTTGGGATTAAGCAACCGAAGCAGCTCAAGTGCGGCAACTTAGCAAGGCAGCTTGGCGTGGCAACTCATAATTTGGCTTGTTGTATTAGTCAAATTGTATTTTTGTTTATGTTGATTATAATCTATAACGGTTATAATGTTGTAATGAGAATAATATGAGTTATAGTGTGAGGTCAAACGGTACTCGCGAGGGACCAGGCTTGGTAGGGCCTGGGAGAGCTTTCATGCTCTACCGAATGACCTCACTGTGGGAACTTTATAGGGACTTGGTTTGGAGGATTGAGACGTGAGGCACCATTGGGGCTCATCCCAACTATCTTAGATACACCTGGTAAAACACCGAAGGACCCTGACCGTGGAACCTCGGGCAGAGCAGCTTGGAGTTCCATCGGGCGTTGAGTTGTGAACCAAACAGTCCTATACTTAATGTCACATCTACTATATGTGATGTCACTAGCCAGCTAAACAATGTCAAACCTACACTTGAGTAAACCACCGTGGTATTTGGGGCTGTCAGGCAGTTGGTAAGCGACCTCTGCGACAACAGCCCCCCCGACACACAGGGGTTAGGCAAAAGGCATGTCTTGGCATTTAATGTTTATGATGTGGAGACAACTAGTGCATCAGTCATTTAATGTTGTGACATAACGTATGAGGGATGTCTTTCATAGTCTTAAATGACTGAGTTGCCTCGGGGGTGGTGTGGGGAGCTATTTAAGGACCCCAACCATCTTTGAGGAAATAAAGGATCTTTTCAGAGTTCAGGATTTATTAATAGAGAGAGAATACACATCAGAGAGAGTTATTGCAAACCATAGGGTTTACTCACTCACCATTGTTATTTATTACGAAGCTTTTAATACTCGACAGAGATGCTTGAGGGTGTTTGGTGTGTTTCTACCTGTCTACCAAGGTGTATCTAGGGTGCTTACTTCTCTCTCCCTCTAGCTAAGATACTTCTAAGTTTCCTTACTACTTTTCTGAGTTATACACGCGAGATTTGTGAGGTTTAAACTAAGTCTTATCTTCATTGAGTTTGTGTTTGGGTGTTCTATCACTAATCCGAAGCTTTGGACAATTAGCATATCATTACCATACTCGAATAGGGGTTACACCTCCATCTATAATCTAAAGTACCCTCTTACAAAAGGAAATTAATTAAGTTAATTAGTGAGATAACTTATAACCCATGAATAATAATTCTCCGATTAGAGTGGAAAGGCAAGGGAGGGTTACAAGGACTAGTTGGACGGGATAGTACAATTAGGCGGGGTTAAGGTAACCGTTAGGTGTGCACTTTAGTGGAGGGGTGAGAACGTCCTCAAGAGAGTGTTACACTAACTTAAATATGGAGCGCATTCATATATTTTTAATTACTGCAGTATATTCACTTGCTAAATATTTTCAAAAAGTTTTGGGTTCTAACCCTTGCTATAAAACTATTTTCAAAACCTTTTAGGTGTCTAGCCACAGGGACGCCAGGATTGATATTCTATTCCAGGGACATGGAGCTGCGGCATATATGGATGCTAGCAGGATCTTGGATTAGACGCATCGTTCTTTCATTCCTAGATTAGGAATCATTTATCAGTTCAGTTTTCAGATCTTTATTCAGGTGTTGAATATTTGTATCGGACTATTTATTTTAGTGGCCGATGGTTTATTCGACATGTCATTTTATTATTTGTTTAGTTCATTTAACTCGGTTGTTTGAATGGATAATATTTATTTCCGCATGTACTGTTTGGTTTAATTAACAAGATAAAATTTGGCACCAGCTTTTTGGAATACTAGGTGGTTAGTAAGTTTTAAAAAGGTTCTCGACAGGGATGCTAAGGATGAACCAACTGGGATTCCTGTTTTAATTTGGCATATGACTGATCACCCGATATTTCATTAGGCGAGGTGTCATAGATGGTATCAGAGCATCATGTTCTAGTGTCCTTAGGATCTGTGCGTCTTTTCACGTTTCAGCTTAGAATCCTTTGATATAGAGCTCTATCATAGGATTGTCGTATTCTTATACGTATGAGCATTTATGTTCTTCTGCCAATTACTTTATATTTGAGGGTGAACTCATACGATATGATTCTCATTTCAGATGCCGCCCAAGAGAGAGAGCAGTTAGGGAAGCAGGGGGAGATGAGATTAGAGAGGCTCATTAGGATCAAGAGTTACCGCAGCTACTGCCAAAGATGATTTCGGCAGCACAGGTAACTGAATTAGTGGTGTAGGACGTTGAAGAAACAATGATCGCTATGGCAAGGCACATTCCACGAGATCAGCCACAAGTGTTAGTGGCACCGGATATTCAGGCCCACCAGGGAAAATCAGAGTGGCAACAAGTACGAGAGGTCTTTCAAAAGGGCCACCCACCAGAGTTTTGAGGGGGATAAGATGTGATGCTAGCGTGTCAGTGGAAGAGAGATATCCAGCGTCACCTATGCATGGTAGTTTTCAATGAGGTGCAAAAGCAAATGCTAGCTACTTTTAAGTTGGTGGGAGCAGCGCTACAGTGGTGGGAGTCGATCACCACAATTGATGAAAGGGATACATTAGAAATTGCAGAGTTTTGGCTGCAGTTCGACTGCAAGTATTTTCCGCCAGCAGTGGAGACCAAAATGAGGAGAAAATTTAAAGAGGTGACTCAGGGGGACCATTCAGTGGTCGATTACGAGGAAGAATTCACTCGTTTGGCAAATTTTGTACCGAATGAGGTACGAAGAAAGAAATAAGTCAAAGTTCATGGATGGATTAGTCTGGAGGATCAGGTAACATTTGATTGGTAATCCCGCATTAGTACCTTATCCGGACGTCGTAAATTCAACACTCCTGCACTGTCAGGAATATCGCTTCCACGTGAGAGGAAGCAAGGGGGAGGGGAAACCAGTCAGTCGAATAAAGTGGAAGGGAACAGTACCAGTGGGGTATCTCAGCAGCAGACAGGGGGACATTAGGGGTAGGATTCTCGGTATGGGAATCAGGCCAAGTGATTTAGGTCTGGAGGCTATCAACGGGATGGCCAAGACTTCCGACAAGGCCAACAAGGAAGGAATCAGTGGCAGGGTGAATTTATTAGGAGGTGTTTCGTTTGTGGGGAAGCAGGACACGTGAAGAGATATTATCCTCAGCGAGGAAGGGGTCAACTACAGGATGAGGTCCTGGATGTGCATCCACTACAACAAGTCATGGGTGCATTCGGGTAAGGGGAAGTTTCTTAGGAACCCGAGATCAACCATTGCAGCTAGAGTATGGAGGTAGTTATCTTTTTATTCTATGGGCATGGGGTATATTTTGGGTGACAGCGAGGGTGTCACAATATAAAATTATTCTTTTCGTTAAAATTAGTGAGTGAGTCGGATTTAGTGGGTGCGCTGGCTGTAGCAGCCATAATATGTAGATAAAATTTTCCGTGGGGTAGCGGAGTCCTTTGGTGATAACCACAAGAGAGTGGAGGTGCACATAGAGAGAACGTTTGAATTATTCGAGTGGTTACTACTTTCAAGAATTCTGGAAGTAGGGTAGAAAATTTTTATATTGGCTGGATAGCGATGGATTTGAACTATTGTAAATAGTGGGGGTAAGTTTTGGTGTTCGCGACACCAGGGTATGAATGCGTTTTACTAGGTATCACCTAAGAGGGAGTCTAGCCTATATATATGTGTATATATGTTGTATTGTATGGTGCGATAGACACATAATGAGGTCTTGTGTTCTCATATTTATCCCGATAAGTAGGGGTGGTTACTGAAGTGAATCAGGGAGGTTAGATTTAGTTTCGAGCATAGAGATATGGCTCGGGGTTTATTTTGCACAAGAACTAGTGATAGTAAGGGAGCGGTATTTTATGTTGTCTTTTGTAGCATAAGAGTAGGCGTGTATGCTTTTGTGTTAATAGATAAGTATTTGGGGATATGTACTATGGACTGAGGGTCTAACAGATCTCAACAACCGACAATATTAGGTAGTAGTGTATCGGGGGGGTTCCTTGTTTGGATTTTGCTTGCAAAACGTCCCACGCATGAAACTTACCGCAATGTTGGAAGTGGGGGAGATTTTCGGTCGCTAGTACATGGGTTTGGTACCCCGGGTGTTATTATTTATATATGTGATATAACTACGGGTTGGAAGTTATATTACGGGTCACGGCTAGTATAGTCGGGTAACTTTCGTGCGGTAAAGCACGGGGATGGGGTGTATGGGCATCCGTGTTAATTAAGACAACTTTTGTGCAGTCAAGCACAGGTAAGGGTGTATGGGCGCCTTAGTTAATTAAAATGCATACTGATGTAATTTATAGTTAGAAGCGGGAGAGATAAATATAGCGATCTTAGAGGGACATGACTAAAGAGTGATATTTGAAGCTTGTAGCACTAGGCTTATCTTAATTTCGAGGACAAAATTCTTTTGTAAGGGGGGAAGTATGTAACACCCCGTAATTTCGAGGATTTAATATTTAATTATTTTGGGAGTTATAAAAATATTTATATTAGAGAAACTTAAATTTATGATTTGGAGAATTTATTTAAGTGGGCTGAATTAATTATAATTGGCGACTTTTAAGTTTAATTGTTCGAATTAAAGTGTGTCACATTTTGAGGTCAAAATTTGAGAGCGTTATAAAGTATTTTCAGATGGCAATTCTGAGTGCGCGGTTGAGTCCGGATGGGTTGAAATAAGTCAAACCATGCTTACATATTTTTCAAACCCAATTTTCCCAGGCTCGGGTCCCGTTCGATATTTCTTTCTGCATTTATGTGAACCTAATATAAGTGAGAGCATAATAATAATAATGATCATGGATGACCTCACTATATCTTTTTCATAATATGAGTTGGGCGATTCCGATATCCATTTATATATACATGCACACACACTTCACGGAGAAATTAAGGAAAATAGTAACACAAACCCATGAGGGACCGAAAGAGCGGGATGGGTGCCTAACACCTTCCCATTTCGTAACTTAGCCCCCGCACCTCTGAACTATTTGTTTTGTAAGCATCAGTTTGTCTTTGATGCCACTGTTTCGAGGCAACGACATGTTCTTTTGCCTATTTTGTGCAAAATAGGCTGGCGACTACATCTTTTTACATCACCCCACATTGACGACGACTAAAGCGCTCCTAGAGGAAGAGGGTGTAAGATCTTTTACCCCCTTTTTCCCCCATGGGAAAGGCGATGCGTAGGGATGGCCACACTACCATATCTAACTCATAAGGTTTTTTTATATCAAAATGTGTCCACCCAACTACCTGACTTGGGGGAGGATCTTACACTTATAGAAGGTTTAGTCAAGGTTTTCGGATACCTTGGAGGGGAATAAGGATTTGAAGAAACCAAGTTCTTGATTTGTCAAATTCTCAAATTATGTGTTTCTCTCGATGGATCCTCCAATTGGTAACTCTATAGATGTTTTGAGTGATAAGTACGAATTTGATATAAAAGGGGAGTTTGATGACATTCATAACCGCCCTAAAAGGATAAATAAGTTGAATTTTAGATTTGTAAAAAGATTTAAATTTTTAGAAAAAAGAAAATTTGTCCTTAAAAAGTGAGAATGAATTTTTGCGAAATATTCAAATTCAATGAGATATTCTTTATGAAAAGCTCACAGGAATGAAACTACAGGTTAGGGTGAAAGAATGTACTATAGAATATAATGATAAATTGATTGAAGATTTTAAGGCATGTGGGAAGACTCTTACGGATAAGTTCACTTACATTGAGTGGGAACGAGATAACCTTCTGGGATTGGTTGAAAATTTAAAGAAGGGTCCCTAAATTTTTATAAGTCTAAATGTTTGCTTGAGTCTAGAATTATGAAGTCAGAACTTACATTGAGATACTCAAGTTATGTAAATTTTGATTTGGAACCTAGGTAAAAAAAGTTTAAAAAGATTTTAGGCATCAACGAAATCAAAAATTAAAAAATTGGAATTGGCTTCAATGTTACAAATGTTTCTGTTACTAAAGCCACGGTCAATATTTTGAGAGAGTCAACTATTGTCAAGGGAGTTAAAAATGTTCAACCCAGAGGTGACATTCCTCGTGTTTACACATGATCATATTATTCTAGAAAGGGTCACCTTAGAATGTTTTGTTATGATCTTAGAAAAAGGTCTTATGAAGTCTAAGTCCCATGTCACCATGGTTCTCAAAACCCGAGGCATTGAGTTTTCATCTATTTGGGTTAGGAAATCAGATTTGGAGATATTGAATGTTAGACTTGTTAATTCATGCATGCATTCACATGATTCATCACATATATCTTATGGTTGATTATGTCTACATGTTTTCATACACTAGTTTTTGTGCGTCTTGATATATGTTTAGACTAGATGTATGATTTTTGTGTCTTTTGTATTTTGATTCGTAATTTTTTGTGACTATATGAGAAAAATATAAAAATATTTGGTTTATCTTTTGAGTCATTTTTAAAAATTAGTTAAAAACTCGAAAATATTTTGTTATGTTTGTGTAGTTAGTTTTATACATTTTTGTGGCATATTAGTGTGTTTAAATCACATCCGTTCCATGTTTTTCATGTGGCTAGTACAAATGAGTTTGGTTTAAAATGCTTCAAATTATTCCTTAATCATGCTTGCATGGAGTTGTTCGAATTTGGTTTTCTTTATGGATTCATTAAAGTATATGACTCTGCGCACACTTTCACGAGATCCTTTGGAATTTAACTTCTCATGTTATATGATCTAACTGAGGTGTTCTCCTATCCATTTTGTCAATACATATTTTTGTATGGGGGATTCGTGCATACAAGAACCAATGCGTGAGTTTGATCTTACGATTGAAGTTAATAAGAGTGTCCAATGGAAAGGGCTATGAAGGCAGTACATCTCCTTTGCATGAAAAGCCACCGATGGAAAGAGCAAATGAAAAGAAAAAAGAGGCAAAAGAAAAGAAAATAGTTGCCAAGGCCAAAGTTTAGTTTATGATCATCAACAAAAATGATATCTTCAAAAAGAGAGAAAAAATTATATATGCTTATTTTTTTTAGGTTGTTATAAGTTGAAGATCAATGAGTTTTCACAATGAGTCCTATTTAACCATTAATGTTTGATGTTACTGATTTGAGAATAATCAAGATTTTCTAGGCTTGTGTGCATTTTATTCGTTTGTCCATTTGAGTTTACATTATTTGTCACATGAGGATATATCTTTGTTTAATAAATTATTGTGATCAAATAAAACTCCTTAAACTATCTTGAGTGGTGGGACATAATTCTTTTGTTTTCTAGTTCATTCCGTACAACATTTTATTTAGACATACATATATGACATACCGGTGCGAAAAGCTTATTTGTTTTGTGTATTTTTTTGTGTGTCATACTTATATATTTGTGTGTTCTTGTTATATATGAGTTGATATATATAGTATGTTTGTTTTGAGTCTTTTCATTACATTTAATCCATACTTGTCATATATGTTTACTTTGGTATAATATGCTTCATGTTTGAATCATATTGACATCATATGTTCATTGCTTAGATTATTTGTGATTGACGTTTTGAGTTTGTTTGTCATTGTCATTTCACTTCACATCACATGATATGCTTGTTTCCTTTATGTACATTTATGTCACATTAAGGGGGAGATGTTGTTTTATAATATGCACTTTACCTTCGTCTATTCCTGAACAAAAAGGGGGAGAAGTATAATCTAAAGGGGAGAAGTATTGTCTAATGGGGAGATGTTTAACCAAGAGGAAGTTTGTTGTTTTTCATATGCGATTTATATAATTCATATTCTGTTTGCATTTTAACGGTGTGTTAAGTGTACAGGTTTTAGCAATGATGAGACAAAATTTCAAAAGGGCAAAGCTACTCAAGAGTTTATGTCGTTCAAGTGTCAGTTAGTAATTTTTCCTTTTAGGGTTGGGGTTTAGTCTTAGAGATCTTGACGATATAGTAGTTTTTTTGTTGTTTTTATCTAAGAATAAACAAAGGGGGAGATTTGTAAGTAAAAATTTCAACATGTAAATGTTTATTGTAAAAATTTATAATATTGGATTTATTCATTTTGTACAAAAATGTTTGAGTCATAGGTTAGGATTTGGTTCAGTTTTTCCTTCACGCCTATGATGCACATTGAAGACCGCAGTGGCCAAGTAAATATACATCAACATCATTATATGTTTTGTCTTCATTCCATGTGATCCCAATAAGGTATGAATGCATATTATGTTTGATCCTTGGATTTTAAGTTTGGATGGTTGTTTATTAAATGAGGCCATTTTCGAAAATTATTTTCAAAGAAAAATATTTTTGTTTTTAACTTCATTCTAACAAGTTTTATAAGTCATTCAAATAACTTTTTTTCGAACGATAGTTTGTTTTGTTCAAACGAGGATATAGTTTTTGTTCCAACGAGATTTGAACGAGCATCGGGTAAAATGTTTTTATATGATAGATAACTCACATGCAAAATTCAATTTATCCTCATTCAAACAAGTTTGGCATTGTCATTCGAACAACTTTGTTTGGTTCAAATGAAATGACATAACTCATTTGAATAACCTATTTATTTTCATTCGAATGAGTTTGCCTCAAAATTTGTGTCACCTCACGTTCACATTTTCCAAGAATAAGTAGAGCACAAATCCCCATTTTCATTAAAGGCCTTTTAAAGGGTTTTGAAAACAAATTCCATTAATAAATCAAGAGCCTCTTAAACCCTAGTTTACACTCATAGTTTGAGATCAAATTTCGACATCATATGTGTATTTCAGATCTCATGTGTTATGGACCAAGATTGTTTACTCTACATTAGTGAGAGTGTTTCGAGTAATGGATTCCATGTTTCGTGTTGGACGTCAGCTAGAACTAGTCAAGAAGCAGGTAAGATCGGTGGGATACCAAGACGTGGGAGGCGCATGCGTTGTGATTATTGTTGGAATCCATTAGTAATGAAGATGATAAATTTGAGGTATTGACTCTATGAATAAGTCTAATGTGTCCTTGTATAGAGACCTATATCATAGTGGACTTGTACGGCTAGGCTATTCGAGCACATATCACGCAGATGCATTCTTAGGGAAAAATAAAATTAGTAATTATTGACATGTCATTTTGTTTAATTGGCACATGATTAAAACTGTAATAATTTCTTATTCGGTTAATTTGAATTGGAAACTAAAATTTGGTATAACCCTAGCACTAGTGCATTTCTCAAATTGGTATGAGAGCGGTTTCACTAATTTATCGTGTAGATCCATAGTTTATGCATTTAGGATTATTTAGGTGTTTCTCTCGATGGATACTATAATTGATAACTCTATATATGTTTTGAGTGATGAGGGTGATTTTGATATACGAGAGGAGTTTAATAAGTTGCATAACCACGCTGAAAGCATAAATAAGTTGAATTTGAAATTTGCAAAAAGATTAAAATTTCTTGAAAAATAAATTGTGTCTTTAAAAAGTGAGAATGAATTTTTACGAAATATTCAAAGTTAATGAGATATTCTTTATGAAAGGGTCAAAGAAACGAAATTAGAGTCTAGGGTGAATGAACACATTGTAGAAGATAAAGATAAATTATTTAAGATTTAAGGTCATGTGAGAAGATGTTTAGGGTTAAGTTCACTTACATTGACGGGGGCGAGAAACCTTACAGGAATAGTTTAAATTTTGAAGAAGGAGTCACTAAAGTTTGATGAGTCTAAACATTTGCTTAAGTCTAGAATTATCAAGTTAGAAGATAAATTAAGAGACTCGAGTTGTATGATTTTTTTATTTGGAATACAGGTCAAAAAAGTTGGATAAGATTCTAGGCACCGTCTAAATCAACGATGACAAAACTGTGATTTTCTTCAATGATACAAATGCTTCCCCTACTAAAGCCAAAAATAATATTTTGAGAGAGTCAACTGTAGCCAAGGACGTTATAAAAGGTGAACCCACAGGTAACATTCCTCATGTTTACACATCACATTATGCTAGGAAAGGTCACCTTAGGGTGTTTTCTTATAATCTTAGAATATGTTCTAGGAAGTCTAAGTCCCGTGTCATCATGGTTCTTAAAACTCAATGCATTAAATTGTCATTTATTTGGGTTAGGAAATACGATTTGGAGACATTGAATGTTAGACTTGTATATTCTCACATGCTTTCACATTATTTATCACATATATTGTATGGTTGATAATGTTTGCATATTTTCATACACTAGTTTTTCTGCATCATGATATATATTTTGACTGGATGTATGTTGTTTATGCTTTTTGTATTTTGATTCTTCATTTTTTGAGTCTATATGAGAAAAATGCAAAAATATTGTGTTTGCTTTTGAGTCTTTTTCAAAAATTATTTAAAAACTCAAAAATATTTTGTTCTATTTGTGTAGAATTTTACACATTATGGGTGGCATATTAGCGTGTTTGGATCTCATTCGTTCCATGTTATCCATATGGCTAGTACAATTGAGTGTGGTTTACGATGTTTTGAATTGTTTCTTAATTATGCTTACATGGAGTTTTTCGAATTTGGGTTTCTTAATGGATTCATTTATGTATATGACTTCGAACACACTTTCATGAGATCTTTTGAAATTTAACTTCTTATGTTATATGAGCTAAGTGAGATGTTATCCTATCAATCTTGTCAATACATATTTCTATATTAGGGATTTGTGCATGTAAGAGCCATTATGAAAGTTTGATCTTAGGATTAAAATAATAAGAGCGTGAAATGGAAGGGGCTATGAAGGGATTAAATCTCCTTTGCATGAATGGTCACCATTGGCAAGAGCATTTGAAAAGAAAAGAGAGGCAAAAGAAAAGAAAAGAGTTGCCAAGGACAAAGTTTTATTTGTGATCATTAATAAAAATGATATCTTCCAAAAGAGAGAAAAATTGAATATGCATATTTTTTGTGGTGTTTTAAGTTGAAGATCAATGGGTTTGCACAACAAGTTCTAGTTAATCATTAATGTTTGACGCTATTGATTTGAGAATTGTCAAGATTTTCTAATCCTGTGTGCATTTTGTTTGTTTGTCCGTTTGAGTTCACATTATTTGTCACTTGAGGATAAACCTTTATTTGATAAATTATTGTGATCATATAGAACTCCTTGGACTATCTTGAGTGGTGAGACATATTTATTTTATTTTATAGTTCATACCCCTTAACTCCGTACCACTTTTTGTTTAGACATACATATATATATATATATATATATATATATATATATATATATATATATATATATCATATGAGTGTGGAAAGCTTATTTGTTTTGAGTATTTTTGGGTGTGTTATACCTATATAGTTGTGTGCTTTTGTTATATGGTATGTTTGTTTTGAGTCTTTATGTTATACTTAATGCATGTTTTCCATATTTGTTTACATTGGTATCATATGTTTCATGTTTGTATCACATTAGTATCATATGTTCATTGTTTGGATCATTTGTGCTTCTCTTGCCAAGTCTGTTTATCATTTCTGTTTCATTTCACATCGCATAATATGCTTATTTCCTTTATGTTCATTTATGTTACATTAAGGGAGATAAGTTATTTCATATTATGCACTTTACCCTTGTCTATTCCCGAACAAAAAGGGGGATAATAATAACCTAAGGGGGAGAAGTATTGTTTAAGGGGGAGATGTTTAATAACAAGGGAGTTTTTTCTTTTTCATACGAGGTTTATATATTTCGTATTCTCTTTGTTTTTGAAAGGTGTGTTAAGTGTGCGAGTTTTAGAATGATATGATGAAGTTTCATAAGAGCAAAGCCACTCAAGAGTTTATGTCGGTCAAGTGTCACTTTATACTTTTTCCTCTTAGGATCGGGATTGAGTCTTAGAGACATTGACAGCCTACTAGTTTTATTTTTTTATTTTTTCTGGTCTAAGAATAGACAAAGGAGGGTATTTCTAAGGACAAATTTCAAAGTGTCAATGTTTATTGTAAAATCTTATAATTTTGCTTTATTATGTTTGGACGAAACTGTTTAAGTCATAAGTTAGGATTAGAGTTCAGTTTGTCCTCCAAGGCTATGATGCACATTGAAGACCGTAATGGCCAATTAAAATGACATCAATATCATTTCAAATTTTGTATTGAGTTTCATCTTCATTCCATGGGACCTCGATAAGGTATGAATGCATATTTTATTTTATCCCTGGATTTTAAGTTTGGGTGTTTATTTTATTCAATTAGTCCATTTTAAAAGAATATTTTGGGTTTTAACTTCATTTTAACATGTTTTATAAGTGGTTAAAATGAGTTTCCTAGTTTCGTTTGAACAATAATTTATTTCATTTAAAGGCGGAGGTAGTTTTTGTTCAAAAAAGCTTTGAACGAGCATTGAGAAAGTATTTTTCTTTGATAGAAAATTCTCGTGTGAAGTTTGTTCAATACTCAATCAAACGAGTTTGGCATTGACATTCGAACGACCTTGTTTAGTTCAAATGAAATGACATAACTCGTTTGAATGACCAACCTAATTCGTTCGAATGGTTTTCCTTAAAAATTATGAATCCACAATTTTCATGTTTTCAAGAATAAATAGGACCCAAATCTTATGTGACACCCCACTTAAAATAATAACAGGTGGTCAACCCTATACAAAGATAAAATAAGAATCTCAAGTTATTATTCTTAGCATCAACTGTTGAATCTAATAAAAACATAATTAACCACCTAGTAATATAATAAACGGATGCCAAAATTTCAGAAACATACAAGAAACTACAAACCAACATATATAATATGACCGCAAAACATGATAATATATACACGAGTACAACAAAAGATATACCCGAATATACTGTCGGGTCACAGACAATACAACATCCAGATGAAAACATAAAAGGGCTACAAATATACAACCCTTGGGTATACACTCGATATACAAAATGTATCAGTAACTAGATTTAAAAAAATATGAAGTGGTTACAACAAAATCCCATAACATTCCACATCTACGACATCTCCAAGGACTCTGGATAAAATAGGCATCATTGGAGCCCTTTCGGTGGGACACCTATAATATTTTACAATATATGTATAGCAAGAGAAAAGATATAAACAGGTCAGAGCCCAAGGTTTGAAAATAATTTTAGCAAGTGAATTAAAATGCATAATAATTATGAATGCACAAATTTCATAATCACAGTAGTGTCACACTCTCTTGGGACTTAACCTCACCCCTCAACTATAGCGTGCACCTAAACGAAATCATGTGAACCTCAATTAATCTACCTGATACTTTCTAGGGATAATTCATCTTAAATCTACGCATAATCCACGTTCACATACTCACTATATCTAAAACATAACCATATATTTACTTCTTCTACCGTCTCCTAAGTTTACACCCAATCTTGTACATTAATGTAACTCAATTATATTTTATCGGTTCTAATTTTTAACCTTCTCAAGTTATTAGCATAAGATATCACACGTCATCATTAATGCTAAAAATATTCTCCCACTATTTACACATAAACCCAAGAACTAAGGACGAAACATCTCCTAATTCCTAACATTATGCTAAGTTTCGTGCTTGGGACGTCTCGCAAAGAGAACTCCAAACAAGGAACCCCCTCGATACACTACCACCTAACATTGTCGATCGTGGGAATCTGTTAGGCCCTCGGTCCATAGTACGTACCCCTTACTTACCGTCTATTGGCATAAGAGTATACTCATCCACTCTCATGCTACAAAAGACAAAGCATAATACATATCTAACTTTCTCTAGTTATTATATTAAGATATCACACACTATCTATAAGGCTTGTATAATATTACTCACATGTATTATACATGATTTATCATTCTCTTGCAATTACACATATATAACACACATAATATATGTATACTAATAGTCTCTATAATGATATCATCTTCCATAGAATTTCTCACATATCATCCAGGATTACCAATGGTCGGACTCTCACACTGACTTGGTATAAACAAAATCACAAGCGTACAGGGAGCGACCATAGTTCCTCACCCAAAGGCAAGATGAATCATACTCAAGATGTCTTACCCCTACCTCATGCACGGTAAAATGTTGGACACTATGACCTGGGGATTATACTCTCCCTGCTCCTCAAGCCAGGGGGATTCACCTACATCACGCAACTTCCCATGATAGCACTAGAGGTGTATGCACCATATAATATATATCATACACACCAGATATATATGCACATGCATATTATATACAAACCATCACACGAGGTATACACATTCACACCATATATATATATATATATATATACATATCATCTCACGTCCACGTGTATAAAAGTAACGATTCCCACTATATGTATATAACTCTCATTATACTAACCGATACACTTGAAAAGATCTAAGAGTCACTAGAAAGAACCAAAGGGTACTTGTTAATGGGTATTAGGTTATTTAAAAATCCTCCAACTCTTTTAAATCTTTGATACAAAATCTATTATAAATTTTAAGTGAGAAAACACTCACGCAGTAAGTAAAAGGTGGTGATGCTAGATGTAAAGAATAATTTCCGTTAAGAATGAGATGAGGAAAAGTAGAGCGTGACTCAATATTTGTTCTTGAGGAACCCACCGTGGTGGTAAACCCCGTATCTCTAGTCCCAGGACAACACACACACACCCAAGTCCACTATTACCGATTACAAGTTACAGATTACATTCCTCTAAGTCCACAATGAATTAAACTAAGCAAATATAAACCCGTATACCCAGCCTAGTCTAAAATAACCCAACTTGACTGAAAATCAGTTAACCCAGTAACACCCCGGTAATAGTGACTATCACTCACTCACAACATACGCAACACTAATACCAATGTTTAGATAAAAAATTTAGCAATCTAGTGTAAATGAAATAGTTGGGCCAATACAATACCAGTACACTCAGGGACAAACTAAACAACCCCACAATACTAAATTTAACTAAACAATCCAGGTGGTGAAAGCATGAGACCCACACACAACTACACACTCAAATCCGAGACCCCGTGTAGATGTGCAAAACATATATAATAATAAAGTTTGTTTTAATTCAAAACAACAAAATAATCTTGTTAAGTAAAATAGACCAAACAACCAAGGTTAATTCTATTTTAATTGACAAGATAAATTACCAATCAGTGACTAAGTGAAAGGTAAGATAATATTGAATTAATTAATACTAAACGAATGATTAAGACACAAGTAAGGTCTTCCTTAATATTTAATATTCAAGTAAAGATTAATCCTAAAAACAAATTTAGTTAGCGCAAATGAACACAAATAAAATAGGAAATAAACTTCCAACAATTGTGTCGCGCAACTAAAATAAAATTAACTCAACACCAAATAGAATATGGATCAATTTAAAGAGGTGTTATGTTAAAATATTAAGTCCAAGTAAAATGAGCACAAGATAAATATGTGTAGCACCTAACTCATACAAACTAGGACTTAATTAAAGTTACCACAAGATAGATACTAATAAATTAGTTAAGTCCAAAAAATGTGTAACACAAAAAATAATCACACAGATTAAATTCCAATTTTAGTTCAAACCGATATTATAACTAGGTTTGGATAAAAAAATCATACATACACAAAGACCACCTAAGTATAAAAGAATACAATAAAAAGTATTCAACTTAGGCAATAAAAAGTGTATGAGTCAATTGATTCAATCCAAGTCAAAATTGAGTACGAGATAAAGAGTGTAGCACCCGACTCAATAAAATTGGATGGGTTTCACTAAACTAAAATTTAAACAAATAAAGATTATTATGATTAAAGTCTACACACTAATTACACCCAACTAAATAAAGTGAACACACAAAAGTTCAACTTAGATGGTATAACTAGTTAGAGTCAAAAACCAAATATCTTTAAACCAAATAGATTAAATCAGATTTTAATATCAATATGTGTGACACAAAAAAAACTTAAGTTCAATAAACAAGTGTACACACAAAATGAGTTGGGTGTAAAATATAGTCCAAAAACAAACACCCAACAAAAGATCCAAAGTAAACATCTCAACACAAGAAGTTAATAAAAAATTGGTACACACTATTCGGATCTAAAATGTCTAACACAAAAAGTGTCAATACCAACAAATTAATTTAAAAAGGGATTTCAAAACAACAAACTTTTTATGGTTTTAAACAAAACAAAAAATCAGTCCCAAATATTGTAACTGAGTGAAGAAAAAACAATAACCAAATTTATGTAGCCCAAGCTTTGAACTCCCAAACAAAACAAACACAAGAACCTCTTATGCAGCCATAAATTTAAAGATAGAAATAGTAGATCAAAATATCACCAAACAAAGAAAGAGCTTTAAGAAGATTTATACAACTTGTTTTAACAAGGAACCATTAAATCATGAGTTGAATAAATCAATATATGTATATAACAGCATATGTATATGTATAACAGATATATATATAACTTACTACCTCAAAGAAAATCGACCACCGAAAAAATTGCGCTGGAAAAACTTTCTCACCAGAACTGTCACAGAAAGCCGAGGGTCGCCGAAACCAACACTCCAAAACACACCAAAAAATTTCACTGGGAAACGCCAACAGATCCGGACAGCTCACCACCACCGAAAACCAAAAAAAATCTCGTCGAAAAAAACAGGCCGTAGAGGAACAATCAGCCGGAAAACCCAAACAACAAAACCAAAAAAAAATACCTCCGATCTCCTCAAACAGCAAACCCAAGTCACCAAAAAAAATATGGGAAAGAAAAAAATGACTAAGTAAAAACTCTGTCAATAATATATGGGTATGTAGAGAGAGAAGAGAGAGAAATGAAAAAGGGTTGAGAGAGCACAAAATGTTGGCAGCTGGTAGAGTACCTTAAGAAAGAGAGAGAGCGCAAAACATATACCCAAAAAACAAGCCTCAAACGGCTCTAAACAAAAAACCCAAAGACACGCCAACTCAGACATTGGGCCAAACAATGTCTTGAAACCATAAATGGTTTTGACACAAACCATCAACACCCAAAACCATGTGCACAAAACTAACTCCAAAAAAATATATATATATATATAATCCGAAAATACAAAATAAAATATAAAATAAAACTACAAAATTAATGTAACAACAAAAAATATTCTGAATATATTTTTTTAAGAAAACTTACCCATTGAGTCAAATAAAAAAAAAGACACCAAAAAAAATATTAGACTCAGATATGAGAATATAAAAAAATGCTTAACAAAAAAATTACAAAAGAAATTATATTTTGACAAAAACAAATTGAACACCACACAAAAATTATGTTTAACAAAAAATAATTTATATAATAAATCAATATACGAAAATTAGATTTAAGATAAAAAAAAATAGATTTTAATAAAAAAATGCAGTTGCATATAAATAAAATTGTTTGTCTCAAGATTGAACCAACCCAAGAAGAATGAGATTTTCAACACTCTCGCATACCTTTCCAATTCATTTTATTATACAATCCCTTTCTTGAAATTTACTAATCCATTACACCTATGATATGAATAGTCACCCAATTTAATCAACACTAAGGACACACGATATCCCCTCTCATCCAGTCCATATACGGCGTTAAGCAAATTCCTACTACTTGGATAATTTATGAAAGGACTAGGTATGTTAAACTCCTAAATATACCTCCATAATACCCTCGGCGTAACCCCACCATCGCGTCATGTCATATACCCAATGTTTATCTCAAAAACATATTTATCGCATCATATTAGAGGGTTTCCAAGCCCCCCAATTAGAAAGGAGTAACCCCAAAATTAACAAACTACAGGGAACGGACCGGACCGAGGGTCCCCAAAAATGAACTGATCTGGTTCCTTAAAAATAGCAGAAACTTTTGATGACCGGACCGATCCGATGCCTTTCAAAAATGAACCGATCCACTGCTATAACGAACCGATGATCTCCTATTCGGACCGGTCCGGTGCTGTACAAATTTATTCCCACGAGATTCATACCCAAAACCTTACTCTACACTTTGCAAGATTCCCCTACCTCTCTAAAACCCAATTTTACTTCACTCCAACAATATCCTAGCATCAAAACCCATCCCATATATGTATATATATCTTCAAATTCAAGAAGTTAACAACAAATTCTAGGGTTTAACCATTAAAGCTCAAAATTAACTAAATCACCAGTAAAATTAAGAAATAACTCACACACACAATTGTTTAGCAAGTTTAATCACTTGGCTCAAAGTTGTAGAGGTTGAATCTTCCTCTAATTCACGTATTTGAGCCGAAAATCTCCAAAGCTCCAAGTTTTCTCCTCTTTTCTTCTCTTCCACTTCTTCCTTTGATTTCTCTCTCTCTCTCTCTCTCTCTCTCTAGGGTTTTCTCACAATGAGATTAGACTAACTCTTATAAGCCTAAATAACCATTATCTCTAACAACTCCTAACTTTAAATGATAATACACACTTAAAATGATTCGTTTAACCATTTTCGGGTCAAACTAGATCAAAATACTATGGAACCCAAATTTAACCCCCGAACAGTCATTTTGACTATCTCGACCCATCCCGAATCAACGGTGCACTCTAAATTTTCATCCGAGACTCCTAATAAAATAAATTTATTTCACCACAAAAATTAAATTCCTATGTCCTTGAGGACAGGGTGTGTTACAATCTCCCCTCCTTATAAAGAATTTCGTCCCCAAAATTCGAGTAAGTCCATTAATTAAAATATCCAATTTACCTCCATGATCGCTACACCGATCTCTACCACTTTCCAATAGTGAATTCATTAAAACAATATACAACCAGGGCGCCTATACGCCCTATAATCGTGCTCAACTGCACAATGATTACTCGGCTCCACTAGCTTTCAATCGTAACATAACTCCCACTCATAGTTACAATTACCTGCCTGAAATAATCAAGACACCAACCTATGAACTAATCTTAGTCTCATAACGTCACAGGGATACACTAACTCCCAACAAATTAATCCATTAAATCATACTAAAAATATTAATTTTAAAAATGTTCGAAGATCTAACCTTTCTCAATTCCTGATATTCACTACTTTCATGCGGGTGAGGTCTCGTAAGCGAAATCCAAATAAGGAATCCTCCCAATACACTACTGTGTAGTTCTGTCGGGGATGGAGATCGGTCAGACTAGGACTAAAGTTTTAAAAAGATTTTTAAATCAATTTATATGGCTCCAAATGCCTATATATATATATATAATAGAAAATAATTTTATGTCTTCTGACACACACAAACTAATAATATGCCCACGACAAAAGGCGTCAATTAATACAATGTTCTCACCAACATTAAGTTTTCAACACACACACAACCATGAGCTATAACTCTTTGCTCAACAATGAACCCTTTAAACCCTTAATCTCATCAGTAAAAACCCAATACATCATCTCAAAATATCAGCACAAGATAGACCCGTTCACAAATGGGACATAACAATTACAAGCATCTTGCCAAACAATAAAACAATAGTCTTACCGTTACCACTCAACACGGCTTAATAGTTTCACTCCGAAAAAACCATAACTCTACTAACACATCTCAAAACAATCTATTCTCCCAAAATATACCATCTAAGTTCCACACTTACCCTC
Source organism: Sambucus nigra (assembly GCA_949130495.1). NCBI lineage: Eukaryota > Viridiplantae > Streptophyta > Magnoliopsida > Dipsacales > Adoxaceae > Sambucus > Sambucus nigra. Next base: position 208,761,261 of record OX422212.1, read on the forward strand.
CTGAAGATAATTATATATACATAACCTGGTTATAACGGCCAACCACTCACTAAATTCGTCCCACTCGCAAATTCTAGAGATAATAATCTTACATGAAACACTCCCAATATCACTCAAAGCATGAACTACACACATAGGAAAAATAATTTATATATTACCTCAATAATCTAACTGCCTTGCCTCATCAATGGGTCCTTGATCAAAGTTTTCTTGTCCCAACCCACCCATGAATTGTTGTAGGGGTTGTGCATCCAGAACCTCTTCAAAAAGTTGCCCTCTGCTTCTCTCAGGACAATCCCTCTTTCTATGGCCTATCTCCCCATCGAATAAACATTTCCCACTAAATCCTTCATGTCCACCCTGAGGAACAAAACGCTTCTTCGGCCCTTGATAATTCTATCTAAAGCCACTACCCTCAAATAAAAAAACCTCATGAACGCTGCCTCTTGCTTGAAGCCCCTAAATGGAGATCCTTCTCCTTCTGCCTATTCCTCGGCTATTGTGATGATTGTGCCTCACTGACACCACTTTCTCCCAACTTACTAGCCAAGTTCGGGTCCCTAAATTTCTTATTCCCTTTTAAATGAAGACGGTGATCCTGGAAATGTAATAATGCTGCATTCATCACATTGGTAAAAGTCGATAATGCCGGGTTCCCTAACAAATGCTGTCGAATTTACCAATCAAAACCTTCCATGAACTTTGATATATGTTTCTCCTCCGTATTCACTTTATCGGGCACAAATTTCACCAAGCGAGTAAATTCCTTTTCATACTCTGCCACCGTCCTATCCCCCTGCTTCACCTCTAACAATCTTCTCCTCATTTTCATTTGAATTGCCGAAGGGAAATACTTACGATCAGATCGAAACCAAAAATCTGGTATAGACATCGTATCCCTCTGCTCTGATGTAGTGACCTTATCTGATGTAGTGACCTACTCCCACCACATGAGAGCCTCACCCACTAACTTAAAGGTGGAAAGTATTTATTTCTAAACATAACTACATTCCACTATACGAAGGTGACGTTGAATATCCTTCTTCCACTAACTTGTTATGACCACATCGGCTCCCCCTTAAAATTTTGGAGAATGACCTTTTTGAAAAGATTCTCTAACTCTCTCTTACACAGTCAACCCCATGTGAGTTTGAGATACCAGTGCTGCAGGCTATTGCTGAGCCTGAGGAAATTATTGAGCCATGGCGTTCATAGCCGCATTGACTACCTGAGCCACAATATTGGCAACCTCTGCTGCAGTCATAGTCCCCTGAGTCATTTGGGGTTCCACATTCTCTGCCCTTCTATTAGCTGTAGCCGGGCCACCTCTTTTCAGCAGCATCTGAAATAAGAACGAACTGTATTAGCACATAGTTCAAGCACTTATGCATTGCAGAAGATCATAAATGCAATATGAACACAACAGTCCTAATAACAAGGATCTATGTTAAGAAAGATTATGGAAGAACGCACAAAATTTGTACAGATCCTAAGACACAAGAACCTCATGCTTTGATACCACCTGTAACACCTCGCTTATAATAATAATGCGTGGGCAGTCCTATACTAAGATAAAATAGGAATATCAGGTGGATCATTCTTAGAATCTACTATTAAATCTAATAAAAACATAACTAACCTCCCAGTAATGTAATAAACAGATGCCAAAATTTCAGAAACATACAAGAAACTACAAACCAACATATATAATATGACTACAAAACATGAAAATATATACACGAGTACAACAAAAGATATACCCGAATATGTTGTCAGGTCACAGATAATACATCATCTAGATAAAAACATAAAAGAGCTACAAATATACAATCCCTAGGTCTACACCCGATATACAAAATGGAGCCTTAACTAGATTTAAAAAATATGAAGCATCTACAAAAAAATCCTGTAACATTTCGTATCTGCTATAGCTCCAAGGACTCTGGATAGAATTGGCGCCCTTGCTGTGGGACACCTATAATATTTTACAATATATGTATAGCAAGAGAAAAGATATAAATGGGACAGAGCTTGAGGTTTGAAAATAATTTTAGCAAGTGAATCAAAATGCATAATAATTATGAATGCACAAATTTCATAATTACAGTGGTGTCTCACTCTCTTGGGACTTAACCTCACCCCTCAACTATAACACGAACCTAAACGAAAGCATGTGAACCTCAATTAAGCTACCCGATACTTTCTAGGGATGATTCATCTTAAATCTACGCATAATCCACGTTCGCATACTCACTATATCTAAAACATAACCATATATTTACTTCTTCTACCGTCTCCTAAGTTTACACCCAATCTTGTACATTAATGTAACTCAATTATATTTTATCGGTTCTAATTTTTAACCTTCTCAAGTTATTAGCATAAGATATCACACGTCATCATTAATGCTAAAAATATTCTCCCACTATTTACACATAAACCCAAGAACTAAGGACGAAACATCTCCTCATTCCTAACATTATGCTAAGTTTCGTGCTTGGGACGTCTCACAAAGATAAATCCAAGAAACCCCCCGTGATACACTAGCACCTAACTGTAACAATCCGCCTAATAAGATACCGGGCGATCACTCCAATATTAAATTAAAACAGGAGTCACATATGGATCATCCTTAGCAACACTGTCGAAAATCCATTTAATTACTAATATCCTATTAGGTGGCTGTTAAAAAAACTTTTACTTAACTACTCTTTTTACGATTAAAATGAACCATCCACAAGTTAATGCGTAAATGAAACTGAAATAAATTAAAATAACCGAACACTCGGTTCAAATATACAACCATATCGAATGCTGTACTGAAAGAATAAGTAAATGCAATTGGGCCATTGGCTCGAGTGTTTATACAATATCTCCTATCTAGAGTACAAGGAAAGAAACATCTACCGATAACCTGCAAGCATCCACAGCTACTGCAGCAGACGTCTGACTCGAAAGAGTTTCCATCCAGGCGTCCCTGTGTCTGGACACCTATACATATATAGTATAGAGAAAGAAAGGAGAGTAGACAAACGGGTCAGAGCCCGAATGTTTTGAAAATATTTTGCAAGTGCATAAATGCCTTATTATTTTGAAAAAGGTTTTATCTCATATTTAAGGTTGGTATCGCACTCCCATGAGATACCCCTCACCTCTCCGCTAATAGTGCACTACTAGCGCACCTATCTAGAACATTCTAGTCAAGCTACCCTGCTAAACTAGTCTATCACCCAACCACTATCTACCCTAGATAGTCCAAGTAATGTACTAAGGGCTAAGCTTCACCCCAGTCTCAGCGCTATGCCATGTTCGTGCGTGGGGTGTCTCGCAAAGCGAAATCCAAACAAGGAACCCCCCCGATACACTACTACGCGGCACGGTCGATCGTAGAGATCTGCTAGTCCCTCAGTACAGAAAGATATATAATAATATATATACCATAAGAATTAATAATATAAGAGCACTAAGGATTAAACTTCTCCCCAGTCTCAACACACTGCCATATTCGTGCGTGGGGTGTCTCGCAAAGCGAAATCCAAACAAGGAACCCCCCCGATACACTACTACGCGGCAAGGTCGATCGTCGGGATCCATTAGACCCTCAGTACTCGATTCATCCATTTATATATACATATTCATACTACAATATACATCCAGATCTATCTCCCGGACTGAGGATTTATATACAAGTATTTATCAATACCTTTATTTTCTCAAAACTTCCCATTTCACTTTTTATACTCAGGAAATTTAAATATAAAAGCCAATTCATTATCATGAATTGCTTTAACAAATCGTTTACCTTTTTAAAGCCAATTTTATTATCATAAAAGTGCTTTTCCTTTATATGTCATCCCCCAAAGCCATTTTCATTATCATGAAAATGCTTTGATCAAATCATGCTTCCACATCCCTTCTTCCATCCGGGAGTGTTACCGAAGCTAAGCCTTTATCCCATTTCCCTTTTTATACTCAGGAAATGTAAATATAAAGCCAATCCATTATCATGAATTGCTTTAATAAATCTAAGACCGTCCCTCCGGGTATCCCCACTGGACGCGCCCCTAAATGGCTATCATCTTCCAGGGCCTCCAAGACAACCTGGGAACCTAACAACGTCGGGAAGCGGCCATATTGCCTGTGGGAAAGTCAGGACCACACCCAGAATCCCCAAACCAGCGCAGAAAAAAATATAAATAACCGCCCATATGGCCTAGGGACTATATCCAACCTATTCAACAGCCAGGAAGGCTTCACCACAACGCGCGCAACTTCCCTTATGATAGCGATTTAGGGAGGTGTGTAACCATAATCCATAATTTATCAATTATGAAAAACATTTATCTTTCCATTTTGAAAATATTCATTTTTATATTTTCAAAATCATTTTCATCATATCATATATATATATATATACTTTATTCACATAGTATAAATACATACCATATAGTCCTCCTAGAATATATAAACGGCCATAATGGCCTATATCCTCTAGCGATGACCAATAATCCCAAAGATTCCCTTCAGGAATCATAATCATGCATTCATATAAGCATGATACTAAACCCAAAGTATATTCTTACTTTAATAAATAAAACATACTTAAATCCTATCTACGGATTCATTTGGATATCCCCAATTATACTAATTCACTCTAAGTGAATACACACATATACAAACTCCCAATTCCTCAAGTCCTTTAGGACATAACCCTCCATAAATTTCTAATTTGGAAGGCCTTTGAACATAAACTCAAAAAGGAGAAATAATCCTAATCTCCAAAATCTTGGGCTGAAAACAGGGCACCGGTCGACCGTGGGTTGTAAATAAGCCTACGAAACAAAGCAGTAGGCCCTTTCTCCTTGACGCGGTCGACCGGCCATAGGGGCGCGGTCGACCGGTCACACCAGGTCTCCCAAATTAAAATCCCTCAATTTCTTTAACCAACAGCGCAAATTCATTTTCGGGGTTTCTAAACTACCCCAAAAATTATCCCGAACATCTACGACATTAATTCTAGCCGTAATTTTTCCAATTCTTGATTTGATTTCCGAGTTGACGATGTCAACCCGGAGCTGTCATCTTGTAAAAATCATATCAAATCGTAGAAAAATCAGAAAAATACGCGATTGGCGCCCACGCGACCGTATCGAAAAGATCTACAACTTTCATGTTTTGGCCGAAAGCTAAATCAATTCTTTTCCTGGACAAAAATGCCCCCAAAGGTGACGGGTTACTATTCATCGTCACCTCCGAGATGATTTCCGCCATTAAAGCTTCTCCCAAGCTTTTGTCGCCTCACCCAACGTCCTAAAACCTCAACCAACTACAACTACACGTATATTAAGGGTTCTAAACATCCTAGAACCCAAAACCATCAATTAATTTGGATTAAAACCTAAGTTCCACAAAATTGAATTATTAGTGGGGTTTAATTGTTTTAACTCCCAAAAACCCGTTTTATCCATGATAACCCACCCCAAAACCATTAGGGTTTGTTTATACCAAACTACGGTATGAGATATTTATGCAAAAAGATAAATAAAGCAAGTAAACACTTGCCTCGTGGATAAAATCCGACGACCTTGAGTCGAATCCGGCGGAGTTGGCCCGAGATCTCCCATTTCTCCTCCTCTTTCTCCTTCCTCTCTGTCTTCTCTCTCTTTCCTTTCTTTCTTTCTCTTTTCTTTCCCTCTCTCTCTCTTTTTATAAGAGAAAAGGGTTTTAAACCCTTAAAACCCAAAAACGACTCGTTTACCCAATTACGAGTTACTTTTACCTCTAAAATTACCCGAAACTCATTTTCGTCAATCGGACACTCTTTTTCGACTATCTCGGACATTCCGAGAATTATGGCGCAGTCGAAATTCCCATCCGAGGTACTTGACCGCAAATCACTATTCCAACCCAAAATAAATAAATGCGGGTTTTCCCATTAAAAATCTTACCTCGTGTCGCTATACTCCACGGCGACATATAATTAAATTACTTCGACCTATATAGTCCCAAAATAATTTATAACACCCTTCGAAAATCATTTAATCCTCGAAAATCCCAAAAATTACTATTTTGAGAAATTCTCCAAATTCCAAATTATATTTAATTATAGAATTTAATCATCTCCAAAAGGGCGGGTTATTACACTAACATTTTCAATCGTGGGAATCCGTTAGGCCCTTGGTTCGTAGTACGCACCCCTTACTTCCCGTTTATATGCATAAGAGTATACTCATCCACTCTCATGCCACAAAAGACAAAGCACAATACATATCTTTATAACTTTCTCTTCTTATAATATTAAGATATCACACACTATCTATAAGGCTTGTATAAAATTACTCACCCGTATTACACATGATTTGTCATTCTCTTGCAATTACACATATATAACACGCATAATATATGCATACTAATAGTCTCTACAATGCTATCATCTTCTAGGGAATTTCTCACATATCATCCAGGGTTACCAGCGGTCAAACTCTCACACCGACTTGGTATAAACCAAATCACAAGCGTACGAGAACAGGCCATAGTTCCTCACCTAAAGGAAAGATGAATCATACCCAAGACTGAATGCTATAACCTGGGGATTATACTCTCCCTGCTCCTCAAGCCAGAGGGATTCACCCATATCGCGTAACTTCCCATGATAGCACTAGAGGGGTATGCACCACATAATATATATCATACACACCAGATATATATGCACATGCACATCATATACAAACCCTCACACGAGGTATACACATTCACACCATATATATATATATATATATATACACACACACACACATACCATCTCACATACTCATGTATAAAAGTAATGAATCCGACTATATGTATATAACTCTCATTATACTAACCGATACACGCTCGCATACCTTTCCAATTCATTTTATTATACAATCCCTCGCTTGAAAATTATTAATCCATCAAACCTATGATATGAATAGTCAACCAATTTAATCAACACGAAGGACACACGATATCCCCTCTCATCCAGTCCATATACGGTGTTAAACAAATTCCTACTACTCGAAGAATTTACGAAAGGACTAGGTACGTTAAACTCCCAAATATACCCCCATAATAGCCTCGACGTAACCCCACCATCGCGTCATGTCATATACCCAACGTTTATTTCAAAAACATATTTATCGCATCATATTAGAGGGTTTCGAAGCCCTAAACCCAATTAGAAAGGAGTAACCCCAAAATTAACAAACTGCAAGGATCGGATCGAACCGAGGGTCCCCAAAAATGAACCGATCTGGTTCCTTAAAAATAGTAGAAAACATTTTATGATCGAACCGATCCGATACCTTTAAAAAATGAATCGGTCCTCTACTAAAACGAACCAATCCGATGATCTCCTACCTGGACCGATTCGATGCTGTACATATTTATTCCCATGAGATTCATACCCAAAACCTTACTCTACACTTTGCAAGATTCACCTACCTCTCTAAAACCCAATTTTACTTCACTCCAATAATATCCTATCATCAAAACCCATCCCATATATGTATATATATCTTCAAATCCAAGAACTTAACAACAAATTCTAGGGTTCAACCATTAAAGCTCAAAATCAACTAAATCACCTATTAAATTATGAAATAACTCACAAACAATTATTTAGTAAGTTTAATCACTTGCCTCAAAGTTGTAGAGGTTGAATCTTTCTTGAATTCACGTATTTGAGCCAAAAATCTCCAAAGCTCCAAGTTTTCTCCTCTTTTCTTCTCTTCCTTTTCTTTCCCTCTATTTATCTCTCTCTAGGGTTTTCTCACAATGAGATTAGCCTAACTCTTCCAAGCCAAAGTAACCCTTACCTCTAACAACTCCTAACTTTAAATGAAAATACACACTTAAAATGACTCTTTTAACCATCTTCGGGTCAAACTAGATCAAAATACTCTGAAACCAAAATTCAACCCCCGAACAATAATTTTGACTATATCGACCCATCCCGGATCAACCATGCACTCTAAATTTTCATCCGAGACTCCTAATAAAATAAATTTATTTCAGCACAAAAATTAAATTCCTATGTCCTCAAACAAACGGGGTGTTACATCTTAGTTTTTAAAATAGGCATTTTAAAAGGATTTGAGAATAGATTTCATAGATTAATCAAGAGTCTCCTAAACCCTAGTTTACACCCATAGTTTGAGATCCAAGTTTCTACATCATATGTGTGTTTGAGATCTCGCGTGTTCTGCACCCAAGATTGTTTACACTATATTAGTGAGAGTGTTTATAATAGTGGATTTCGTGTTTCACATTGGATGGTGATTAGCACTAGTCAAGAAGTCCAACAGGGGTTGTGAAGATGGAAACAAGGAAAAAGGAAGAGAGTCAAGGCTTGAAGGCATTTAGTCAGTGAGTAAGTCCAATTTGTCCTTATATAAAGACATATATCTTATTGAAATTACATGGTTAGGTTGTCCGAGGTTTTTTTCTTCTATTATGGGTTTTCATCGTGCATCGCAACGTTGTGGTTTATTGCTTTATTTTACTCTTGCACATATCACCTAGATGCATGCTTAGAGCAAGATAAAAGTGGTAGTTTATACAATATTTTGTCTAATTGGTGCATGATTAAAATTCGATCAATTGGAATTCAAATTAAAATTTGGTGTAACCCTAACCCTATCATTTTTATGAGTTTCTCTCTTTAGAAAGCTCGGGTGTTTTGGAACAAGATGTGAAATGGAAATTTTGTTTTAGTAAATTTTTCTAGAAATATTGTGTGTTTGTAGAAGGAACCAAAATGATCCTTTAATATATTTTTTCAAAAACTAGTCGTTGAAGTGTATATTGGCAATTTTTTTTATCTTTTGGAATTTGAATTTTAAAAATTATTCGTTGTAATTTTTGGCCACATAGGCACTTTAAGATGACTCGAACTAGTTGGAGTCGACTTAAAGTCCCATACCTCTTTTTGATTTTTCTCAAAAATCACATTTTTATCCAAAAGTGAGGTTGATCAATTTAGGCAACTTGAGTTGACTCGAACTTCCTGACTTAATGTTTGGAATATTTAAAGATTGTTTTTGGTTTGAGATCTGTTTGGGTCATTAATTTTATGAACTACTTGATCATACACGTTCATTTACATCATTACACTCATTCTTTAGTCACTAAAAACTCTAAGAGAGTTTCTGGTGTTTGATCACTTATTTTGAATGCATAGATCTTGTGGTTGTTCTTTTGGTTAAATTATATAATCATAAGTCTTGATTAGATTTATCATGCATGTTTGAAGTTCAATCTGCCTTGGTAGACGAGTTACTTGAATGGATATGCCATGACTTGACTGGTTGAACTTGTCTTTATTTTATGAACTTTTGAGAGAGTTGAGTATGCATTTTCTTGAGAATGATCTTGATCTTTTTTTCAGGGTTGTGAAATTATTCAAGGTAATTAACTCACTACTTGTATGGGTATTATGTACGTGATTGATTCATGGAAAATGACTATCTTCTTTGGTATGTGCTCTATTCTTGAGTGATGATTCTCTTGAGGTTTGGTTTTTTTGGTTATTACAATCCTAGTAATACGTCTCGTCAAACTTTGAGTCCTTTTTTTTCTTAAGGAAATTGGATAAAAGATAATGAAGTTTCATCATATATCAATTGAATTGTTGTCATACAAAATTCTTATATTTCTAAAATACTTTTGTTTTCACGATCTCCCTCTTTCTCATGATGAAAAGACAACTGATATAGTTTTGAGAAAATATGTGAACTCTCCATATTTATTAAATACTTGGTTTTGAAAAATACTTTTTCTCCCCTTCATTCTTTGTATTATATATCAATTGGATTGTTGTCATATAAAATTCTTATATTTCGAAAATACTTTTGTTTTCATGATCTCCCGCTTTCTGATGATGAAAAGACAACTGATATAGTTTTGAGAAAATATGTGAACTCTCCCTATTTCTTAGAGGCTTGGTTTTGAAAAATACTTTTTCTCCCATCCTTCTTTGTAGTTTTTTCATTTTCTCATTTTCTAAATCATTTTTCTCCCATTATCTATTATTAAAAAGGGACTCTGATGAAGTGTAATGTAAAGGCCCGTGTTGAAATGTAATTTTTATTTTTTTTAAATGCTACTATTTGTCCATGGAATCATACTCACTGCAAATATGTTTAGTACAACAAAATGGATGAGTAGTATGTGAATCATAAGCATGGGTTGTTAGTGACTAATAACATTATTTTAGTGATTTGAGGATCACATCAATGGTATTATAAGAGTATATCTAAATGGCCTTTTAGGCAATCATAATGTGTCTTCAATGAGTACTAACTATTTTCAAATTATAATAATAAATTTAAGAAGAATTTAGTTCCAAGTTAATATGGTAGAAAATGTGAGGAGGACCTCCAAATCTTTAATTTATGCGGCTCCAAGGTTGATTAACATTATAAGTTTCACAAAATATTATTTCTCTAGAAAATGATAAACGTTTATTTGGAATTGAGATATATTCTTTCTATATGTGGACTAGTTATGCATTCAACTAAATTATGATAATAACCATGGGTATGCGAAAATAAAAGATGCATTATGTTAAAAATAAGACAAACATATATTTAGAGGATATTGGATACATAACTAGACTGAGATAACATAAAGTAGATATACACATCATAGGCAGAGAGATAACACTTGCTTTTGGATGGGTTTACATAAAGAAGTTTTGGGGGTGGTTTGGATTCATATTGAGGTTTGGATCATTGTTTTAATTCATAATTTCTTCATGGACATGGGTAAACATTTGATCAATATATTGGCTTTGTTTAGGTTCCATTATCACGTTTACTCATGGATATGGGTTTATTCTCCCTATCTAGATGTCAAACAAACCATTAGGCTGAAAAAGATGTCAATAGATTGGGGGAGTACTGGAGTGTTGAGACATCCAATAATACCATTTGTCGTTGGCATTGTCACATAGGGTTTGTTAATGGTTAACATGATATTGGAAGCTATTTTTGAGGTAATAAAAGGTTTCCATGAGTTGGGACTGGTTTGATTGAAGCTTTGCGAACTCAGTGTGGATAAAGGAGCAAAGGTTGCCAAACTTAACATGATTTTAAAGGTTTATATCAGACATATTCGAAGAGACTACTTGGATGTGGATGTCTGATGGAAGAAGGTATATATAGACTTCATTTTCTTTGATACTGGGAGGAGGTACTATAAAATTTATAGATTGTTCATGGTTTAGTTTATGTGCATGCCAAACTCCATTACATTTGAATATGTTAAGGCTAGAAAGGCTTTGAATTGAAAAAATAACAAGAAGATCGATCGGAATACACTTCCCCAAAGTAACGAGTGGGATTCATACATATTTGATAATCTGTGTGACGCTTATGATATAAGTTAAGATTATTTATTTCCTGATAGGGATCAATATACGCGGAATAAAAAAACTTATGTCATGAATCTTCGAATGATTATGCAATAGGAAGAATAAAAAAACAAAAAAACTAGGTTTGAATCCCCAATCTAGGGGTACGGATACAATACCTTTGCCGATCCAGTTGCAATATGATATGGAGAAAGGTATTTGCTGATGATTAAGGGATTCCTTTTTTGGTCCTCTAAAAATTTGGTTGTGTCCATCGAAATGCTTGGATCTTCTAGTATATGATCTACCAAATCTAGGTAGGCGTGTGAGCACCTCTTGACATGAAAACTCTTTATGAGAACCTCTTGATATGAAAACTCTTTCTTTTGAGTGAGATATGGTATATGAACAATACTAGGAACCTATGCCAAATAATTAATTTGTTTTTGAATAAATATTCAAAAATTCCAAATTATAACCCCATGAATTCTATCCTTTCTTTATTTAATCATAATTAATTCCACTAAATAATTATGACTACACTCATTGTAAATATCTCAAAAATCACTCGGATAAAATGTGGTCTTATTCGTAAAGTTTTATTATGGTACGTAATGTGATTACGCATGTTAAGCTTACGATATCAACTTGGTCAAATCAAATTTGCTGATAGTTGATTTTACCCAGCATCTAATCTAAATTTATTAATTCTCAGACTTAACCTATTAACCCAATATAAAATCAAATTGGACCCATAATAATCAAAGAATTTTATTACAACCATACAAATCCTCATAACTCTCGAGATTAAGAATATATGCACCATTTGCAAAAGGTGTGAATTTACCTAAGTATAATCAAGACAGTCTTAGACTTAAAATCTCACAGGTGGTCTTGTTCAATGCATTCCTGGATACACCACTCACAATCCTCCTTTGAAGGATCGAACACGTTCTCAAATCATCAGAAAGATTCTCGTAGTTTGAGATAAACTATTAGGATTGTGCCCAACCATTCTGATAGGATGTCAACTCCCTATCTAGGTTATGAACTGTTCAATAGTACTATAACTATAATTCTGATCCCTTATGATCAAGAAGAACCCAACTCACCAAAATTACAACTAAGTATAATTGACCGACATATATAGAACAATATACTTCTGTGACACCCCGACTAATTAAATACCGGGTAGCTACTCCTTTATTAAATCAATACAAAATGCCAAGTTGGTTCAGTTCATAGAATCACTGTCGAAAACATTTTAATAATTACTAACCACCTAGTATTTAAAAAGTAAGTGCCAAATTTTAAGTTAAGTCTGATTAACATGCAGTAAAAGAATAATGAAAGAATAACAACCATTCACTATAATGAAGTAATGAATAACCAACAACATAAATATAAATCCGGAGGAAAACTCCTCACATCAATTCCACAACTGAAAAATAATACGACAAGTCTGAATCCTGAATAATTACATGCCAGAAGTCTGAATAACTGAAATAAATGAAATGTCTCTAAAAGAAATGGGCGACATGCCCTATAACTGATAACTGAAGAATATCGAGTCAAGATAGATGAAGCGTCTACAAGAAAAGTCTTGTAACTTCCACAAACAGCTACAGCTTGTCACCTGAATGAGAATCCTAAGCATGGTGTCCTTGTGGCTGGGAACCTAAAATGGTTTTTACAAAAATAGATTTGACAGCAAATGGGTCAGAGTCCGAAAGTGGAAATCATTTTAAAAACAGCAAGTGTTTTAATAACATTAAAACATTAAATGCAAAATACATGTTAGGACGTGCACTCACATGAAATTCTCACCTCTCGACTACATGTGCACTCCTAACGTACCGTACCCATCTATAAGACATCCATATCTAACCAAACCGTAATAAGTTCTACCCCTTATTACTCGATTCCCATATTACATTCTAGCGTTATCAAATAAATAGAGGGCTTTACTTACTCTCAGATTCTCAATTAGAAATACCATTCATTATCAGTTAACCCGTTTTATTTTCTCAAATCATTACCATAATATTATTCACAATATCAATCGTGAAAGTTCCCATTAATTAAGTGTATATTATTCACATCATAAATATACAATACAAGCACCCCGAGACTAAGCTGCGGTGCACACATACTCTGCTATCCATCCCGGTACATCACGTACATAAGGATCACGTATTCCGAATCTCTCAGGAATCGTTCTCAGATAACAACATCACAAATAATGGAGGCGAACACAGTCACATCACATGGGTCACGCACATACCTGCGCTCCCACGATCAGCAGACTTATTAACATCCCATTAAGTCCTTCTCTGACCTATGTTCATCGAGGTAACCAATCTAAATCCGGGCAACACAAGGATTAGAAGGACCTAAGCGAACGTAAACCTCCCGTGATAGCAAGTATGGTAGGTATGTCATACACATAAAATCAATACATATACTAAGTATGCACACCTCTTAGTAATTACCATAATATATTTGAGGTACACTTCTCATTCTCATATCGACATATAATACTACACAATTTATATGTTCCCAGTTAATATAATAAATTAGGCCGTCAATAGTTCTCGCAACGTAATAGACACTCACGTCCTACTTCATATTTTCCCTTAGGTTCAAGCTACACTTCTAGGTTTGACTCCTCATTATATCCCAAACATCCCAAATGTAATAATTAATCATCAAGGGAAGGTTATCTCTACATATACACAAGGTTGCGGGACACTTGGGATCAAAACAGGCTAAAAAGCCTAAACTGTCAACTCGTTCGAAGTCTCGTTCGAACGAGGCTGTTCGAACGAGAGTTCGTTCGAACGAACTGGGCCTTCTAACGAGATCTTGTTCGAACGAAAGTCTTCGAACGAACATCCCTCTCGTTATAACCCAAACTATCAACTCGTTGGAAGCTCGTTCGAACGAGATCGTTCGAACGACCTGGGCAGGTCTTCTAACGAGTGGCCAGATTCGAGCCCAGAAATTCCTATCTCGTTTTTCCAATTTTCTTCACTCCTAATCGCACATAAAAATCGTTCCAACATCATTTTAAGGTTCCTAATTCATACTAAACATTCATAGGTCATAATCAAACGTTTATATAGGGCCAACTCATATTAAACATCATCAAATCTTCAAATCCCTTTATTTATCCCCAAATTATATGAACATGAACCCTAACATTTATAAATCATCAATGAGTCTAATAAAATCCGTTTTTGTTTCATCCAAGATATAATATCATCAAAATAAACATCTAAATACCAATCTACATGCGATTCCTCATCAAAATGAAATTTCTACTTCCAATTTAAATGGGTTTTTCATTAACTCCCAAGAACAATACAATTTAATTGAATTTCCTACGCATGGAAGAAGCATTATCTATAAAAATGAAATTAAATCACTTGCCTTATTTGAATCTCTGATTTGATGATGAATTTCTGAAGTGTTCTCTCTCTCTCTCTGCAGAATTCCTTCTCTCTCTCTCAACAAGCTTTTCTTCTCTAAAGTCAATGGTGGCTAGGGTTTGTGCTTTAGAAACTCTTTGGAACAAATTTCAATAACCTCCGTAGTCTATTTGGTTATTAGAGGGCTTAGTGGGTTATTGCCAAATCAGATATTAATTCCCAATTTTCGTAGGTTTTAATTCCCAAAAATCCAAAATTACCAAACTACCCTTATACGTTGCCGGTATGGCCTAAAAATGCCCCGGAACCCAAACTAAACCCCCGGCTAGTGTTTTCTGACTATTTCGACCCTTTCGGACGCGTTGGCGCACTCAAAACGACCATACGGTTAATAGAACTAAAATTCACTTTTTAATTAAAATAAATATTTCCCAGACGCGACTGTCACACGCGTCTCAATAAAATTTCCAAATTGCCGTATTTCAATCTCACGACAAATTTCATACTTCAATATTCATATATAATCATATATGCACATTATATTCAAATACCAACTCGCATCTCGCTAGTATTTTAATCCGTATTAATTTCCAATTAATACACATATAATTCAATTAATCCCATAAATAAATATTACAAAAATACGGGGTATTACATACTTCCCCCCTAATAACTGAATTTCGTCCCAAAATTCGGAACTAGAAAGTACCTGGTAAGAACAACGCTGATTAATGTTCGCGCATCTCATCCTCGTGCTCCCATGTGGACTCCTCGACGTTATGATGTCGCCACTGAACACGCACTAACGGAACTATCTTTGACCGCAGTTTCCGCTCACTTCGGTCCAAAATAGCAATCGGCCCCTCCTCGTAGGAGCTATCAGGCTGGAGATCTATGTCCTCCAAAGCAATGTGAGAATGAGCCAAATCATCTCTAAGATATTTCCTTAGCGAGTAAATATGAAACACATCGTGAATCCGATGCAAATGCTCCGGTAACCCAAGCCTATACCCAACCGGTCCAATCCGCTCAATAATAGGAAATGGTTCCACGTATCTCGGTGCCAACTTCCCTTTATTCCCGAAACGCATAATCCCCTTCATAGGAGATACTCTGAGCAGAACTTGGTCCCCACTTGAAACTCCCTGAAGAACCTCTTCGCATCAGCATAGCTCTTCTGCCGATCTTGAGCTACCCGAATGCGACTCCGAATCAATTCTATCCTCGCCGAAGTATCCTGAATCACTTCCGGCCCAAGAAGTTTGTTGTCCCCCACCTCCAACCAACATGCTGGGGAACGACAAGGTCTACCGTACAATGCCTCAAATGGAGCCATGCCAATGGTGAACTGGTAGGAGTTGTTGTAAGCAAACTCCACCAGTGGAAGATACTGCTCCCATCCACCCCTAAAATCAATGATACTCATACGTAGCATGTCTTTCAACATCTGGTTTGTATGCTCGGTCTGCCCATCGTTCTGCGGGTGATACGCCGTACTCAATCGCAATTCCGTGCCCATCGCCTCCTAAAAACTCTCCTAAAACCGTGAAACAAATATCTTGTCTCGGTCAGACACGATATTTAGGGGCACACCGTGAAGTCTCACTATCTCTGAAATAAAGAGCTGGGCATACTGTCCCGTAGTGTAGTCTGTCTTTACGGGTAGAAAATGAACGACTTTGGTCAACCTGTCCACAATTACCCAAATGGAGTCGTGACCTCTCTGTGACGTAGGCAACCCCGTGATAAAGTCCATGGATATGCTCTCCCACATCCACATCGGGACCTCCAACGGCTGTAGCAGTCCTGCCGGTCTCTGATGATCCACTTTTACTAACTGACAAGTGGCGCATTTAGAAACAAACTCGGCAATATCTCTCTTCATCCCGCTCCACCAATACTGTCGTCTTATGTCTTGGTACATTTTGTCCCCACCGGGATGTACCGCGAACCGTGAGCCGTGCGACTCTGCCATCACCTCGTGCCGTAATTCCTCCCCTTCCGGAACTACCAATCTCCCATTGAAGCGTAATCCTCCGTCTGAGCTAACGGTATAGGACTCGGCTCCTTCTGCTAATAATCGAACTATCAGCTCCTGACAAAACGAGTCATCTGCTTGTGCCTTTACCACTCTCATGACAATCTGCGGCGTAACAGTCATTACCGACATGAATGATCGGGCCACTGCATCCTGGTGTCCCAATTCTTTCCACTTTGCCTTCCACACCCCTGCCACTTCATCTGCTGGCCTACGGTCAACACATCTGCCACCACGTTAGCCTTCCCCGGGTGATACTGGATATCAAACTGATAGTCCTTCACAAACTCAAGCCACATTCGCTGCCGCATATTCAACTCCTTTTGCGTGAATAGTTACTGTAGGGACTTGTGGTCCGTGAACAATCGAAACTTTTCCCCCAAAAGGTAATGTCTCCATATCCGAAGGGCATATACAACTGCCGCCAACTCCAAGTCATGAGTGGGGTAATTCTTCTCGTGAGGCTTTAGCTTACGGGATGCATAAGCAATGGCCTGACTCTCCTGCTATAATACACCTCTAAGTACTTGCAAGGACGCATCAGTGTAAACTAAATACTCAACTCCCGGTCTCGGCAATGCTAACACAGGTGCTGAGGTCAACTTATCCTTCAATTCATCGAATGCCAACTGACAGGCATCACTCCAGATGAATGGCACACCCTTACGAGTCAAATGTGTCAAAGGACCCTCTATCTTCGAAAATCCCCGAATGAACCTCCTGTAGTATCCTGCTAGTCCCAAGAAACTACGGATCTCCGTCGGTGTCGTGGGCTATCCCCACTCCCTCACCGCGGATACCTTCCCCGGATCAACAGATATCCCCCGATCGGAAATAATGTGTCCCAAAAACTGGACCTCCTTCAGCCAAAACCCGCATTTCTCATATTTTGCATACAACTCGTTCTGACGTAGTGTCTGCAAAATTTGCCTCAAATGCTCGGCATGCTCCTCCTCTGTCTGGGAGTAAACCAGAATATCATCGATGAAGACAATGACAAACTGATCTAGGAAATCCCTGAACACTCTATTCATCAAGTCCATAAACACTGCTGGAGCGTTGGTCAAACCAAAAGGCATAACCCGAAACTCATAAGATCCATATCTCGATAAGAACGCAGTCTTCGAGACATCCTCTTCCTTGATACGCAACTGATGGTAACCCGATCTCAAATCAATCTTTGAGAATAAAGAAGCTCTTCTCAACTGGTCGAATAAGTCATCGATTCGAGGCAACGGATACTTATTCCGTATCGTGACCTTGTTCAACTCTCGGTAGTCCATACACAATCTCAGTGAACCATCTCTCTTCTTCACAAACAACACAGGGGCACCCCACGACGAAGTACTCCTCTGTATAAAACCCTGACCCAACAACTGCTCAATCTGATCCCGTAACTCCCTCATCTCAGCTGGAGCCATACGATACGGTGCGCGTGCTATAGGTCTCGTATCTGGTAATAAGTCTATGACAAAGTCTATCTCTCGACTGGGGGGTAAGCCTGGTATCTCCTAAAACACATCGGAATACTCCCTGACAACTGGGATCGAATCTAAAGGAATCACGACCTCCTTAGAGGTATCCTCCTCTATGTAATACAAATGAGCGGTCGAGCCTCCCTCTGGGCGAGGCATAGCCACTACAAACATCTCTTGCCCTGGAATGGCAAAAACAATGCTCCCACCGAAGCAATCAATCATGGCTCTATAATTCGCGAGCCAATCCATACCGATGATCACATCGTGAACATGCATATCTAATACCAACATATCTGCAGGTAATACCAGACTACCAATCTCTACCCCTACTCCCCGGCATATAAAGAAAATAAGTGACCCACTCCCCAATGGTGAGTCTACACACGTCACTGTGCTCTCTGCTGTGGCTAACAACCCTAAGGCTTTCGCAAAATGTGTAGCTATAAAACAGTGCGTTGCCCCCGTATCAAACAAAACACGACCCATAGTACCATGGATAGGAAACATACCCTCAATCGCGGGTGGTGCCTGTGGAGCTGCTGCCTGGTGGACGTTATAGACACGTCCATACTGTAACTGCCCCTGCTGCACAGGAATTGCTAGAATGGCTGGAAGTGCTGGCACCTGGCCTGGAGCTGGGAGAGCTAGTGGAAAAAGTGGCCTCTGGGGCTCATGTCGAGCACCCTGCTGCTGCTGCGGGGCCCTGCCCCTATCAGGACAGTCCTGGCGTTTATGGCCAGTCTTGCCACAAACGAAACACTTCCCCGGGAAGTTTCCCCCTCTCTGCCCCTGCTGCCCCCGGCCCTGGTGGCCGTTACCGTTCCTCCACTGGCCCTGCTGGCCCTGCTGAAACTGCTATTGACCATTCTGACCCTGCTGGTTCTGATGGCCATTCGGACCCTGCTGGCCCTGCCGGAAACCTCCCTGTCCGTGCCTGAAATTTCCTGACCTGAACGTTTTGTGATCCCGCTGCTGGGTATCCTGATCACCCTACCTCTGCCCCTGAATAGATTGTGCCCCACTGGCACCATTTCCTCCAGTCCTGCCCTGATGGATAGACTCTCCCGATCGCTTGCCCTCGTCACGTGAAAGAGGTGATCCTGGCAATGGAGCAATGCAGCGTTAACCACATCAGAATAAGTGGCTAACGAGAGGTTCCCTAACAAGTGCTGACGAATCCTCAATGTCAACCCGTCAGTAAATTTCTGTATCTTCTTCTCCTCTGTCGGTATCTCATCCGAAACAATGTTCAGAAAATCAGTGAATTCGGCCTCATACTCGGCCACAGTCTTACCCTCCTGCTTGAGGCTCATCAACTTCCTCCTCATTTCCGTGTGAACAGCTGACGGAAAGTAATTGCGGTCAAATCGCACCCAAAACTCCTGAATAGTGAGAGTATCTCTCTCCTCCACTGTGGTAATAGACTCCCACCACTGCAGTGCAGACCCTACTAGCTTAAAGGTAGCTAGTATCTGCTTCTGGACATCTGTGCACTCATACATCCTCAGGTGTCGCTGGATGTCCTTCCTCCACTGACTCGAAACTACCACATCGGAGCTACCTGCGAACTCCGGAGGGTATGCTTTCTGAAAAGCATCACGTACACGTTCCCAAGCAGACGGGAATGCATGTGCCTGAACTAGCGCGGCTATCGGCGCCTTAGGTGGTGCCTGCTGAACTACTGCTAGTGCGGCATTTACCGCCTGGGCCACAATGGCTGCAACCTCGGCGGCATTCATCGTGCCCTGAACTGGTGCGGGCTGTGGTTCTGGCGTAGCATCCCTGGGAACCCGCTGTGCACGTCGTGGAGGCATTCTGAAACAAGAATGAAGTTTATAAGTTCGCAGTTATAAAATTAAAACAGCTGAAGAACGTAGCATAAACAAGAGAATACAACAGTCCTAAAATATAGGGCTCTACATTAAAGAAAGCTCAGCGGAAACATAATAAGCCGTACAGATCCTAAAGGAAACTAGAACCTGATGCTCTGATACCACCTGTGACACCCCAACTAATTAAATACCGGGTAGCTACTCCTTTATTAAATCAATACAAAATGCCAAGCTCGTTCAGTTAATAGCATCACTGTCGAAAACATTTTAATAATTACTAACCACCTAGTATTTAAAAAGAAAGTGCCAAATTTTGAGTTAAGTCTGATTAACATGCAGTAAAAGAATAATGAAAGAATAACAACCATTCACTATAATGAAGTAACGAATAACCAACAACATAAATATAAATCCGGAGGAAAACTCCTCACAACAATCCCACAACTGAAAAATAATACGACAAGTCTGAATCCTGAATAATTACATGCCAGAAGTCTGAATAACTGAAATAAATGAAATGTCTCTAAAAGAAATGGGCGACATGCCCTATAACTGATAACTGGAGAATATCGAGTCAAGATAGATGAAGCGTCTACAAGCAAAGTCCTGTAACTTCCACAAACAGCTACAGCTAGTCACCTGAATGAGAATCCTAAGCATGGTGTCCTTGTGGCTGGGCACCTAAAATGGTTTTTACAAAAATAGATTTGAAAGCAAATGGGTCAGAGCCCGAAAGTGGAAATCATTTTAAAAACAACAAGTGTTTTCATAACATTAAAACATTAAATGCAAAATACATGTTAGGACGTGCACTCACATGAAATTCTCACCTCTTGACTACATGTGCACTACTAACGTACCGTACCCGTCTATAAGACATCCATATCTAACCAAACCATAATAAGTTCTACCCCTTACTACTCGATTCCCATATTACATTCTAGCGTTATCAAATAAATAGAGGGCTTTACTTACTCTCAGATTCTCAAATAGAAATACCATTCATTATCAGTTAACCCGTTTTGTTTTCTCAAATCATTACCATAATATTATTCACAATATCAATCGTGAAAATTCCCATTAATTAAGTGTATATTATTCACATCATAAATATACAATACAAGCACCCCGAGACTAAGCTGCGGTGAACACATACTCTGCTATCCATCCCGGTAAATCACGTACATAAGGATCACGTATTCCGAATCTCTCAGGAATCGTTCTCAGATAACAACATCACAAATAATGGAGGCGAACACAGTCACATCACATGGGTCACGCACATACCTGCGCTCCCACGATCAGCAGACTTATTAACATCCCAATAAGTCCTTCTCTGACCTATGTTCATCGAGGTAACCAATCTAAATCCGGGCAACACAAGGATTAGAAGGCCCTAAGCGAACGTAAACCTCCCGTGATAGCAAGTATGGTAGGTATGTCATACACATAAAATCAATACATATACTAAGTATGCACACCTCTTAGTAATTACCATAATATATTGGAGGTACACTCCTCATTCTCGTACGGACATATAATACTACACAATTTATATGTTCCCGGTTAGTATAATAAATTAGGCCGTCAATAGTTCTCGCAACGTAATAGACACTCACGTTCTACTTCATATTTTCCCTTAGGTTCAAACTACACTTCTATGTTTGACTCCTCATTATATCCCAAACATCCCAAATGTAACAATTAATCATCAAGGGAAGGTTATCTCTACATATACACAAGGTTGTGGGACACTCGGGATCAAAACAGGCTAAAAAGCCTAAACTATCAACTCGTTCGATGTCTCGTTCGAACGAGGCTGTTCGAACGAGAGTTCGTTCGAACGAACTGGGCCTTCTAACGAGATCTCGTTCGAACGAACATCCCTCTCGTTAGAACCCAAACTGTCAACTCGTTAGAAGCTCGTTCGAACGACCTGGGCAGGTCTTCTAACGAGTGGCCAGATTCGAGCCCAGAAATTCCTATCTCGTTTTTCCAATTTTCTTCACTCCTAATCCCACATAAAAATCGTTCCAACATCATTTTAAGGTTCCTAATTCGTACTAAACATTCATAGGTCATAATCAAACGTTTATATAGGGCCAACTCATATTAAACATCATCAAATCTTCAAATCCCTTTATTTATCCCCAAATTATATGAACATGAACCCTAACATTTATAAATCATCAATGAGCCTAATAAAATCCATTTTTGTTTCATCCAAGATATAATATCATCAGAATAAACATCTAAATACCAATCTACATGCGATTCCTCATCAAAATGAAATTTCTACTTCCAATTTAAATGGGTTTTTCATTAACTCCCAAGAACAATACAATTTAATTGAATTTCCTATGCATGGAAGAAGCATTCTCTATAAAAACGAAATTAAATCACTTGCCTTATTTGAATCTCTGATTTGATGACGAATTTCTGAAGTGTTCTCTCTCTCTCTCTGCAGAATTCCTTCTCTCTCTCTCAACAAGCTTTTCTTCTCCAAAGTCAATGGTGGCTAGGGTTTGTGCTTTAGAAACTTTTTGGAACAAATTTCAATAACCTACGTAGTCTATTTGGTTATTAGTGGGCTTAGTGGGTTATTGCCAAATCAGATATTAATTCCCAATTTTCGTAGGTTTTAATTCCCAAAAATCCAAAATTACCAAACTACCCTTATACGTTGCCGGTATGGCCTAAAAATGCCCCGGAACCCAAACTAAACCCCCGGCTAGTGTTTTCTGACTATTTTGACCCTTCCGGACGCGTTGGCGCACTCAAAATGACCATATGATTAATAGAACTAAAATTCACTTTTTAATTTAAATAAATATTTCCCAGACGCGACTGTCACACGCGTCTCAATAAAATTTCGAAATTGCCGTATTTCAATCTCACGACAAATTTCATACTTCAATATTCATATATAATCATATATGCACATTATATTCAAATACCAACTCGCATCTCGCTAGTATTTTAATCCGGATTAATTTCAATTAATACACATATAATTCAATTAATCCCATAAATAAATATTACAAAAATACGGGGTATTACAACTTCATAACCATAAATAAAACGCATTATTATAAACATGATTCTCATTTAAAAATAAACAAGACAAACCTTTTATTAATTAATAAAATTTCATTACATGCTTTTAAGAATAAAACCCTAACAATCTCCCACTTAGTCTTAAAGACATTTGCATATGCATTTGACTCCCTGTGACACCCCGCCTAATTAAATATCGGGTGATCATTTCTTTATTAAATTAAATAAAAGTCTGGTTGGTTCATTCTTAACATCACTATCAAAATACAATTTTTCATTATTAATCACCTAATAAATAATTAAGCTAAGTGTCAAAACATTTTCCATTTAATTATACCCAATTAATCAATTAATAAATTTCCATTCCTGAAAATATAAGGTACTCACATTCCACAAGAATAAAATAAATGCTAGATAGGAATCAAATACTGAAATAAATAAAATGGTTAAAACATTTTAGTTCAAAATCTCAAACCAACAAATCATACAATCCTCAAGTGCAACGGAAATAAAATGCTATAGGAAACTGATTAAAATATTTACTAAACGACTGAGAATGGGCAACACAAACCCTAAATAAATATCTGGAAAGGAACAGAAGGAACTGATAGAGGCGTCAAAGTGAAAGGACCTGCAACTCCCACAACTGCTACAACTCGCTAAACGGTCCACGCGTCTAATCCTGGTAACTCCGTGGTTGGGCACCTGATATAATATATATATAAAGAGAGGGGAATAGCAAGAAACAGGTCAGAGCCCGAGTTGTAAAAATATTTGTTTTAGCAAGTATTTAACACTGCAATGAAGCAAGTATTATGTGCATGTTAGTTTCGAACTCTCACTTGAAATTCTCACCTCTCATCTATTATGCACGCCTAACGTACATCTACCCCTATTAGTTATGCTACCTAGCCTAACTAGTTCAAAGTCACCATACCATCATCTACGTCAGTAGTAGTATATCCGTATCGCCCATACAATAGGTTATTGAAACAGTTTATCCCACATAACTAAATATTATTATTCACAGTCCGACTGGTTAATATTTTATCCACTAAGATTATTTTATTTCTCATTATTACTATATCTATTAATTTCACACAGTAGAATTTTTCCAAGTTTATTCATATATATAGTTACATCATCCCTATATATGTATACTACACCTACACCTCTTGGATAATACCACTTGGCGCAAAGAAATTATTATTATTACAACATCTATTAATTATATACAGTAGACATAATCACAAGCATATATATATATATATATATATATATACTAATCTTGCACCCCTTGGTTAAGACCACTTAGCGCAGTGCATACTCTGCTATCGTGTCCCGATGCATCGCTCACTGTGTAAAGGACAATTGGTTCGGCGTCTCTCACGAACCATGAATCTCATAACACAAATATTTTCCATACGTATTGTTCTCTCATTACTACATATAGCATATTTATTTCGATTAATCTCTCTCTTGAAATTTTCAAGTTATCTCACCGTTCTAAATATTTAAAATATCATTATACAATTACCTCCCAACAATTTTGCACAATACCAAATTCACCAACTGACATTTTTCCTCACTCAAAATAACTGTGTACCTTAAATTTGGACAGAACTAGAAATATCTCAAATATTTGGACCTATCGTTCAAACGAGGTCAGATGTCATTCGAAAGACATCAACTTTTTCGTTTGAATGAAGCTCAATCTCGTTTGAACGAGATTCAGTTGTCTTCTCCCCACCAGGCCTGTTACGTTCTACACTCTTAAGAGTTCCGTTTTCCACCATTTTTAAGTCTAAAACCTCTAAAATAATCAACCCAAACACCAATCATTCAACTCCCATCAAGTAACTAACATCTATACATGATTCCAACAACATATAATCATTAAATCATCACTAATCATTAATAAAATCAAAATCCCCAAATTAAAATATCAAGAACCCTAATTCTCAAATTTATGTGCAAAACTCCAAATTAAGCCCATATTTAATCATAAAATTATTATAATCTCGTGGACATAAGGGAATCAAACTTTATTCTAATCAAATCCTAATTTATGATCAATTCTCCCAAATTTTCACCAATATTCATCTTCATATTTATGGGATAATTATCTAGTTTGACATGAGCACAATTATTGCTAAATAAAGCACGCAATAAACACTTGCCTCGATTATGATGTTTTGATCCATTGATGAAATTGGCATAGACTTGTTCCTCATCTTTCGATCTACGCTTTGGTGGGATTTGTGATGCGAGTCCTTGAGTTTTGCACCAAGAACACCTCTGGACTCCTTCTTCCTACCTCTGTGTCTCTCTCTTTTCTCTCTTATAGGTTTGTAACTGGCAGACCCTTTCTCCCCCACGTTTAACTTATTTATTTTCTTTAATTTTCCTCCATAATGTTTCCCCAAAAATTCAGAGGACAAAAATACCCTTACGGGGTGCCGGTTAAGCCTAAAATTTTTTGGAGTCCAAATAAAATACCCGAGTAGAGTTTTTTTGACTATCTCGACCCTTTCGGATTCAATGGCACACTTGAAATGATCATACGAGTTACAAAAAAATAATTTATCTCTTTATTCCATACAATTAGTACCGACACAACTCACACGCGCGTCTTGACTTAAAATTCCAAACTGTCGTATTTCGTACTCCGACAATTTATAAATCTCATAATTTCATATTACATATCTACACAGTAATATTTAATAATTTCCATCAATAAGTATTAACCCTTGACATGCTAGTTATTAATTATTTTAATCCGGATTAATTAACAATTAAATTTTTTGACCTTTTTAATTTAATTAATCGAACAATAATAATTAATCCCATAATTATATAATATCATAAAAATACAGGGTATTACATACTTCCCCATTACAACGGAATTTTGTCCCGAAATTCAGAAAAGTATACCAGGTACAAACAACGTTGTATATAAGTTGCGCATCGCATCGTTGCGCTCCCAAGTAAAGTACTCCGTACCTCCCATATAGTACGCTATTGGATACCCTAAATAATGAACACCCCACATGTGTTCGTTTTTAAACTCCAGGTTACCCTTTCACGTAGTTTTTTACCCAAGCCGTATCGTTTAAGTTATACTACTTAACTTTATTTTAGATATTCACTATCTAGCCTTCTACTATTGACACATTAGTAGATTAATTATTTTTAAGATACATACGATCTCTTCTCGCACCGATTGCATACAGGTAGATTATTTGTGCAGTATATATCTTACGCACATGATATACTAAGTATTGATTCATCTTTATTCTTTGCAATAGTACATGGTCCCCTATCTGTAACTAACAAGAAATAGGACAACAAGGCTTACTGTGCCATACCTCAACTGGCACCATGCCTAAAAGTGAACTTATATGAGTTATAGTACACAACTCCACTAGTGGAAGGGACTGTTCTCATCCTCCCCTGAGGTTCAAGGGTACACATATACATTATTCTCCAACATCTGACTAGTCCGCTTGTTCTGCCCATTCGTCTACGGATGATACGTTGTACTCAACCACAACTCGGTATCCAAAGCCTTGTGAACACTTTAACAATAATCGAAAGACAAACGACTTGTCCCAACGGTATCCCATATAACCTCACTATCTCGATTATAAATATATGTGCATACTGTCCCATAGTATGACCAGTGTTAACTGGCATAACGTGATCTACTTCAGTTAACCGATCCATTATCACCCATGTAGTGTCGTAACCCCCTTCATGATAAAATCCTTGAGAGTACTCTCTAATTCCTACTTCAGAATCTTTAACGGTTTAAGAAACCCCTACTGGTCTTGCATGGTCCACCCTTTTCCAATAGGGAGATAACCCATTGCAAAAATGAATTTATTCATATTTCTCTTCATTAAATCCCCTCACCACTGTCATTTATAACATTATACATCTTATATTATCTCAAATGTACCTCTAATCGTGATCCATGAGACTTTGCCTTACCGTGTGTCACAGGTCCTTCCCCCGCTCTAATAATCAGTTTCTCATGAAATGTAAACCTTTAATAAATCTTACGGAATAAAATTCAACTCCCCAGGCTAAATGTTATCAAGTTCACGTGACAATCACGATCTACTCCCTAATATAATACCATTCTCGTGAGCACACAATCAAGTCCTGATATCTCCACTTTTATCTTCACTTACCTTATCCCATACGTTCCAAACGAAAACACAATCAAGATTCAATTACCTAGGGCTCCCATACACCCCATGCCTTGCGCATTTTTGCACAATAATCTATATATTCTCACATTATAATGGAATTATCCACTCTCAATTATACCCTCATATATGTACAATTACTAAGATATGAATCCCATGTACTATCAGCTAAACTTCTCTCCAACTCCCGACGTTCATTAGTTTCATTCATGGGATGTCTTGCAAAGCTACTACTACCTAACATTATCGATCGTCGAGATCCGTAAGGCCCCTAGTCCATAACATGTACCTTCCCATAATCTCCATATGTTGACATTTAAGTCTATTTATGTTCGTAAAAAAAACTATCATGAAACATGGAACTATCACTAAACCAATTTTCGGCGCTATATATAACAAGCTATATCTCTCTGCTTGACAAAGAACACCATGCATCTTGAGTCACATTAGTAAATAAATCTCTTTGCACCGGGATCACATCTAACGAGATAACATACTCATGGAAGTCTATGATATCATGAAACTTATATACACACACACACACACACACACACATATATATATATAGGCCCAATCCCAATTTCAATTGGCAGCTCACAAAAACAATTTCAGTAAGTCGGAGAATTCAGCACGATAGTCTTATCACGTAATCTACTATCGTTCAAGCATTCGGTAATTATCACTACACACTACCATAATAAGGTCTACTTTGCTATCTCAATGCAATAGTAAATTATAACAATAAAATATGCTTTTAGGGCCCACTCGGCTCACTCACGGATGACATCAGAAAGCCTCGTTACCCATGATAAAGATGTTTGTAACTAGACAGTTAATACTAACATTGTAAGGACATATTTCTCATGTCCGTTATCTTACTTTTGTATATGTCATACGCCGTTACATTTGGCACGTCTCTACACGATCTCACACGACAGCCTCAATCCGAATTTTGGGAATCAAGCATTCATTATCTCCATTATACATCCCACATCTGCCTCAACGACTTCACGTTCCATGATTTTAGCTCGTAATGCAAGTGGTACGCAAGAGAAGTTAAAACAGTGAAACAAGGCACGATATGGATGTTCAAGGGAAATTTGGTAATTTTACAACCACCATCTAAAGGAACGGTCAACTGAAAAGTTAAAGAGCTAGCCGCAACAAATATATTGGAAGAAACGACACCTCAATCCGAGCTACGGTGAACAAGTTATGGCCTTTTGAAAATGGAGAGATTTCTAAGAAAAAGACTTGGGAAAAATGCTAAGTGTTTAAGTCCCCTTGGATGCTGGATAGAATTTTAGAGTTTTAAAAATGTGGAACTCTTCATTTGTTTCCTTATAAATA
Organism: Sambucus nigra; assembly: GCA_949130495.1. Classification (NCBI taxonomy): domain Eukaryota; kingdom Viridiplantae; phylum Streptophyta; class Magnoliopsida; order Dipsacales; family Adoxaceae; genus Sambucus; species Sambucus nigra. The sequence goes on from OX422212.1 coordinate 208,790,035, forward strand.
CCAACTTCGGGGGAGTTGTTTTGCAAGACTTTCAGAGACGAATTTAAGAGTTCTAATTACTCAAGTCTTCACCTTTTTGAGTCTGAAGACTCATGTTATGATTCACACATATTTTCCAAACCTTTGTGAATCCGTTTGCAACCCAAGAACACAACCTTATGTTTGTTTATACTCTTGTGGAGAAGACCGCCCTTCTTCTTCATTGCTTCCCTCCTGGAAAGGGAAAGTTCCAGCCGCCGACTACAAAACCGACACCTGTGGGTATTTCTGTGTCATTGTATTTTTACTATAATCCATGTAATCGCTCCTTACAATATTATAGTAAAAATAAAAGGTTTTGGCCCTTTGGGGTATTTTTCCTCACATATGTGTGTTTGAATGTTCATGCAAGTTTCATCATCTTACTCAAATCACATATAGATGCATGTTTAGGACTTAATTGATAAAAACTGAGTTTAATTAAATAATATCTCTATTTGGACGCATGCACACTCTTCTCAAATTGGTATCAGAGCGGGTTACGCTAATCTATCGCGTATTCCTCATTTTTCGCAAAATTTTTCTATGATATCAATTTTCTAAAAAATTAATTTTTGAAAAAGTGTGTTCAATGGAGAAATCATATAATAAAATTCCAATTTTTGACGGGACAAACTATGCATACTGGAAAGCCCGCATGAAGTCTACTTTAAAGGTCATAGATGAACGTGTCTGGATTTTAGTTGAAAGATGGTGGACTCCTCCCTCTGTGACTGTTGAAAATGTGACAAATTTAAAACCTGTCACCACTTGGACTGAAGAAGAATTTAAATGGTCATCTTTTAATTCTAAAGGTTTAAGTGCTATTTTTGAATCCATCACTCCTGATGAGTTCCGACGTATCATGACGTGCAGCACGTCAAAAGAGGCATGGGATGTCTTGCAACTTACCCATGAAGGAACTAATGCTGTGAAAGAGTCTAAATTGCAAAATTTAACAACTCAATTTGAGACCATCACCATGCTTGAAACTGAGTGTTTTGATGATTTTTATGCTAGGTTATCTGATATTGTTAATACTAGATTTAATCTTGGTGAACATATTCCTAATGCTAGAGTTGTTAAAAAGATTCTTAGATCACTGCCTATGCGTTTTATCCCTAAAGTCACTGTGCTAAATTCTATGGGTAATTTAAATACGCTAAAATTGGAGGAACTTGTAGGAGACTTGCAAACATATGAAATTGATATGTTCCCTAAATCTGTCAAGCCTAAAGATAAGGGGATTGCCCTTAATGCCCAAGAGAGAAAAAATGAGGGGTCGGCAAGAAAGAGAGTTGAGTCATCTAGAAAGAGAGAGATTGAAACGTCTGATTTTGAGTGTGATTTTGACTTAGATGATTTGGCTCTATTTGCTAAAAATTTCAAGAAAATTCTCAAATTTAAGAAAAATGGAAATTTCAAAGATGAAAAGAATTTTCAGAAAAACAAGTTTGAAAAGAAAAATGAGAAAGATCTTAAAGACCCTCCTAAAAAAGACAGTGAGAGATGCTATGAGTGCAACGATAGGGGTCATAGAGCCTTTGAGTGTGCCACATGCCTGAATAGAGAAAAGGGCAAAGCTGTCCTAAATGCTACCCTTAGCGACGACAATAAGGTCGAGTCGGTGGACTCTGGAGATGAGTCAACGCATGAGTGTAACTTCACCGCATTCATGGCTAGTCATGTGAGAACTTCTAGTATTCCCCATGACGATGAGGATGCTGCATCACAGGGACACCTCGACAGTGAGATCGATGTGAGTGAGGGGGAGGATGACACAAGTGAGAGCGAGAGTGATCTTCAATGCGCATATGCCGAGCTATATTCTGAGTCTTTTAAAACTAAAAAGCATAACAAAGCATTAGTTCTTAGGATTATCGCTTTAGAGGAAGATTTAACAAAAGCGAGAGAGAGAGAATCCTCCACTTGCACTACCTTAAGAGAAAGAGAGCCAGCCTGTGTTGAGAAAGAGAGTCACTTTAGAGAGAGAGTTGTTTTGAGAAAGAGAGAAGGGACTTGACTAAATAAGTGGCTAATTTTACGAGTGAGCTCCATTCCTCCATGGAGACTCGGAAGAAACTTGAAGCCCTTGTAGCCCAGCTTACTCATGATCTTGAGAGAGCACGGGAAGTCAAGTTTTAAATCGAGGACAGATTTGGGAAGATGGGAAAGATGCTCCTCGGCCCCGCTTTAGGTTTTGGTGATGGGCAGGGAATAGGCTATGATGGTGCCTCCACGTCCCAAATTGCACCTGGACCAGTTCCTAAGTTTACTACGACTCCTTATGGCCATCGTCAAAAACCTCGAAGGAGAGTTCGACCAAGAAAAGCAAACCAAGGTCTGCCTTTGACTGTGTTCTTTTGTACATATTGCAAAAGAAAAGGCCACCTCAGGGAGTTTTGCTATATTATGGGTCGGACACGACATACAACTGCTCCACCACAGCATACTGATGATTTTACCAGTCTGAGAGAGCGAGTTGAGTTTTTAGCTGCCACATCACAGAGTTTGATGGAGAAATTTCAATGGATGTCTTTACCGTCAGTGAATGCTTCTCACATTCCGGCTAAAACCAACAACAATAAAGGTAAAAAAAAGGTCGCCTCTACTTGGGTACCTAAGAAAGATAAAAAGGCCTTTGTTGTTCATGTTGATCTCAAAGCACATAATACCTCACAGTGGTATTTTAATAGTGGGTGCTCCAGACATATGACAAGTGATGCCTCATTTTTTACGTCTCTTGAGGATTATTAGGATGGCAGAGTCACCTTTGGAGATGGGATCAAGTCTAGCATTGTAGGATGTGGTACCGTAGAGTTACCAGGATTTCCTAAGCTAGAGGAAGTTTTGTACGTCAAAGGTTTGAAACCAAACCTTCCCAGCATTAGCTAGCTGTGCGATGCTGACTTTGCCATAAAGTTTGACCGGGACGCTTGTAAGGTCTATAATCAAGATGATAAACTTTTAGTGCGAGGGGTGAGGACAAAGGATAATTGCTATGGGACTGAGCCCACATCCTCACTTGTCTGCAACAGCGCCACAATCACTCCTATGGATCTATGGCACCAACGTCTAGGTCACCTAAACGTTAAAGATCCAACCCGTTTAGCTAAAAGGGACCTAGTATGTGGCTTACCATCACTTGGAAGGCCAACTTCAACGGTTTGTGGACCATATAAGTTGGGAAAACAAATTCATAGCCCCCATAGGAAGTTGCATTCCATTACCACCTCTCGTGTACTTGAGCTTATTCACATGGATCTTATGGGTCCTACTCGTACTGAGAGTCTGGGTGGTAAGAGGTATATACTTGTGATGGTGGATGATTTCTCCAGATACTCGATTGTAGATTTTTTGAGGAAGAAATCCGATGCTGTGGAGTTTTTAACGACCAAGTGCTGTGTCCTACAAAATCAACACGGAGTCACTATTAATAGGATCCGTAGTGACAACGGCACAGAATTTAAGGAAGCAAAGGTAGATCTTTATTATGATAGCCTTGGGATTAAACATGAGTTTTCTGTTGTGAAGACTCCTCAGCAAAATGGGATTATTGAGAGAAAGAATAGGACGATCCAGGAAATGGCTGATCTATGCTTCTAGGTCGCAAGGTTTCTAGGAGATTTTGGTCAGAGGTAGTGTCTACTGCATGACACACGGTGAATAGGGTTTACCTGCATCCACACACACTTAAGACGCCTTATGAATTGTGGACAAGCAAGAAACCTAACCTTGAATATTTTCTTATTTTTAGGAGTAAATGCTACAACCTGCGGGATAGAGAGAAATTAGGAAAGTTTGACTCCCGAAGCGACGAGGGAATACTATTAGGATATTCATTGAATAGTATATCGTACCGGGTGTTTAACCTGAAGAGCTCTAAGGTTATGGAGTCAATAAACGTCACCTTGTAAGATGACGAACCTTCGACGTTTATTGATTCTAGCCTTCAGTGTGAGGATGAGGATGTTTCTAGCAGTAATTTACTTATACCTCACTCACACTCTGTGGACCCTACTCCTGTGTTAGGGGACACACCTGCTTGGGTTCGCAAGAGTCATGAACCTTCTGCCATTGTTGGTGATCCCACTCTAGGGGTTAAGACTCGTGCATAGCTAGAGAACGTTGTTAGCCATTTTTGCTACATGTCCAAAGTCGAGCCCAAGAATCACAAAGAAGCACTCAAGGATGAACACTGGATATCTGCTATGTAGGATAAGTTACTTCAGTTTAGAAAGAATAATGTCTGGAAACTTGTTCCCAGACCTAGTGAGACTAATGTGATAGGTACCAGATGGATTTTCAAGAATAAAATGGATGAAAATGGTACCATAATCAGAACAAGGCTAGATTGGTCTCTTAAGGCTACACTTAGATAGAAGGTGTAGACTTTGGGGAGACGTTTTCTCCTGTTGTGAGGCTTGAGTCCGTCCGCTTACTACTCGCCATCGCATGTCATCTGCGCTTCAAGTTATATCAGATGGATGTCAAGAGTGCCTTTCTAAATGGCATTCTATAGGAGGAGGTTTACGTATAACAACCGAAAGGGTTTGAAGACTCTAAGCACCTGGAGCACGTCTACTATCTGAGGAAAGCTTTGTATGGTTTGAAGCAGGCACCCCGTGCTTGGTATGAGAGGCTTACTTCCTATCTCTTAGCCCGTGGCTTCAAGAGAGGGGGGTTGATATGACGTTGTTCATCAGGAGAGATGACGATGCTATTTTGGTTGCCCAGGTCTATGTGGGCGACATATTCTTTTGATCCACGTGCTCCCAACATGCTCATCACTTTGAAGAGGAGATGAAAAGTGAGTTTGAGATGAGCATGGTTGTTTAGCTTAGTTTCTTCCTTGGTCTCCAGGTTCGTCAGCTAGAGGATGGGATGTTCATCTCCCAATCTAAGTATGTTAGAGACCTAGGGAAGAAATTTGGGTTAGACTCCGCTAAGCATGCACGTACACCTATGAGTACATCTACCAAGCTTAGTAAGTACACTTCAGGCAAGGACGTAGAGCAAACCTTGTATCGGAGTATGATAGGTAGTCTCCTCTACTTGACTTCCAGTCGTCCCGACATAGCCTTTAGTGTTGGAGTCTGTGCGCGATATCAGGTGTCCCCGAAAGAGTCGCATTTACTTGCTCTAAAACGCATTATTGAATACGTGAGTGGGACTCTCTCATGTGGTATTTGGTATTTCATTTGATACCGATGACCGTTTGTCCGCCTATTCGGATGCCTATTGGGTCGGGGATGTAGATGGTTGTAGGAGCACTTCTGGTGGGTGTTTCTATTTTGGTTCTGCTCTTGTCTCTTGGTTGATCAAGAAGAAAAATTCCATCTCTATGTCCACTACGGAGGCTGAGTACATCACCGTCGGGAGTTGTTGCACGCAACTCTTGTGGATGAAGCAGATGCTGGAGGATTATGGGATTTCACAGGACACCATGACCATCTCCTGTGATAACACGAGCGTGATACACATATCCCGCAATCCAGTCCAGCATTCGTGCATAAAGCACATCAGGATACGCGAGCACTTTATACGTCAGTTAGTTGAGGAGAAAGTCGTATCCCTGAGTTTCGTTCCCATCGACCGTCAGTAAGCCGATATTTTCATGAAACCTTTAGATGCCCTTAGATTTGAGAGTCTTAGGTAGTCTTTGGGGATTTGCACAGTTGACTGAGGGATTGGTCTATGTCTAGGATATGATGCTTTTTCATGTTCATATCATATGCTTCCTATTGCTTGTTTGTTTTATATGTATTATTGCCTTGTTGTACAGCTATTTATTTATTTATTTTTAAATCCAAAAAGATTTTCATTTTATAAAATTTTTCAGAAAAGCACAAAAAGATTTTTGTATTTTATTTTCACCTTTTATGGATGAGCATTTAAGATAGCCGAGTCACAATTTCATTCCATTTATCCATGTGACTGTTTGATAGAGATTTGAGACGCTACACCATTTCATCCATGTGCTTTACATTGTCTGGAGTCTTTGAGATGTGATTAGTGATATATTTCTACATGTTTGACTCATATATCCTTTATTGCACACATGCACGACTATATTTGATTATTGTATTTGTCTATCACATATTGGCTTGAGTGTTTCCATCTCAATTCTGTCTATACAACTAACAATATGTGATAAAACTTGACAAGATTGGAATGCATGTAAAAACCGTTTTGGTGAGACTGTGTGTTTATTTGAAAATGGGGAAGGGCTGCGAAAGGTTCATTTAGCCTTTGTGATTCTAAGCCACCGTTAAAAAGGACCTAAAAAATGGAGGAATTTTATTTAACCGGGGTCCAAGGAGGTTAAAAGATCCCGAAAAAATTAAAGGCAATAAAAAGCAATACATGCCAAATATGGGCCATTAGGTTTCACCATCAATTCTCCAAAGTTTGAGAATTTAGATCGCCTCTATACAAAATATAAATCTGAGGGAGTTTGGTTGGAGAATATAAACGGGTTTGCACCTCGTTGAAAGTCCTGAAAAAGCATAAAATAGTTTTGGACGTTATTGGTGTAGAAGTCACTTGGAGCTTTGATTTGTTGATTTGATTGAGTCAATGTCTCATATTACCACCTTTTTACACCAAAGGAAGATTTTGAGTTCATTCGTTAGGAGTATCCAATATTCATCGTGCACATATGTCATGTTTGTATGCATTGATTTTCCTATCGAATTTGATCACACCTCTACATTTATGTTATCATCGACTTGGTTGTTTTGTGCTCGTTCATGGTGTGTTTCTTTGTTTATATATTTCATGTGAAAATTTTTGAAAAATTCAAAAATAGAAAGTTTATTACCTTGTGACATTCTCCATGTGCATCTATTTCTACTTCTCATATCGGTCTATTTGGAATCATCATAAAAAAAGGGAGAAAGAATTATCATATAATGGGGGAGTTTTTGAGATTTTTCATATGCTTTCATTGTAAATTGGTATCTATGTTTATCTCATTTCAAGCTCAATATGTCACTTGGTATTTGCTTTATCTCATGTGTGTAGGTACTACATTGATGTTCACTGAATTGCTGAATTGCACACCCCGATGAGAAAAGCTTTAAAAATTTTGAAGTCTTGAAGATGCTCAAACGATGAAGACTTATTCATTTGTATCTTTCCAGTTTTGGGTTCATGGAAGGGTAGATTTGTAATAGGCAATTGTGTTATTTGATAATTCGGATTTTTTATGTATGTTCCGGCATAGACATAGGGGGAGATTTGAAAGGACATATTACTCATGTCCGTTATTTTACTTTTGTATATGTCGTACGTCGTTACATTTGGCACGTCTCTACACGATCTCACACGATGGGCTCAATCCAAATTTCGGGAATCAAGCATTCATTATCTCCATCATGTGTCCCACATCTGCCTCAACGACTTCACGTTCCATGATTTTAGGCTCGTAATGCAAGTGGTACGCAAGAGAAGTCAAAACAATGAAATAAGGCACGATATGGATGTTCAAGGGCAATTTCGTAATTTTACAACCACTATCTGGAGGACCGGTCAACTGGAAAGTTGAAGAGCTTGCCGCAGCAAATATATTGGAAGAAACGGCACCTCAATCCGAGCTATGGTAAATAAGTTATGGCCTTTTGAAAATGGAGAGATTTCCAAGAAAAAGACTTGGGAAAAATGCTAAGGGTTTAAGTCCCTTTGTCCAGCGATTTTTTCTGAACCGAGGGCCGAACCGATTCTGGGGCAAACCAGTTCGCAGGGTACCCGAATCGGTCCGGGGTACCTGACGTTAGATAGAATTTCAGAGTTTTAAAAAAGTGGAACTCTTCATTTGTTTCCCTATAAATACCAACTTCGGGGGAGCTATTTTGCAAGACTTTCAGAGAGGAATTTAAGAGTTCTAATTACTCAAGTCTTCACCTTTTTGAGTCCTAAGACTCATGTTATGATTCACACATCTTTTCCAAACCTTTGTGAATCCGTTTTAAACCCAAGAACACAACCTTGTGTTTGTTCATACTCTTGTGGAGAAGACCGTCCTTCTTCTTCATTGTTGCCCTCCTGAAAAGGGAAAGTTCCAGCCGCCGACTACAGAACCGACACCCGCGGGTATTTCTGTGTCATTTTATTTTTGCTGTAATCCGTGTAATCGTTCCTTATAATATTATAGTAAAAATAAAAGGTTTTTCCCCTTTGGGGGATTTTTCCTCACATGTGTGTGTTTGAATGTTCATGCAAGTTTCATCATCTTACTCAAATCACATATAGATGCATGTTTAGGACTTAATTGATAAAAACCGAGTTTAATTAAAGAATATCTCTATTTGGACACACGTGCACTCTTCTCAAACGTACCCACTAAACTAGACTCGCACGCGAACTTTCGTGTCATCAGTTCATATGTGTATTATCACACACCCATGTTGCTTGAGACCTAATCCTTTTCTCTTAAGGATGAAACAAAGTTTCATCAGGCTCGCATGATCATAGGATCCCAACACGTAGTTTCCAATACGACCCATGAGTATCTACAATCTTAATACATCTAGTATTTTTACCCCATAGTTTCCCCCTCCTCGCTGTGGGACAAATCATTCTATTTTACGGCTTACTTACCCATCATTGAAACATTGGCCTAAATCTCGAGACCTCAATGATGGCGTTACTGGACACCCTATTTCATCCTGGGCCCCAATGACCCTTAGGGTTTATATGCTATTGTTATTGAGGACTCCACTGGTCCTTCCTAAACCCACCACTCTCAGGTTGTAACTTATTGGGCTCAATCATCTACGCCCAATTTCCTCCTCTGAAAATCTCACTCCTCCAGTTGTTATGCCTAATTGACCTGGTTTACCATTTTCAAATCTTATCGGTTTCACTTCTCATCGTGGACACATTCAACACTGATAGTCCCACTCTCCACACATAGGGAAACTTATCGAGCCATTTCATGTCACTGGTCCCACTGACCATTTCTAAATGTCCTTCCCTCGGACTGGCAGTCTTAGCTCCCAATTATTCTCCTATTGTCCCTTTGGCTATGCAGGACTTTCGGAACTATTGCTGGCCTCTAACACCCTGATTGACGTCATCGTCACTTGTAGGAAATTAATCAACCAAAATTATCTAAATAAGTTCCCTATTGGGCATACTCTCATGTGGTGTTTTACTAACACTGTTAAGTTTACTTTTGCTTTTCGGTTAAATTTTCTAACCCTCCTAGCTCACTTCTTTCGAAAGTGCTGAAATGGCTTGCAAACGTATAACCTTGACAACTTCAACATTAGTTATCCTAGCTAAATTTCTCATCCATCCTCGTATTCTATACATAGTCCTTTATTAACTATAAACCTTTTCATATTCTATGCCTATTTTCCAGGTACGAAGTTCGTTATCCAATTCAACCTTTCTCTCACGATTGGTCTCTAGCTTACCCATAGTGCTACATTTTAAAAATTCACTTTCATCTCTGTTGTAACATCGAAAGGAAGACCTCACGGTCAAATCGTACTAAAATGTCTCTTCATATTTCAAACACACTCCTTTATATGTGGTGATTGACTCTAATCACTTTATGTCGCTCCTAAGAGCTACAAATTTAATCCCAATTTAATTCTGAGTGTCGCTTCACTCCACTCTACTCAATTGCCTTAGAACTTTCTGCTTCCATTGGCCTATTATACTTTCTCTCTTTCTTCTCTGCATCTTCACCGATGACTTTTCAAAAGGTTCCCTATGATTTCCCCCTTGTCGACTACGCTAGATAATCCTGAAATTACTCCACCATTACTTACGACTGTGCCTAGGGATCCCACTGTTCCCAAGTGAAAATTCTATTATCACTTTCTTAGATATTACACACGGTGACTTTTACCACGATCCCCATTCCCTGATTATTCTATGTCTTCTGTCAAACTTCTTCACCTCCAGTCCTCTTACGGTCCTCTCTGGTCATCCTATAATGTTCGATGCTTGAAGCACACACGATTTTTGTATGATAAGTCACATCCATTATAATTCCTCGCAGGAGAACGTAAGTCGCATACGAGAGGGAATACGATAATCCTATACTAAGGTTCTACATCAAAGAACGCTACGCTGAAATGTGAAAAGCCGCACACATCCTAAGGACACTAGAACATGATGCTCTAATACCACCTGTCCCACCCCGCCTAATTAAATACCGGGTGATCAGTACTTTATTAAATTAAATCAAAGTGCCCGATTGGTTCATTCTTAACATCACTGTCGAAATACATTTTTTCATTATTTATCACCTAATAAATAATTAAGCTATATACCCAATTAATCCATTAACAAATTTCCATTCCTGAAAATACAAGGTACTCACATTCCACAAGAATAAAATAAATACTAGACAGGAATCAAATACTAAAATAACTAAGACTGGTTAAAACATTCCAGTTCAAAGTCTCAAACCAACAAATCATACAATCATCAAGTGAAACGAAAATAAAATGCTAAAGTAAACTAGGTGAAATCTTTACTAAACGAATGAGAATGGGAAACACATGCCCTAAATGTATATCTGGAAAGGAAGAGAAGGAACTGATAGAGGCATCTAAGTGCAAGGACCTGCAACTCCCACAACTGCTGCAACTCGCTAAACGGTCCACGCGTTTAAGCCTGGTAACCCAGTGGCTAGGCATCTGATACAATATATATATATATATATATATATATATATATATATATATATATATATTAAAGTATAAATCTTATGTATGTCATAAGCTTTAAGTATGATGTCATCAAAAGGTATTTTTCATATACTACCTATTTTTCCCCTTAATCATTTGGGTTACCCATCTTTTGAGACACTCCAATTTATTTCCCCCTCATCAAAATTCAAACACAAGGCTAAAATAGTATATTTGCCCAATCTTCCTCTCACGAAACCCAATCTTACCTACACTACACCGCTTTCTCCATCTCATATATTCGGCCCCCTCTCTATCTCTCTCTCTCTCTCTCTCTCTCCACGGCTCTTCATTTCAGTTCTCTCTCTCCCATTTACCCACGCCCAAACCCAATGCGAAGCAATCATCAAAATCGACCATCCCTCGCACTATAATGTCTACTCGATCTCCACACCTGTCAACGATTACATGTAAGGATTTTTCAAACTTTTTATTGTTCATTGTGTGTTTGTTTTGTTGATTACATTTTCTATGCAACTGAGATTTTTGATTTGCAGATCTGTCAACGATTTTTGCGGATCTTAGATCTGGCTCATCATCATCCGAACGATTATGTCAACGATTTCTGAGATTTTTAGTTTGCGGATCTGTCAAAGATTACATGTGAGGATTTTTCAAAAAATTTATTGTTCATTATGTGTTTGTTTTGTTGATCATTTTTATTAATTGTGTTTATTAAAATTGTTTGTTTTGCGGATCATTTTTATCAAATCGTTGATAAAATTATTTTTATCATTTGATAAAATTGTAATAAACTACAAACCATTTGATTTTTATTAAAACGATTGTTTTTATCAAATCGTTGACAGATCTGCAAACCAAAAACAATGACTCCTAAAATCGGAAACGATCTGCAAACCAAAAATCAAGGACGATTTGTTTTGCGGATCTGTTAAAACTATTTTTTTCATGTTTTTATATAACCACTAGGTTTTTGATAATTTTTTTTACTATTGTAAAACTCTGTTTTAAATAGTATTGAAAAAAGAAGTATCAGTAGGTAGTGAGTTGCTCTATGTTGCTGTTTTAATACGCATGTGTAATGTGTTGAAGTAAAGTTGAAAAAAAAATGGTGTGTTAAACAAGTTCAAAACATCTTTTTGACCAAGATGACTTGCTATTTCCATTCCAAGGCAATGTAAGCAAATCTTTTGATTGGATGTAAAACTGTATGGAACTGAAAATATTATTATAGCCAAAATTATACTTTCACTTTAAATTATACTTTCATTTTAAATTAGATTAATCATAGCCAAAATTGTACTTTCACAATTATTTGTAATACTAAGTCAGTTTCATTTTGCAGCGAAGAGTGTTCGTGGAAATGGATACCAGATTATGAATTAACTGAATGTCATCTAGATAACAGTGTTCGAAATTTCAGACTCAGTAATTTTGGCTATGATCCTTTTTCTTGCCGGGTATCGAAATTTCAGACTCAGTAAATGACGTGTATCGAACCTTTTCTTGCAAGATTTGTGGTTCGATGCCATCCAGTTTTGCATATATGAGCAACTTTGGATTTAAATGATGTCAAGAATGATTTAATTGGTGCTTTTGCTAGCGCAATCACAACACTTCTAGACTAAGAAAAGCATCTTCTACTACAGATTGTAATTCACAGTTTGTGAGCCATTTGGGGACCCTACAATGATACTTTCGTAAGTCACCTGTCGTTGAGGCTGTATCTGCTTCATTTGAACGTGTTGGAACGAGATATGCTTCAATTGTAGCAAATTTAATAACTACTACAATTATACATTGAATCTACGCAATTGGGACGAGGTATGTTTCAATTGTAGTAGATTTATATCTGAAAGTTTTTAGATCTTGAATTTTTAATAGTTATTTTTCAGATCTTAAATTTTTTGGTTTTGTTTTTTCATATGGTGATTCTGAATTTGTGAAACATCTCTTTTCAAATAGTGACTATGTTATACAAGTATAGGATCATTTTAATCAGATTTGTGGTATAAGAATTGGTGCTAATGTCATTCCTTTAAGGCTGCCTGACTGGTGACTAGGAAAAGCTAAAGTTAAATGTATTAATTTGTTGTGTATAATTGTTCCCATGTCTATATGTTGGCAATTATGGGGTGTTAATGTCTTTCCTTCAAGATCTATTACTTTGAATCCTATTCTTCTTTATCTACTTCCTAATGACTTCTGTCTTGAAATTTGATGTTTTGTAGGTGTGTTTTCTGATTCATATCTTATAAAAGTAATATGGCAGTATGGGTTTCTCCACGTAGAGAGATCTTTTAATTAGCTCACGCGTCGAACACACCCATGCCTATACCAATCAATTTTCTATACTCCCTGCCCATCTCAATCAATTTTCTATACCAGTATCTATGCTCTCTCCCCTTTAATAGTCACATGTTTCAATGTGGTTTTTGGTATTTTTTTACTTATTGAACATATGGTTTTCAATTTTTGTTTCTAATGTTGGTTTGTGAAATTCCATGTTTCAGGTTACATTTGCAGCCTTTAGTGTTTATGATCATTATGTAGTGGAATTGCAACAACTGCCATCAACGCTTGATGCCATCAACACTTGATGTCGTGACCACCAGCACAGCACGGCTGAATGTCTTTTATTTATTTTTTATTATTGTTTGAGACTTACAATATCACTCGACATCTTATTAAATATGAGTATAGTTTTTTTAAGTAAATTTCATTCAACGTCTTATTCTTTTATTTGTACAGTTTTTGTATGGAGAGATCTTGCTGACTTTGGTATCCGATTATTAAATGTATGAAATCTTTTGTATTTTATATGTTTTGTTTTCTTAAACAACTTGATTTTAGAAGAAATGTCTATGAGATGTTATTTTTTGTTCATTTCCACATAATTCATTAGATAACTTGGGTATCGATTTAAACACTAACTTGGGTATTTGTTTCTTTTTCAGATTTTCTTTTCTTTAACATAGGTAGCAATTGAGTATTTTGAGTATGTCTATTTTTTATTTTAGGTTCTTTTATTTTGTCTGTAATACTATTTTGAGGATTCCTTGACTCTCTTTCTCCAGCAGATTTATAAGCTACTGGAATTATGTTCCTCACTTAATAGATGTATTGAGTTTTTATTTATTTAATACTATGTATGCAGGTATTTGATGAGGGTCGACGAAGCTATCAAGGAAGCGAAAGAATTGGCTTAAGGTATTTTGGCTTCATTTTGGTTTAGTTAACCGTTATTTGGGTCTCAATGTGAAGTAATTTACTGTCGCCGATGTATATTCCAATTTGCTTAAATGTCAGTTAAAATATGTAATCATATTGTGTTTACTTTATTGAGGTTTAAATCGCTAAGGTCATCACCTAACCAACTTTTGTATTATATTTTGCCATTTCTAAAGTTAAAAGTTGGTTATTGTATCAGTAAATTTTTTTTTTGTCTTTTAGTTAACACTATATATTGGTTATTGAAGTGTTATAGATAGAACTTTGCCCAAATTTTTTTAGTTTATACAAGGTTCATCAGTGTATTTATTTGGTTACTGAAGTGTGTTATTATACCTTAAACAGGTGGATAGTCCTATAAATAAAGGAGACTTTGTCCAATTTCTTTAAAAAATTTAACTTATTTGTATTGAAATTAAATTAGGTCGATCATTATTTTGTTGTTATTATGTTACCTTTTTCGAATATCGCCGTGCCTTTAGGCATGAATTAAACATGTTGAATAGTTGTATAAATAGGTAAAAATTTGTCCAATTTTTTAAAATTATTTACAATTATGTGTATAAAAAAAAGATTGACATAAAAGGTTACTACGGTGTATGTATGTATGTACATGAACACGGTATTTGTATGTATGTAAATACGATGTATGGTCCAATCAACGATGTACACTTTTAAAAATTTGCATCGTGCCTTCAGGCACGGGCATACCCCAGTATATATATATATATACATACTAGGGTATGTCCGTGCCTGAAAGCACGCTGACAATCGTAAAACCATGAAAATTTTCAAAGTATGTAATTGTACAGAGACAAATTTTGATCCCTTACAAAACAAAATATAATTTTTTTAAAAATAGCCACAAACTCCTTTATTTATAAGACTATCCACAGTAAACTGTTTAACAAATAATAAACTCACATATAACATTAAATATATAATATTCATCAATCGGATTCACATTGTAACAAAGTATCAATTTTATAAAACAAAATGGACATAGTCTACTTTATTTATTGGACTATCCATCCTGCTTAAGGGTTAACAACCAATCATACAATATTCAAAAAGTCCAAATTCCTTAAAAAATACTTCAGCGAAACAAACTTCTTTAAAAAAATCATATATATATATATATATATATCAATTGAGATTGTCCCACGTGTTTCACTGTAAGGTTGTCCGTAGTTTTCAAAATGAAACCTAATACAAAACAAAAAAATAGTTAATCAATTGAAATAAGCTAGTCAAATATTATATAAATGCTAAGTATTGATTATATAATCAATTGAACATGAAGTTAATCAATTGGTAACTTACTTTGTAATACACATCGAGATAATTGAAGAACTGATGAAATGCATAACCTAATTGAAGTCCAATATATTGAAGTAATGAAATGCATAGAGTGAAAACCAATAAAATTCTCAACTGAATATAATAATACCTTTAAATTCCTATGAATGTAAAGACTCTATTAATAGAATTAGATTGATACCTCAACTGAAACTCAACACGATACCTAACCTACAATAAAAAAAATTATAGAAAGTAAAAATTTATATTAAAAATTTTTACACATTAAACAGATAAACACTCAGGAAAAATTGCTATTTGCATATTTAGTATACAAGTCAATGCACCAGTTGATTTCTAAAGATTGTGGTACTCTAGGCGAAGTCCCAATTAGATTACACCAGTAAAAATTCAAGCATGCATGTTTTTCTTAATAATATAGTTAAGAAAATTGAGCGAGAACAAAAAGGTGCATGGTTAATAAATTAGAAAAGGTCAACTAAAAAATCTAAAATTCTTTATAGCCTTATTTTCATGTCCCGTGCAACTGGTGGTGAGGCATCTGCCATTGTATTTTCCTGACCAAATTACTATCAACATTTATATACATTCTTGTGTTCTCACATATTTTATGATAGAGCTAAAAAAAACTTAAGAAATTCCTTAAAACAAAGGAAAATAAATATATTAACATAACACAAAAATAAATGGGTAATAGAAAATAAACACGTGTTATCAAGACAATTGAAGCTTAGAAGTTTGAAGCATTACCATATGCCTACAACGCTGCTGAAGTCAGAGAAAAAAAAAGCTGTTGAAGTTGCTGAACTTAAACCGTCTTTAGAGTATGCCTATAACTTGAAAGATCATGATGTTGAGATGAGAGTATGCCTACAAACGCTGCAGAAGTTAAACCGTCTTTAGAGTATGCCTACAACTTGAAACATCAACGCTGCTGGAAGATCAATTTGAGCCCTAGGTGAAATAGCAGCTAGAGGCTTCAATTTAAAAGATGAGGAACGAAGACACTCATCGATTCTGAGTTTTCTTTCTCGTTTGGAAACCCAAATTCGTCTCCGATTTCAGCCGATTTCAGATTCGACCTACTTTTCCTTTATTCAACATAGATTTATTATTGGACCATGATTCTGAGATGGACGGTTACCATTGAGGAAGATTTTTTTGAAGAGAGGCAGACTTCATTGTGCTTATCATCGGAGGTGAATGAGCTTGAGATTCAACCGTACTCTGTGATGCATTTGGCTATGGCTATGTTATTGACATGGATTTGGCTATGTGATGTATTTGTCCCAATCAGCTTGGTTATTCACGTCGTGCTCGTCGTCGTACTCTGTGAGGTATTTAGCTATGTTATTAACATGGATTCAACCGGGAATGTAATACATGTAGTGGCTTAATGAATCATCTCCGAAAAGATGTAAGAAGATAAGGGAATAAACCAGCTTGAGAGAGAGATAAAGAAAATCTTTGAAACTGACTGGGCGGAAACAGTGTGTTCGTGTGAGGACACAATCGTTGTGTGTTTCGCCGCCGCGATACAAAAGAACCTAAGCTACTACCACACTTGACAAGCAAGCACAGTGGTAAGTCGGGTGTCGTAAGAAATCCACAGGGAGTGATTAAATTTTAGATGTTAATTGTTTTAATTACTTCAAGAATAAAAGTGTAAAATAAATAAAAGAAAAGGTGATGGTTGGTTATCGTGAATAAACAAAAAGAGAAGTTAACGCTAAATAAAAGGAAAGCGAGGATCGGGATCGCATACACGCATTCACGGGCTAAACAACTACTAATTAGAATTTCGATTCGAAAACATTTAATCGATCATTTTCAATTAAGCATAAACATCACGCAATAAGGAATTTAAGCCAAAGTTGCGAGATTAAACATTTAACGAAAAATGGTCACACGCGGATTAAATTCGGATAATCGCTATAAACACTAACGTTGCATGACAAAGAAAGTTAAACGCATAATAATCCAACTTTAATACGCGAGGTTTCAATTAAATGCAATTTTACGCAAAACCTAATTTTCGAGGTTCAAACCCGTAAATGGCGAAAACGCAATCCCGAACCTATTTATCTACGGACAAATCATGAAAATAAACTAATTTAAGCTAATTAAACTAAGAAAGCAAGAAATAAACACAATAAACTAATTATGAAAGCATGTAAACCTAAATTACAAAGCAAGGAAAGAATGAAGAACAAGCTATATTAATGGAAATGGAAGAGAAAAGTTCAATCTTACAAAACCACAAGGGTTGTCAATCCAAGAGGAATAGAAAATGAGCTCTCCAAACCAAAACCCTAACTAAAACTAACCTAAAATCGTGTATAAACTGATATATCGTCTTATTACAACAAAATTGGCTTATATAGTAAGTTGTGTGTTCGTGTGAGGAAACAATCGTCGTGTGTTTCGCCGCCGCGATACAAAAAAAACCTAAGCTACTACCACACTTGACAAGCAAGCACAGCGGTAAGTCGGGTATCGTAAGAAATCCACAGGGAGTGATTAAATTTTAGATGTTAATTGTTTAATTACTTCAGGAATGAAAGTGTAAAAGATGATAGGTTGGAAATGGTGACAAAAGAAAAGAATAAGTTAACGCTAAATTAAAGGAAAGCGAGGATCGGGATCGCATACACGCATTCACGGGCTAAACAACTACTAATTAGAATTTCGATTCGAAAACATTTAATCGATCATTTTCAATTAAGCATAAACATCACGCAATAAGGAATTTAAGCCAAAGTTGCGAGATTAAACATTTAATCAAAAATGGTCACACGCGGATTAAATTCGGATTGTCGCTATAAACACTAAAGTTGCGTGACAAATAAAGTTAAACGCATAACAATCCAACTTTAATACACGCAGTTTCAATTAAACGCAATTTTACACGAAACCCTAACTTTCGAGGTCCAATCCCGTAAATGGCGGAAACGCAATCCCAAACCTATTTATCTACGGACTAAGCATGGAAATAAACTAAATTACACTAATTAAACTAAGAAAGCAAGAAATAAAGCATGTAAACCTAATTAACAAACATGAAAATTAACTAGAAAGCAAGAAAATGAAGAAATACAAACTATATTAATGGTAGGGGAGATGAATAGTCAACATCCAAGCCTAAAAGTGTGTCAATCCAAGAAGAATTGGAGAAGAACCAAGCAAATCCCACAAAACCCTAACTAAACTAACCTAAAATCGTGCCTCTACTGATATATTTTCTTATTACAACAAAATTGGCTTATATAGTAAGTTGGAATAAAAATAAAGAAGAAAGAAAAGAAGGAAAAATATCTGCAGAAAACAGAGCATCGATCGATCGACCCCTTTGGTCGATCGATTGACCTAGGCAAAATTTCGGCAATCCAGAATGGTCGATCGATCGACCAGAAGCGTCGATCGATCGATCAAGCAGGGCAGATTGCAGCAGCTCACTGCATTCCTTCTCTTCCTCTTCTCTTCTCCTCTTTTGCTTCCTTGTTTTTCCTCCGCCGAAATCGCCGTAACTTCTTCGTTATGAATCGGAACCGCGCACCGTTCGTGGCCACGCGAAGCTAGCGAGGAGGGCTACAACTTTTGTGAGATGTCGGGCCAGGTACCCAAGCTGTGAAAAGACAAAAAAGACCTTGCGCGTGCGATCGTGTACGGAACTTCACCGGAATGCATCCGAACTTCATACTAAGCATCCAAATACCTACAAAAGCTCAATTAACCCCTGCAAAACATGTTAACATAGAAATCCGAGGTTGTCTGGTTAACGGGCATAAATATAGGGATTAAGATACCCGAGGGGGCTAATAACGCGTAGGTTAACGGGTGAAATACACAATATTTGCGTCGTATCACACCCCCTAACTTACACATTGCTAGTCCCTAGCAATGAAATAGGAAACAACAAGAACTACAAGCAAACCAAAAGTAGGAGAAGGACAAAAGTATGGTATAAAAGAAATAAAAAGATAAAGCCACTTTCGCGGGCGATTTGATTGCATTTAGCATATGCAATAAGCCGTTTAACCCCTAGGTTACCCTAGTGGACGAGTGTCGTCTCGTGAGGGTTTTCAGGGATGAAACCCACAAACATCATACAGTTTCCTCAAAATATGCCCAACCCAACATGCGACAAACTCAACAACAACAAAAAAGATTTCAAACATGTTATTAGCATATTGAACGAATTTAAGCTAAAGTCCGTTGTTATTAACGGGTTGAATGCACCTCATAGAATTGAAACCTTAAAATGTGGGAGGGGAGTGAGCACATGCAAAGTGTGATTTGGCAAAAAATTAAATAAACTGGATATACATTAAAGAAAGCATATATTCAATCCTCACGGGCATTACGCTCATCAAGCGAATTCACTCAAAACAGGGAGGTAACACACGGAACATGTGGGCTTAAGAGTAAATGTAAATGGAAACTAGGCCGCACACATGTCACAGAATAGGAACGCTATATATAAACTGAAAAACTGTAATCTCAATGAAAGGATACCGCACACTAAAAGAGGCGAAATGCATTTTCACAGATTATCACAACTATTATGACTTTTAAAATAAATGCACCCTAAGATCACATAGGACTTTAGAGGGTTGTAATGTAGGTTTGGGGTTAAGGTACGAAATGAAAGGTATATGTACGGATTCAAAGTGTTCGAAGATGAAAACTTGGAATAATGGGAAAATTCGGGCAATATCAAAATTGGAAAACAAGTTCCAAAAGGCATTAGATATATCATCGGGGAGAGTAATCAAAGCTTATTGAACTATATACACAACATATACAACCTTCTCTTTTCTTTTCTTTTCTTCTTTTTCTCATTTTCTCTTTTGTTTTCTTTTTGCTTTTTGCTTTCTCTTTTTCTTCACTTTTTCACTTCTTTCTTTTCTTTACTTATCAAACTCTCATATGCCTAAATTGCAACCGACATCATAAAAACATCATTCAATCCCAAGTAACATTCCAAACAAAGGTATGTAAGGTGTATGTATGGCTTAAAACTCCAATTTGAAGTTGGTTATGGAATTTTGGGTAATGAAATGAAAGGCTAATATTTAGGCTCAAAGGGGTTGACTAAGGAAAACATAAGGTGAGGTCAAGGCTAATATGGGTGATATAACAAAGAGGGCCTATGATCATTTCACAAAGTTTACGCAATTCTCGAGTTAAAACAATATATGAAAATCATGATCAAGTAACACATTTCAAGCATGAACTCAATTAATGAACGGTCAAATGAAAGAATAGTGAGATTACCAACGAATTCAGCGTTTTCAATGAGAAAAGAATAGTGTATAACACTCACAAACGACGAAAGGTACAAAGCTTACTCGGTGTAAGTATATACAATGCAACAAAAGATTACCGAGTTATAAAAATCTTAAACCAAATCAATATGATAAGGAAAGTGCATATGCTCATGGGATAAAGTTTAATTCATGAAGTTATTCACAATATCAATGATTTGAGGACTAAAGTCTAATAACTCTAAAATCGAGAACATGCATCATTGAGTTGTCTATTGGATCGGGCAATTATTGAAATTTATCACTGGAAACAAGGCAAAATGCCCAACAAAGGAGAAAAAAGAAAGAAAATATTTTTGAAAATTTTCAAATTTTTCACAAAAAGGCATACTTAGTAACTAAATGTGAGCAAATCCATGGACTACACATGAAATGGATAGAATATCCTACACCCCCTAACTTAAATGTTGCATTGTCCTCAATGCGCATTAAGAACACAACACAAAGAGAGGAAAGAACGATATTACCCAAAATTGGAGCGATCTCCATAAGCGCGAGTCCAAAGGAATTTACAAAACAAGTTAGTACCGATCATAGCAAAAACAAATAACAAAAAGTTAACTAATTACACTAGACTAAATAAAAAGGAAAGAAAAATAGGAAAGAAAGAAAATTAAAAAGCTAACTATTTACAACCTACTATTTAGGCTTCACACTAACTATATACTAGAAGTCTAAATAGTTGAGGGTCCACCCAAAAAGGTATTTGACTTTGAAAGATCAACGGTGGACCCTCCAAAGCGAACATGCCTCCCAAAAGATATGAATTCCGTTTGAACAATGGAAGGCATGTGGGTGGTGAAAAGAGTGAACCATCGCCAATTTGAAATTTTGGGCGGACGATGGGGGATTTGGATAACAAGGGGGAAAGATACACCCGTGGTCTAAGAAAAATCGACTCATCTCCCAAAGATTTTTCAAACGAGATGGGAGATGGTGCACACATCGGGATAACATCCATCGAAAACAAGACCGGTAAAGAGTCCTCATCGGCAAAAAGTGTAGAAGTTTTAAAAGTTTCTACCGACTCATAGGAATCAACCGGTAATTCTAATGGTTCGATCACGGAAAATGAATATGGTGATGAAACAAATTCAATCTCAATTGACTCATCGTCGGAAGGAGATTGAATTTCGGGGGAGAGAGATGCACACTCGATGAAAAATTCTTCGAAAAATTTAGGTGAAACACAAGTTTCCACCACCTCGTTATTTTGTGCAAAAGAATTCATCTCATCGCAAAGTGCACCGAGTCTCATTCCAGCATCATTTAAGCTTTCCAAACCTTGGGAGTAAAGAAGCAAAGTTTCTTCCAAAGTAGGCTTCCTCGGCTAAAGAGCCTCGGACTCCTCATTTGGTTGAAACTTGTCTTCGAAAGTAATGAAATAAGAATCGTCATTGGATTCGAATAATGAATCCAACTCAAGCTCCCAATAATGATTTTCATTCCGATAAATGTTTTCAAGTCTTTCATTTTTAAGAAAATCTTGAAAATGAAAAACTTGAAAACTATCCCCAAAGTAAGAATCATTAGAATGACCGTAATAACTATAATAGTAGGACATGATTACCGAATTATTTGTAGATGGAGAATCCAAGAAATAAAGTGAGCAACCGCGAATCAAAGTTTCTTAGCGCTCAAAGTATGCAAATCCTGCAAAAAAGGTTAAAACAAAGAATACAAATACAAAAGAAAAAATACTACGAAATAATAAAACAATTACAATCTAAAACACACTCCCCGGCAATGGCGCCATTTTGTGATCGGGCGGAAAAAGCGTGTTCGTGTGAGGACACAATCGTTGTGTGTTTCGCCGCCGCGATACAAAAGAACCTAATCTACTACCACACTTGACAAGCAAGCACAGTGGTAAGTCGGGTGTCGTAAGAAATCCACAGGGAGTGATTAAATTTTAGATGTTAATTGTTTTAATTACTTCAAGAATAAAAGTGTAAAATAAATAAAAGAAAAGGTGATGGTTGGTTATCGTGAATAAACAAAAAGAGAAGTTAACGCTAAATAAAAGGAAAGCGAGGATCGGGATCGCATACACGCATTCACGGGCTAAACAACTACTAATTAGAATTTTGATTCGAAAGCATTTAATCGATCATTTTCAATTAAGCATAAACATCACGCAATAAGGAGTTTAAGCCAAAGTTGCGAGATTAAACATTTAACGGAAAATGGTCACACGTGGATTAAATTCGGATAATCGCTATAAACACTAACGTTGCATGACAAAGAAAGTTAAACGCATAATAATCCGACTTTAATACGCGAGGTTTCAATTAAATGCAATTTTACGCAAAACCTAATTTTCGAGGTTCAAACCCGTAAATGGCGGAAACGCAATCCCGAACCTATTTATCTACGGACAAATCATGAAAATAAACTAATTTAAGCTAATTAAACTAAGAAAACAAGAAATAAACACAATAAACTAATTATGAAAGCATGTAAACCTAAATTACAAAGCAAGGAAAGAATGAAGAACAAAGCAAGGAAAGCAAGGAAAGAATGAAGAACAAGCTAAATTACAAAGCAAGCTAAGAATGAAGAAACCCTAACTTTTGAGGTCCAAACCCGTAAATGGCGGAAACGCAATCCCGAACCTATTTATCTACGGACTAAGCATGGAAATAAACTAAATTACACTAATTAAACTAAGAAAGCAAGAAATAAAGCATGTAAACCTAATTAACAAAGCATGAAAATTAACTAGAAAGCAAGAAAATGAAGAAATACAAACTATATTAATGGTAGGGGAGATGAATAGTCAACATCCAAGCCTAAAAGTGTGTCAATCCAAGAAGAATTGGAGAAGAACCAAGCAAATCCCACAAAACCCTAACTAAACTAACCTAAAATCGTGCCTCTACTGATATATTTTCTTATTACAATAAAATTGGCTTATATAGTAAGTTGGAATAAAAATAAAGAAGAAAGAAAAGAAGGCAAAATATCTGCAGAAAACAGAGCATCGATCGATCGACCCCTTTGGTCGATCGATCGACCTAGGCAAAATTTCAGCAATCCAGAATGGTCGATCGATCGACCAGAAGCGTCGATCGATCGATCAAGCAGGGCAGATTGCAGCAGCTCACTGCATTCCTTCTCTTCCTCTTCTCTTCTCCTCTTTTGCTTCCTTGTTTTTCCTCCGCCGAAATTGCCGTAACTTCTTCGTTATGAATCGGAATCGCGCACCGTTCGTGGCCACGCGATGCTAGCGAGGAGGGCTACAACTTCTGTGAGATGTCGAGCCAGGTACCCAAGCTGTGAAAAGACTAAAATGACCTTGCGCGTGCGATCGTGTACGGAACTTCACCGGAATGCATCCGAACTTCATACTAAGCATCCAAATACCTACAAAAGCTCAATTAACCCCTGCAAAACATGTTAACATAGAAATCCGAGGTTGTCTGGTTAACGAGCATAAATATAGGGATTAAGATACCCGAGGGGGCTAATAACGCGTAGGTTAACGGGTGAAATATGCAATATTTGCGTCGTATCAGAAACCTTTAGGCGGATATACCCAAAATAAAAGGAGAGAGACTATGAAAAGATTTCAAATTAAATTAAAGGATGATAAATAAGTAATTCAAAAGGTTTCAACTTTCAGAACGTTCCTCTGGAAAAAGATGTGGAATTTGTAGGCTTTAATAGTATTTTGGGCATAAGGAAAATCATAAAAGATATCTTATGGCGTTTTCAGACTGTTGCTTTTTTCATTGGTGGATTACATGTAACTCGTCGTCCCTTTCTTAGCGCGGTACCCAAATGACAAGACACTATTTTTTAAAGGGTTTACCAAAATAGTCCCGATTTTAAATTAAAGAATAAATTTGAAAAGTAACAAAAGAGGTAAAACAAAATATTTGAGGGGTAAAGTAGGAAGTACAAAAAAAATTCATATGGATGACATCATCGATCAAACTTATGACATACATAAGTTTCCTACTTTATTTTATATATATATATCAAAAGAGAGGAGAATAACAAGAAACGCGTCAGAGCCCGAGTTGTAAAAATATTTATTTTAACAAGTATTTGACACCGCAATGAAGCAAGTATTATGTGCATGTTAGTTTCGAACTCTCACGTGAATTATCACCTCTCATCTATTGTGAATGCCTGACAAACATCTACCCCTATTAGTTATGCTACCCAGCCTAACTAGTTCGAAGTCACCATACCATCAACTACGTCACTAATAGTATATCCATATCACATACAATACGTTATTGAAACAGTTTATCCCATATAACTAAATATTATTATTCGCCATCCGAATGGTTAGTCTTTTACCCACTAAGATTATTTTATTTCTCATTATTACTATATCTATTAATTTCACATTGTAAATTTTTTCCAAGTTTATTCATATTTATAGTTACATCATCCCTATATATGTATACTACACCTGCACCCCTTGGTTAATACAACTTAGCGCAAAGCAATTATTATTATTCCCACATCTACTAGTTATATACAGTTGACATAATCACAAGCACACACACACACGCGCGCGCACACACACACACACACACACACACATATATATATATATATATATATATATATATATATATATATATATATATATATATATATATAGTCACGTCATCCATATACATATGTATATATTAATCCTGCACCCCTTGGTTAAGACAACTTGGCGCAATGCATACTCTGCTATCGTGTCCCGATGCATCGCTCACGGTGTCAAGGACAATTGGTTCGGCGTCTCTCACGAACCTTAAATCTCATAACACAAATATTTTCCATACGTATTGTTCTCTCATTACTACGTATATCATATTTATTTCGATTAATCTCTCTCTTGAAATTTTCAAGTTATCTCACCTTTCTAATATTTAAAATATCATTATACAATTACCTCCTAACAATTCTTCACTATACTAAATTCATCAACTGACAGTTTTCCTCACTCAAAATAAATGTGTAACTCGAATTTGGGCTGAACTGGAAATTTCTCAGATTTTTGGACCTTTCATTCGAACGAGGTCAGATGCCATTCGAACGACATCATCTTTCTCGTTTGAATGAAGCTCAATATCGTTCGAATGAGATTCAGCAGTCTTCTCCCCGACCATGCCTATTACGTTCTACACCCTTAACAGTTCCGTTTTCGACCATTTTTAAGCCTAAAACCTCTAAAATAATCAACCCAAATAACAATCATTCAATTCCCATCAACTACCTAACATATATACATGATTTCCAATAATATATAATCATTAAATCATCACTAATCATTAATAAAATCAAAATTCCCAAATTAAAATATCAACAACCCTAATTTTCAAATTTATATGCAAAACTTCAAATTAAGCCCAGATTTAATCATAAAATTATCATAATCTCGTGGACATAATCCTATCTACATGAGGGAATCAAACTTTATTCCAATCAGTCCTAATTTATGATCAATTGTCCCAAGGTTTCACCAATATTCATCTTTATATTTATGGGATAATTATCTAGTCCAACATGAGCACAATTATTGTTAAATAAAGTAAGCAATAAACACTTGCCTCGATTATGATGTTCTGATCCGTTGATGAAATTAGGATAGACTTGTTCCTTGTCTTCCGATCTACGCTTTGGTGGGATTTGTGATGTGAGTCCTTGGGTTTTGCACCAAGAACACCTATGGAATCCTTCTTCCTTCCTCTGTACCTCTCTCTTTTCTCTCTCATAGGTTTGGGTTAGACTGGAATCTGTGAGTCCTTGGGTTAGACTGGAATCTGTTGACCATTCCAACCGCAAAAGGAAATATTATATCTTGTACACAATTTAACATACATGAGGCTGCCCACTATTGAATCATAAGATATATTCTTCGTCCTTTCTGTCTAACTAAGTGTCATAAGACACTGGTCCTTGGATAAAGAAACTCCATGCCTGAAAGGGAGAAACAATTTCATGGAACCTTACAGGGCAAAACTTGTGAGAACATTATCAATATAGGTGGTTGGGATAAACCTAACATTTTATATTTCTGATCATGCATAAGATAGATCTCAGGGATGCTACTAGATTCTTCAAAGTCCTTCATATTGAACTGACTATAAAACCACACTCTTATTTTAGATAATAAACCTCAATCGTTTCTGATTAGGAGAATAAAATCGACATAAAGTAATAAAAATATCACTGCAATCTATCATGCTTTTTATACACAAACATTTCTTCCAGATATTGATCAAAACCAAATTATTTGATTGCTTGATACAAATGGATTTTCCAATACCTTGACACTTGATTAATTCCATAGATGAATCTCTTAATCTTGCAAACCTTTCTTTCCTAATGATTTTCGATGAATCCCTTGGGTTACATCATATAGATGCGATCATTAACTCTACCATTTAAGAGCGCAGTCTTAATATACGTTTTCCAAATCTTAAGATCGATATAACCCGCAATGGATATGATAATTCAAATGCAATTTAACATGTCTACCGGTGATAAGGTTTCCTCATAGTCGATCCCCTCTTTCTGAATAAATACTTTTATAGCAGGCACTGCCTTGAAGGTTTCCACCTTCCTGTCCAACCCTTTATTATTATTCTTTTAGATCCATTTGCACACAATGGATTTTTCCCATCTGTAATGTCTACAAGTTCCTAAACTTGATTGGAATACATTTAATCCACCTCGATATTCATAGCCTACATCTAAAGCTCGAAATCCTTATCTTAGAGTGCCTCATTGTAGTTTCTAGGATCCCATTCGTGTTCTCCTAGAATATTACTGAAGTGTTCACCCAACCACACTAACCTATCAGGCTAACGTCTGACTCTTCTATAAGGACATGATTTTATAAATGTCTATTTAGAATCAAGTAATTTTCTAAGTGTCCTAGATCACAACAAGTATGTCATATACCGCTACATTGAGCACGTCAACACGATCATCCATGACAACCTCGATCCGAATCTGAAGCTTCACTCACCCATCATCTTCATACGTGAAAATTGCAATATCATCAAGTAATTTGAAACATGTGTCTTCAACCATTCCCACTAAATCCACTCACTAATATGGTAAAATGTCTAATTTGGAGTTTTTAATGTTTTTGGGTTTATTTGGAAAATTTTCCAAAATTTTTTTATCAAGAAAAAGAGAGTTTTCTAAGTTAAAATTAATTTCTAAAATGTTGAAGGTGAACATAGAAAATGACGCTTCAGTCATCCAAGAGAATAAGCCTTGTCATTCAAATGACAGGCTGACGTCGTTCAAAGGACATTGTATGCTGCGTGATAGGTTGCTTGAATCTCGCTTGAAGATGTCATCGAATGAACCCTTATTGTTTTGCTGTTTTAACTTCATTTGATGTGTCGCACAAAGAAGGATCAAACGACATCATATGTCGCACAAAGAAGCATCCCATTGTCTTTCGAACGACTGCGCCGACTCAACTCCATTTTCTGTGAAACAACTGCGATTTTAAGAGGTCATCTTTTGAGTTTTAGACCACTTTTGATTCACCAAACTGTCCCAAATATATGTGTGAATCATTCTAAACCCCAGTTACTCATTCTACTCATCTAGAGTACTCTTGTGGAGAAAAAGGTTGTTTCTCCATTGTTGACTATTGGAGCTCTTATGGGATATTTTGCCGAGGACAATGACCGCGGGTATTCGTGTGTCAAGTTGTATTTATTTGTATTTGTAAGTTGCTACACAATATAGTGAAATAAAAAAGGTTTTGCCCCTTTGGAGGATTTTTCGTCAAATTTGTAATTGTGTGCATGTTTGTTTATGTATAATTAGTCATTCAATTATTTGAAAGAGTTAGGGTTTTAATTAGTAACTGGGCATAAAATTGGAATTTAATTAAACAAGTTTGTTCATTAATTGCTAGCGCACTCTGAAGTTGGTATTAGAGCCAATTACACAATTATATCGTGTAATTTTTTCGCAAAATTTTTCTGGATATCAATTTTTCCCTAAAACTTGATTTTTGAAAAAAGCACAAATTCAATTATAAAATCATATAATTGGGTGCCAATTTTTTACAGGACAAACTATGCATATTAAAAAGCTCGTATGAGATCCCATTTAAAGGCCATTGATGAATGTGTTTGGGTTGTATGTGAAAAAGGGTGGACTCCTCCCACTATCGCCGCTAATAATGTCACGAATCTTAAACATGTGACTGATTGGACTGAGGAAAAATTTAAATGGAGAACATATAACTCACGTGGGCTGAGTGAAATTTCTAGAGCCATCACACCTGACGAATTTCGACGCATCATGACGTGTACCATGTTAAAAGAAGCATATGAAGTTATTGAACTTTGGGTAACCAATGACAAGGTTAAACATAAGGTTACCAACTTTTGGTAACTAAGCACGATGTAAAAGCCCCTGTTGTTCATGTTTCTCTTTAAGAACATAATACCTCACAGTGGTATTTTGATAGTTGGTGCTCTAGGCACCTGACTGGTGACATTTCATTTTTTACCTACCTAGAGGATCTTAAGGAAGGTAAAGTCACTTTTGGAGATGGTAACAAGTCTAGCATAGTAGGACGAGGTACACTAGAGATACCAGGATTTCCTAGGCTAAAGAATGTTTCGTACATCAAAGGTTTGAAAGCGAACCTTCTCAGCATTAGCCAACTGTGCGACGCTGACTTTACAGTAAAGTTTGATTGAAATGAGTGAATTATTTATGATCAAGCTAGTAAACTTCTATTGCAAGGGGTAAGGACTGAAGATAACTATTATGGGATTGTGCTAAATCCTCATTTATCTGCAATAGCTCCACGATCACCCCTATGGATCTGTGGCATCAACATCTACGTCACATGAACTTTAGAGATTTAAAGTGATTAGCTAAAAAGGACCTAGTACATGTCTTGCCATCACTTGGGAAGTTGACTTCTGCTGTTTGTGGACCCTGTCAGTTGGGA
The DNA here is from genome assembly GCA_949130495.1 of Sambucus nigra. NCBI lineage: Eukaryota > Viridiplantae > Streptophyta > Magnoliopsida > Dipsacales > Adoxaceae > Sambucus > Sambucus nigra. Next base: position 208,819,551 of record OX422212.1, read on the forward strand.
AAGAAAGCCCCTAGCCTCCATAGGAAGTTGAATTCCATTACCACTACACGAGTGATGAGTTGATGCACATGGATCTTATGGGTCCTACTCATACTGAGAATTTGGGTGGTAAGAGGTATATCCTCGTGATGGTAGATCATTTCTCTCGTTACTCCATAGTAATATTTCTTAGAGGGAAATCCGATGTTGTAGAATTTCTGATGACCAAGTGTTGTGTCTTAAAAAATCAATACGATGTCACTATTAATAGAATGCGTAGTGATAACAACACAAAGTTTACGAAAGCAAAAGTGGATCTTTACCGTGATAGCCTCGGGATCAAACATGAATTTCTGACTGTGAAGACTCCTCATCAAAATGTGAATATTGAGAGGAAGTATTGGACAATTCAGGAGATGGATAGATCTATGCTTTTAAGTCATAGAGTTGCTAGGAGATTTTGGGCAAAGGCGGTGTCTTTTGCGTTCCACACGGTGAATAGGGTTTACTTTCATCCATACACACTTCAGACGCCTTATGAATTGTGGACTAGAAATAAGCCCAACCTTTCATATTTTCGTGTCTTTGGGAGAAAATGCTACATCCTAAGAGATAGGGAGTAATTAGGAAAGTTCGACTCCCGGAGAAACGAGGGAATATTGTTAGGATATTCATCGACGAGTAAAGAATATCGAGTATTTAACCTGAGGAGCTCTAAGGTTATGGATTCAGTAAACATAACCGTGCAAGATAATGAACCACATGCGTTTGTTGATTCTAACTTTTGTGTGAGGATGATGCACTTCTAGTTGATGATACCATTAATCCTCACACCCAGGGTGGACCCTACTCTTGACTTAGGGGGCACACCTGCTTGGGTTCGCAAGAGTCATAACCTTTCCACCATTCTAGGAGACCCCACCTTAGGGGTCAACACTCGTGATCAACTAGCGAACGTGGTTAGCAATCTGTGCTACACATCTAAAGTCGATCCCGTCAAAAAGCACTCAAGGATGAACACTGGATATCTACTATGCAGGATGAGTTGCTTCAGTTTAGAAAGAATGATGTCTGGGAAATTTTCCCCAGACCTAGTGATAAAGATGTGATTGGTACCAAGTGGATCTATAAGAATAAAATAGATGAGAATGGTACCAATATCCAAAATAAGGGTAGGTTGGCCACTCAGGGCTACACACAGATAAAGGGCGTAGACTTTGACGAGAGATTTGCTCCTATTTCGAGGCTTGAGTCTGTCTGTTTACTACTCACCATCGCATGTCATCTGCGCTTCAAGTTATACCAGATGGATGTCAAGAGTTACTTTCTGAATGGCATTCTATAGGAGGAGGTTTAAGTGGAATAACTAAATGGGTTTGAAGACCCTAAGCACCCTGATCACGTCTATTTTTTGAGAAAATCCCTGTATGGTTTGAAGCCAACACCCCTTGCTTGGTATAAGAGGCTAACTTCCTATCTCTTAGCTCGTGGCTTCCAGAGAGGGGGAGTTGATAAGATGTTATTTGTTAGGAGAGGAGATGGTGCTATTTTGTTTGCCCACGTCTATGTAGACGACATAGTATTTGGATCCACATGCTCCCGACATGCTCACGACTTTGAGGAGGAGATAAAGAGTGAGTTCGAGATGAGCATGGTTGGTGAGATTACATTCTTCCTTGGTCTCCAAGTTCTTCGGCTAGAGGATGGTATGTTTATCTCCCCATTCATGTATGCAAGAGACCTAGTGAAGAAATTTGGTTTAGACTTCGCTAAACACGCACGTACCCCGATGAGTACCTAAACAAATCTTAGTAAGGACACTTCAGGTAAGGACGTAGAGCAAACCATGTATTGGAGTATGATAGGTATCCTTCTCTACTTGACTACTAGTCGTCTCAACATCGCTTTTAGTGTTAGAATCTATGCGCGATACTAGGTTCCCTCGAAAGATTCGCACTTACTCGCTCTTAAATGTATTTGGAACTCTCTCATTTGTCATTTGGTATTCCTTTGATACCAATGACCGTTTATCCGCCTATTCGGATGCCGATTGGGAAGGGGAAGCATATGGATGTAGGAGCACTTCTAGTGGGTGTCTCTTCTTTGTTTCTACTCTTGTCTCTTGGTTGAGAAAGAAGAAAAACTTCATCTCTTTATCCACTGCAGAGGCTGAGTACATATCCATTGGGAGTTATTGAACGCAACTCTGGTGGATCTAGCAGATGCTAGAGAATTATGGGATTTCATAAGACACTGTGACTATTTTCTGTGATAACACGAGTGCAATACACATATCCCGCAATCCAGTCCAGCATTTGTGCACAAAGCACATTAGGTTAGTCGTTAGCTAACCTCCTTAATCCAGTCTTATTCTTATTTGTGTCTACCGACCTCCAGTTAGCCGATATTCTTACGAAGCCTTTAGACTCCCTTAGATTCGAGAGTCTTAGGAAGTTTTTAGGAATTTGCACAATTGACTGAGGGGTAATTACAATGTCTAGAATAGGATGCATTTTTCATGTTCATATCATATGATTCCCATTTCTAGATTATATCATTTCTATAATTTTTTGTAGTATTTTTTCATATTTTTAGAAAAATACAAAAAGTTTTTCTTTTTTTTTTGAAAAAATTGAAAATTCCCAAAAGATTTTGTTTTTGATAAATTTTTGAAAAAGATAAAAAGATTTTCTTTTTATAAAATTTTTAAAAAAACACAAAAAGAGTTTTGTATTTTGTTTACACTATTTATGGATGAACATTCACGATATCCATAATCACAACTTCATTTCCATATTCCACGTGACTGTTTGACAGTAATTTGAGATGCTACTTAACTTTATCCACGTGCTTTATAATGTATGGAGTCATTAAGATGTGATTAGTGATATATTTCTATATGTTTGGCTCCTTATCTCCTTTAATGCACACATGCACGATTTTATTTGAATATTGTACTTGTCTATCACGTGTTGGTTTGAGTGTTTCCATCTCAATTATGTATATACAAAGACCCAAATGAGATAAAACGAGAATAATAATAGTTGTGGATGTAAGAACCATTTACCGTGAGGGTTTAAAATGCATAAATAAAAAAATGACGGTTGTTCACGGAAAAGGGTTGCAAGTGAATAATTATTACGTCATGAAAGTCAGCTTTTAAAAGATCCCAAGAAAAAAAATAAGGCAATAAAAAGAATCATATGCCAAAAAGGGTCCAATAAGATTTCTCTAAGTTGGGAAAATTGACACCTCAAACGAACTTGACAAAGAATATGAATATAAATTTGAGGGTGTCTGGTTGGATTTGAATGTCTTTGCACTTTCTTAAAAATATTGAAATAACATTACATAGTTTTTGGCATTATTGGTGTGAAAATCATTTTGATCTTTGATTTGATGATTAGATCGAGTCAATTTCTTATAATTCCACCATTTTTACACCAAAGGAAGATGTTGAGTTCATTCGTTAGGAATATACAAAATTCATCGTGCACATATTTTTTTTTGTTTTTATTGATTTTCCAATCGCATATATTCACATTCCTTCCTTTTCACCATCACTGACTTAGTTATTTTCGTGTTCTTTCATGGTGTGATTTTTTTGTTGTATATTTTTTTGTGAAAAAGAAAATTTGAAAAATTCTAAAAGAAAGATTCTTACCTTGCGACCATCTCCATATGCTTTGCTTTGTGTTCTTCATATTTGTCTATTTGGGGACATCATAAAAAGGGGGAGAACGAATTATGGGGGAGATGTTTTGCGTATTTGATTTTAATGATGATTTCATTTGATTTGGTGATGATTTGTTTGAGCTGAATTGATATTGATTTTTTTTCTTATCATTATATGTCAAACTTTTGCGCGCCAAAGGTATTGTTTTTTGTCTCATGTGTATAGGAACAAAATTGAGGATTATTTTTGCACACCCTGATGATTACAAAAAAGCATTGATGGTTTGAAGAATTGAATATGTTAAAGATTTTTTGAAGACATGTCATTAAGTATTTCCAGTTTGAGGGTTTTCTGGGAATATTAAATTATAGATCATTTGTATTTGATTCACCAAACTGTCCCAAATATATATGTGAATTATTTTAAACCCCAGTTACTCATTCTATTCATCCGGGGTACTCTTGTGGAGAAGAAGGATGTTTCTCCATTGTTGATTATTGGAGCTCTTATGGGATCTTTTGTCGACGACAACGAACTGATGTGTGCGCGTATTCGTGTGTCAAGTTGTATTTATTTGTATTTGTAAGTTGCTACACAATATAGTGAAATAAAAAGGTTTTTCCCCTTTGGGGGATTTTTCCTCAAATTTGTAATTGTGTGCATGTTTGTTTAGGTATAATTAGTCAATCAGTTATTTAAAAGAGTTAGGGTTTTAATTAGTAACTGGGCATAAAATTGGAATTTAATTAAACAAGTTTGTTCATTGATTGCTAGTGCACTCTCATCTTGCACTATGACGTGCCTCCATTTCTGGTCTAGTATAAGTGACACATGTATCCTGATCACCGATAATACTCCCACTACCTCTAGACAATATACTGTTAATATTAGGTAGTATTTCATCTTGTACCAGTGGTTCGAAAGAAATTACTTTGTCTTTCCTTCTTAGCTCTTGTAAGATAATGTTGATCTTTGGCTTGTGGTCCATTATGTAATCGTCCTCTAAGTACCAAGAATTTGTGCTAAAAATAATCTCTAATCCTTAGGATCATAAATTTGACCACCTTTTGTTCCTTTTGAATACACCACGAAGAGACATACATCCATCCTTGATTCCAACTTCCTCAGCTCCTTCCTCAGCACATATGCTGGGAAACTATAGATCCAAATATGAGACTAGGTTTTCTCCTAGTCCATAGTTCCGTTGGAGTCACAAAGACCAATTTATAAGGAACTAAGTTCAATAAATATGTAGTCATCTATAATGTAAAACCCCAAAAAGAACCCGACAGATCTGAATAACTTATCATGGATCTAAGAATGCCCAAAAGAGTCATGTTCCACTCTTTCTGCTACACCATTTTGTTATGGAGTTCCCATTGTAAACAATTGGGATGTAATCCCACCCTCTGATTAGTAATTCCCAAACTCTCTTGAGAGAAACTCTCCTCCAAAATCAAATCATAGAGTTTTTATTAGATTACAATTCCTATGCTCCACCTTAGCCTTATACATTTTTCACTTATCAAAGGATTCAAACTTATCATGCATAAGATAAACATACCAAATATCTATTAATCATCAATGAAAGTGATGAAGTAATTGCAACCACCTCTTGATCGGATAATTATAGGGCCACATAAATCAGAATGAATCGGTTCTAACATATCATTAACTCTATAGCCCTTAGTCGTAAACGGCCTTTTGATCATATTACCTTTTAAGAAGGATTTTCATATTGGAAATGACTTAACTTATAAATAACTTAATTCTCAATTTGAAACCAGTTTTTGAATTCTTTTCAGATTAATATGGCCTAAGCATAAGTGCCAAAGATACGTTTGGTTTAACTTAGAAGGTTATTTTCTCTCTGGGTTATTTCCATTTATGTTATTCAACTCAGTATTAAGCAGAAGTGGTGAGATGGGTCTTATAATATAAAGATTGTTTTATAATCTACCAGAACAAATAAGAGATTTGACATTTTTGACAAAAACACCATCATTAAAATAGACGAAATATCCATTCAAAACCAGTTTAGAAATATAAATAAATTTTCTAACTTGATGTTTTCACCAAACTTTAAAACTAAATTTCCTATTACTATTTATATTTCCTTATTATGATTGGCCATCACTGAAATCCCTGGTTCTTGAATGAATTTCAAACATGATTAGTGGTTCCCTAATCTATACACCAGGTACTGGTAGATTTCACCACAAAACATGTCTCAATAAGGAAAAAATATCGTTTCCATTATTCCTTATTATGAAGATCAGGAACTACTTTTTCAAATGTCCTTACCATTTACAGATATAGTAGTTTCCATTTGGATTCTTACCTACTCTGAGAGGCTTAAACTCATCTTCGACCTTAACAGATTGTGCGTGAGACTTACCCTTCTTCTTCTTCTTCTTCTTACCTTGGGGGATAGAAGAATATGTGACTTTCTCAATAACCTAAATCACTACCTTATGCTTGGTGAAATTCTCTGCATATTAGTGTTCTTTAAGTCATTGTGCAAAAGAGTAATTAAACTTATTCATAAAATAGTTCAGGTAAAACTGTTTAAAAGATTTTGGTAGTGATTGAAGCACGAAATCAACTTAGGTTTCCCCATCGATTTCATATCCAAGCACCTTAAGTTATACTAAGAATGACATCTTCTTTGGAACATACTGGCGTACGTGTGTAACATCTATAATCTTTGTGTTAACCATATTTACCATAACATCCAACCTTAAGGCACGATTACGATCCTCAAATATGTCCCAAAGGTTGAGAATCATGTCATAAAAGCCTAACATGTGTTGATGATGGTATTACAACACATTGGTCATAGAGGCCAATATGTAGCAATGAGTCATCTCATTAGCCTTTTGCCATATATGATAGTCTTAGACAACCCTTTTGGATGCCCCTTCCTTATGTTTGGTAGGATTGGTTTCAGTAAAACAAACTTCTAGTCCTCAGCAATTTGGATAATGTCTAGGTTTCTTTTCCAATTTATATAGTTCATGCCAGTAATTTTGTTGTCCTTTAAGATTGAAGAAAGTGGTTGAATGGATATCCTATTTTAAAATCTGAGAATTATAAATTTTGGAAATGGAATTAATTTTAATATATACACATGAGAATTAACTTAGATTTGATTTTAAAGTGGCATCCCTCATCGGCAATTAAAAATAAAATCCCATCGAACATCCTAGTTTCCTTATAAAGTGAGATTTTTCTTGGGATCTTAAATCACTTCACCTTGAAGTAGACAAACTTTTATCTTTCAATTATGAACTCCGAACAGTTCAGGAACCTCTATCCTAAATAATTGAATAGTTGGCATCTTTTGGTCCCACTATTAATGGCAGTGAATTTGTTAGTGATGATACCATTAATTATGTCTAAGGGTATATCATGGTCTCCTTCCTTTAATTCGAAATAGTTTGTAAAGGACTTCCCTAATGGGGGTTCTAACTCACTCACATTATAATTCTATAAACTATCACTTGAGAGTTTTAAGAATACCAGATGCCTTGATTAATTCCATTCATTGGGGAACCAGACTAGCTAATGCGAGGAATTAATCACATCACATTCAAAAAACACCAATGGAGAATGTAGGATTTATATTGAAATCCCTGTCCCACTTAGTATTTAAAACTTGATGGTTTTTAAAAAAATAATTTATTCCATTCAAAAAGTTCAAATTAAATCCTTGATAATTTTAGTTTACTTCCATAAATTACATTTCTCGATCTCACATTTTAATTTTCCAAATATAAAACCATTTTTAAATTAAAACAAAACCCAGAGGTCTCAACTTAATTTACACCTTAAAATTAATAAATCGATTAAATAAACCATGTTGTCCATGAAATCGGATGTTCCTAATTATCCAAATAATTAGCACACAAAATTATGCAATAAAATAATAATAATAATAATAATAATAATAATAATAATAATAATAATAATAATAATAATAATAAAGAGATATGCAAATAAATAAACCATTGTAGAATGAAATGAAAGGATAAAATTACCCCTTTCCATCATGCCCTAAAATTCCTCCTTGATTATACTCCTTAAAGAATGAGTACTCTTTGAAAAAGAATTCTTGTTGGAGAAGAAAAATTTGTGAAGAAATTATTTTGGGGAGAACTCTCAGACCCCCACTATCCTTTGCTCATGCCTACCATTATAGGAACGGGAATTATGACCCTTCTATAGAGGTTCTTGGCAAGCCGCTATAGAGATTACGAACCTTTGCCAGTGCCAGTTTTCCCTTCTTATTTCTTTCTTGTTTCTTATTCATTCCTTTACAGTAGCTTTTGTAAACCGTATGTAACCTCCATTAATGATTATCAGGCTTTTCAGAATCCCATGAAATTCCTCTATATACAAACACAATGTAAAATATGAAATTAATGATTACATCCCATCACTTTCTCCTCCAATATATTGAAAAAGAATAATAATTATAAAACCCTAATTATTACAACCAAATCGAATCTAGAGTAGAAAATAACTACAGATAAACCACCGTAAGATCCATTCATATAAAATACACTCACATGATGATGGTGGAAGGCTATAAACATTCACATCCTATAAAATCATGTTAGTATATATATAAATACATCCATGCACATATTACCTAACATTTAAACTAGGGTTTAAATGTGGACAATAAGGGTTCTTCCAAAAACATGATCATTATATAATGTAGGCTCTGATACCAATTGATGGGGATCAATATATGCGAAATAAAGAATCAACCATGAATATTTTAATCATTATGCAATTGGAATAACAAAAAACTAGCTTTGAATCCCAAAATTAGGGTTACGGATACAATACCTTTGTGCATCCGATTGCAATACGATATGGATAAAGATATTTGTTGATGATTAAGGGTTTCCTTCTTTTGGTCCTCCAAAATCTATCTTATGTCCACCAAAATGCTTAAATATTCTAGTATATGATCCATCCAATGCTACGTAGATTTGTGGACACCTCTTGAGATGAAAACTCTTTCTTTTGAGTGAGGTATGGTCCTCTCTCTCTTGGCCTCTTCGCAAATATGTGCATAATGTTTTCTCTTCCCATTCTCAAACCCTAATAATGAATTATGATGCATAAAATACTAAATTACACAAATATATATTAGTATAAGTTGTGGGCTTAGAACAAACTATATTTCTTGAGAATCTAGGTATATGGACTAGATTAGGGACCCAACACAAATAATTAAGTTGGCATCCAAATAAATAATTAAAAATGACAAATTACAACCATATGACTTATTTCCTTTATTTAATTATAATTAAATCCACTAAATAATTATGAATACACTCCAATTTAATTATCTAAAAAACCACTTGAATATAGTGAGGTATTATTTTAAAATTTGATTATGGTGCATAATGTTATTCCCTGCTTGGTCAAATTAATTTTCTACTCATTAATTTTAACTAATATCTAATTAATTCCTCTAATTTAAGACTTAACCTATTTTCTACTGTACCGAATTATAAGATAATCCAATGATCAGAGTGTAAACAAATTTTGTAAGTCCATCGAGGGGGCATCATAATATAAGATATCTCCTCAATGAGGATTCCTTCGAATTATGATCTCAGACCTACCTACACAATTATTACCCAATATATGGGGATCTATTGAGCCAATATAAAATTGAATCTCACCCATAGCAATCAAAGCAACATTTTCGTAGACTTTCCAATCCTCATAACTCTTAGGACTAAGAATCTATGCACCCTTCGCAATAGTGTGGGATTATATAAGTTAAATAAACTTAAGTCTAATCAAGACAACATTAGACTTAAAATCTCATGGGTGGTCTTGTTCAATGCAAACCTGGATGCACGGTCATAATCCTCCTTCGAACTATCAAATAAGTTCTGAAATTATCAGATAGGTTTATGTAGTCTGAGATAAAACACTATGATTTTGGTGTGGTTGATGATCAATTATCATTTACATTACAAAAATGCCTCCATAACATAAATACGTATCCCTAATCTAGGGGTGGTAATTTTTGACTCGATAACCCGTTTACGATAATAACCCGAAATGACCCAAATATGACACGATTAACTTGTATAGATTTAAGAGTAACCAAAACTTATACTCAATTTAAAATCAATGCGACCCAAAAATGGCATGACTAACCCGAATTTCCACCCCTACCCTAATCATCTATTTACAAATTGATTGCTTAGTTAAAGGAAAACGCCCTAATTAATTACAACCCAATCGAATGTTTATAAAAATTAAATACGAATAAACCACCGTATGATCCAATCAATAAAAACTAATTTCTACTGACCATGATGGAGTGATAACATCGAAAGACCCTTCAAAAAACAAGTTAGTACAATATTTTTACATTTTCAGGCATACTTCATACAAACTAGGGCTTTTTATGGACAACATGTTATCTTTTGATCTCAAGATCGATCTCGTCATCCATGAAGCTCTAATACCAATGGAGGGGATTGATTTAAAAATATTTCCCAATTGATATTGGATTTTTCTTGGAATCAAAAGAATAAAAAACGTGAAATCTAGGTTTTAAGCCAAAACCTATTGTTGATAATGTCTAAGGATCCTGAAAAGGAGTCAATATAGAGAAGATGAATGATGTTAGTCAGCCTCAAATCTTCCAATATATGATCCTTTGGATGAGCAAGAGGAGCGGTCTTATCCTTTTTCTAGAGAAATATTTTTCTCTGTCCTCACTTGATCTCTATACACGATTCTAATTGTGTTGCATTCCTTCCACCTACTTAGATGATTCCTACTTATCCTCCTCAAACCAAAAACGTGGTGGGAAGAGTTGGACTAAGTATGGACTCCTCCAAAAGCTAATAAATAGTCCCCTTTACTTGACAAAACCCAATTCTGGGCTAAAAAAGAATTAGGGACTACATTGGGGACCCAAGGTAAATAATTAAAGTTGGTTTACTAATGAAAAATAAAATTCCAAATTACAACCCCGTAGTTTTTTTCTTTTCCATTTATTTATGATTAATTCTACAAAATAATTACAACTGCACTCCAATTTAATTATCTCAAAGATCACCACAATAAAGAGGCCATTGTGTATTTTTTTTTGGAAATAAGATTAAACCCTATATTATTAGATTAAAGGAAGAACATCCCTCCCTAGTGGCATAAAAATCAGAAAGAAAATTGGTTTTAAAAGAAACCAAGAATACAAGAAAGAATAAAATAAAGACAAAGAAGAAGAAAGACATAATGTGACCCCACACATTAAGTATACAATACCCTCTTGGTGAAATTAATTTACTTCTAATCAATTTACACCAATATCTCATTTATTCCTTGATCTTAAACTTAACTTATTCCATACTTTGTCGGATATAAATTCACGGGACTAGTTTATTGGTAGGAACAAATCTTATAAGTTTATCAATGGGATATCACATTCCAGAATACTTTCTAGATGTGGTCCTCCGGAGTACTATCTTGGATATACTCACACAAACATTTTCCAAAATATAGGGTTTATTGATTCGATGTAAAATCAGATTGCACCCATCGACAAATCAAAGCAATGATCATGTAAATATTCAAATCCTCTTTATACTCGAGATTAAGAGTTTATACCCCCCAAGAAGAGCCTGAGATTGTACAAGTCTAATCTAGTCAGTACCTAGACTTTAATCTCAATGTTGGTCATGTTCAATACATTCATAATGTACTAGTAAAATTCTCCTTGAACTATCCAACAATTTCCTGAATCATCATTCAGGTTCCTATAGCCCAGACACACCACTAGGATTTGACTCGCAGTTTTACCAATAGGATGTGAGTCCTCCTATCTAAACTAGGAAATGTTCAATCATACTAGAACTAGAATTAAGGTCTTGTGTGCCCACACCAGGAGTCCTACTCAGTATAATTTTTTGATATAAGCAACATATTTTCAAACAAATATAAGTTGTTCCTGTCAACATGATTATCATTTCAAAATAATATCAACACAATGCTTTCATTTACAAATAATAAATGTCTTTACATGGTTTAATGAATAAAAACCTAACAGTGGTAACATAAAAAATATATGGATTAGTGATGGGATTTAATTTGAATGATAGTGTTGTGATTAAGACTTTATGTGATAGGTATAGGGTGTTATGACGATATATACAGTGTTGAGGGTGATCATTTATTCACTAGATATTGATGAGCGTAGGTATAGTTATATTGATTCTACGTTTTGAAAAGAGTAAGTGAATAATATCGACTTATAATATTTATCCTTGGGAGTTGTGATACTTGGATTATATATTAGTACATTTGGAGTACTAACATGAGGTATATGTACAAGTAAGGTTATAATAAATGTTGCATTACTGATATTTATATAGGGGTGGTAAACAGACAGGTACGGATCGGATACCATGTTTTTCATATCCGTATTCACTATTTGGATGCACTATCCGTACCCGTATTCGTATCCTCCCGAATAGTTAAAATAACTATCCATATCCGTATTCACTCGGATACCTCGGATTCAGATAATATCCGTATCCATTTGTATTGTTTATCCATCGCAAAAAATAACTATTAAAATATCCAATCCAATGAAATCCAATCCAATCCAAATAAATATATAACTAAATTACCACCCCCTAACATCAATAATTATGGCTTTCATAATAATAGTAGCATTCCATAATGATGATATAGCTTAAAGTCATCAATACTTTACAACCATATAAGCTTAAAGCCATAAAAAAAAATAACTGTAGCATTCCATATCAGTAGATATAAATATGCACCTTTTAGATTAAATCAAATTTATTGAAAATGATAACCTCATAGACCTTTTAGTCTTCAAAATATACTAATATTTTTATTTTAATAAGTATACAATTTTATTTTGTATATAATATACTTTTTGTTAACTTCACTTCTCATTACAATCAAAACCATCTCTTTACCTTTTTGTTTCTCTCTTAAATTTATTTATAATTGAGAAAACTAATGAACAACCACATAAACAATATATAAGTACTATTATATATTTATATTTATATTTTGTATGTACCTGTTGTTGCTAACTTTTTGTTGCAGGAGGAGGGAATGTGCAGTGGCGGAGCGACGAAGTTGATGCGCAGTGGAGGGGTTGATGATAAGCGGTGGCAGAATGAGGGTTTTATGTGGAGTGAAATGAGGGTGTTTTTGTTTTGAGTGGAGTATATGTTCTTTAGTGGGTGTATGTTGTGTTTGATTGGATAAATTATAACTTTAGTGTAACTCCATGATAATATACCCAATAAAACAATAATACATGGAATTTTACAATATACCCAATAAAATAATAACTTTAGGGTGTTTTTGTTTTGAGTGGAGTATGTTTTTGTTTTGTTTTAGGGTAAACCATTAAGTTTTTTTTTAATATTATTTTATTAGTAATACTAATACCAAGATTATTAGTAATATTTTAAACATATGTTTGGCGGATACGGATATCCGATAAAATGGATATCCGGTGAAATGGATACTCCACATTGAATACGGATTATCCGTGTCGAATACTAGTACTATCCGTATCCGTTTCCATTTTTTCGGATAAATAACCACAAATTCGGATTCCAATATCGGACGAATGCGGATTTTCGAATATCCGTATACATCACTATATTTATATTAACATAAGGAATTGTTTTGATATTTTTAAAGTAGTGTTCATTATCTAGGATGATCGAGTTACATTATTAGGAATATGGGTTTGTAGTAAACTAGAATTTTAAGATTAAATTAAAATACTTGGGAATGGGACAAACAGTTTAGTTAGATTCCATATGGGTTAAGTGTGTCGAGTCTAGTAGTTTTAAAGCGAAAAATATATATAAGACTTACAAAGTAAGTAGTGCTATTAATGACTATTTAAGACATTATTATTATAGAGTCTTGACAACCGTCCGACCTAGAAAAAAGTGCATCGGGGGAGGGCGTTTCATTGTTTGGATTTCATTTACGATACATCTCACTCATGGAGTCTAGGAAAGATAGGGGGTTGAGAGTTTATGATATTTTTCCTATTTATTATCTTAGGATAATACGATATAATTAATTTGGGAATGGACTCTAGTGAGGAGTAATACACTAATACGTGTTTGTCTGACAAGAAGGAACACTCTATTCATTTATGCATTAAATTTTTAAATGGACCATGGTTAATTATTCTGATATGTTATTGGTTGCATGTTTTTGTTGGGAGTCATGGTTATCTATATTGTTTATTATTTAATAGCGGCGAGCAAAAGGGTGTGATCGTTAAGGAGTGAGGGTAGAGGGATGTGTCGATTTATTTTGTCCGCACCAACAAAAGATGACGAGCTTACATTCTAGTGACCCCATAATAAATGGGGGCTAGTCCCAAGTTATTTGGTGTACTAGTGACCTCGAAATAAATGGGGGTTTGTCCCTATTTATATATTTTTATAATTATATTATATAATTATTTGGGATAAATTCCGGTTTTGATATTATAAACATTGTATGTAATAGATGTCTTTTCATTTATGAGAACAAATAGGATTTAAATTACTTCATAATATACATTATGAAAGATAACATGAGTAATGGTGTGGCGAGTTATTGCATAGCTAATAGAACACTATAGGTTTCTTATTTATATATGCACATTTTAAATGAAATGACATTAGTAAGGGTGGGATACAATAGTTAAATTAATAACTGTAGATTCATTAATTGTACGCATGGTTGAATAAATTGAGGATTCATTATTTATATTGATGTTTGTTTCTTATTCTTAAAAAAAGGACTATGAGAACTCGTTTATTACTGGTTGTATCTTACTCGTGTAAATCATATTCTTTTGTGTAGTTATATATCCTTTGTTTAATTAAAATACTCAATTGTGATATTTAGTACATCTAGTAGTTATGATTGGGTTCATGTACCGTATTTGGGACCACGTAGCTGGTATACTTGTGGGGTTTTGATCCGTTCTTCATTGACTAACTGTGACACCCCGCCTAATAAAATACTGGGTGATCAATCCTATACCAAATTAAAACAGGATTCTCATATGGTTCATTCTTATCATCACTGTCGAAAACCAATTTAATTACTAATAACTTATTAGGTTAACGTCAAATTTTATTTAACTAACCTTTTTAACTAAACCAACCAAGTAAAACATTCACACAGTTTATATACAACAACTGAGATGAAATAAAATAACCGAACACTCGGTACAACATAATATAACCAAATCAAATGCCGCAGAAAATAACGGTAAAGGAATAAATGAATACAGTTTGGCTATCGACCCGAGTGTTTCTATAGTACCTCCTATCTAGATTACAAGGATAGAAGCGTCTACAGTAAACCTGCTTGCATCCACAGTTTCTGCAACAAATGTATGACTCGAAGGAATCATCATCTAGGCGTCCCTGTGTCTGGACACCTATATATATATATATATATATATATATATATATATAGCAAGAGAGAAAAAATAGAGAAATGGGTCAGAGCCCGAGTTCGAAAAATATTTAGCAAGGGCATAAATGCCATATTTTAAAATATGAAATCTCTCATATTTAAACTGGTATCGCACTCTCATGATATACACCTCACCCCTCTTATAATAGTGCACACCTACCGTATACCTTTCAAACAACCTAGTTAAGCTACCTCGCCTAACTAATCTCTTTAACCCATCTTCTAATTCCTTATAACTATCACTCCCCAACGTGATATAATATAAGTTATACCATAAGCTATTACATAAGCTTTTAGTTGATATAATCATCCATGTGATATATATATATATATATATATATATATATATATATATATATATATATAGTCCTTGATTCTATATAAAACTATATTGTTCGCATACCATAACTTTCACTTCAACATATAATAACCCTTATAGAAATAGTTCTCACTTGATCCTACAATTTTTACCTTTGTATTACTCCGACTATAAAACTACCGATAGAGGAATAACATTTTATTTATTTTACACTTTATACGAGTCTACTTTATATGATATCTCATTCTCATATACAAGAAATATACTATAAACAACGAGTATATGTATACCTATTTTAGAATCATAAGTATAATAACCATCCCACCGAGCTATAACTCGAGGATGTGTAATACCCCGTATTTTTGGCGATATTTATTTTTGGATTAATTAATTAAATGAGAATTAATTGGGAATTAATCCGATAAAATACTAGCAAGATGTGAGTTGGTATTTGACTATATTGATTATATATGATGATATATGAATATTGAATTATGAAATTTGTCGTGAGATTGATATACGTCAATTTGGACATTTTATTGGGACGCGGGAGACAGTCGCGTCAGGATATAATTATTTTAATCATAAAAGTGAAATTAAATTCTATTAACCGTATGGTCGTTTTGAGTGCGCCAACGCGTCCGGAAGGGTCGAGATAGTCAGAAAACACTAGCCGGGAGTTTAGTTTGGGTCCCGGGGTATTTTTAGGCCATACCGCCAACATAAAGGGTATTTTGGTAATTTTGTACTTTTGGAAATTAAAAGTGACGAAAATTAGTAAATTATATCTAATGTGGATTTGACCCACTAAACCACTAACCAACCCATGTTAACCCAATAGGCTACGTAGGTTATTAGAATTTAGGTTTCTAATATTTTCCCAAAACAAACCCTAGCCACCATAGCTATTGGAGAAGAAAGCTTGGAGAGAGAGAGATTCATCAAATCGTCATCAAAATCTGAGATTGAATCAAGGCAAGTGGTTTAATTTACGTTTTTATGTAGTAAATACTTCTTCCATGCTTAGACTATCCAATAATCATAATTAATTGAGAGATAATTGAAAACCCATGAAACTAGAGTTGTTAATAAATTTTGGAGATAGGTTTGCATGTAGAAATGTTATTGGAAGATCGAATTAAGAGAATCATAAGTTTATGTGTTATAAAAATGGATTTATTTCTGGAAATTGATGATTTATAATCTTAGGGTTTATGTTCTTGAAAAATTGGGGAAAAGTGATGAGACTTGTGATTTGGTGATGTTTAGGATGAATTATTCCCTTAAAACACGTTAGTATGTGACCTTGATATGTTTAGGATTGATGAGAGACCTTAAAACATTGTTGGGACGAATTTTAGAGGAGAATTGAGGAGTAGAAATTGGTGAAAAACGAGTAGCAAATTCTGGGCTTGAATCTGGCCACTCGTTAGAAGACCTACCCAGGTCGTTCGAACGAGCTCTTTCGAACGAGCTTCTAACGAGTTGACTATTGACTTCTAACGAGGGTGAAGTTCGTTCGATAAGATCGTTCGAACGAGATCTCGTTAGAAATCCCACTTCGTTCGAACGAGATCTCGTTAGAAGACTCAGTTTGTTCGAACGAAGTCTCGTTCGAACAGCCTCGTTCGAACGAGACTTCGAACGAGTTGACAGTTTAGGCTTTTTAGCCTGTTTTGATCCCGAGTGCCCAGTAACCTTGTGTATAGGTAGAGATAGCCTTTCCTTGATGAGTGATTTATATATTTGGGATGTTTGGGATATTATGAGGAGTCAAACCTAGAAGTGTAGTTTGAACCTAAGGGAAAATGTGAAGTAGGACGTGAGTGTCTATTACGATGTGAGCTACTGACGACCTAATTAATTATATTAACCGGGAACATATAAATGGTGTAGTATTATATGTCAGTACGAGAAGAGATATGTACCAATATATTATGGTGAATACTAAGACGTGCGCATACTTAGTATATATCTATTGATTTTCTGTGTATGACATACCTACCATACTTGCTATCACGGGAGGTTTGCGTTCGCTTAGGGCCCTCTAATCCTTGTGTTGCCCGGATTTAGACTGGTTACCTCGATGAACATAGGTCAGAGAAGGACTTATTGGGATGTTAATAACTCTACTGATCGTGGGAGCGTAGGTATGTGCGTGACCCATGTGATGTGACTGTGTTCGCCTCCATTATTCGTGATGTTGTTATCTGTGAACTATTCCTGAGAGATTCGGAATATGTGATCCTTATGTACGTGATGTACCGGGATGGATAGCAGAGTATGTGTGCACCGCAGCTTAGTCTCGGGGTGCTTATATTGTATATTTATGTTGTGGAAAATATACACTTTATTATGGGAACTTTCATATGGTATTGTGTGTATAAAAAAATTGGAAAATATAAAAGGGATAATCTAAAATGAGTTGTGTTGCTTTATTATGGGAACTTTCATATGGTATTCTGAGGTTGCAGCCATTGTAGCCCAAGCGGTAAATGCCGCAATTGCCGTAGTTCAGCAGGCACCACCTCAGGCGCCGGTTGTCGCGCCAGTACAGGCAAATGCATTCCCGTCTGCTTGGGAACGTGTACGTGACGCTTTTCAGAAAGCGCATCCGCCAGAGTTTGCAGGTAGCTCAGATGTGGTAGTCTCGAGCTAGTGGAGGAAGGATATGCAGAGGCACTTGAGGATGTATGAGTGCACGGACGTTCAGAAGCAGGTGCTAGCTACTTTCAAGCTAGTTGGATCTGCACTGCAGTGGTGGGAGTCTATTACCACCGTGGAAGAGAGGGATACTCTCACTATTTAGGACTTTTGGGTGCGGTTCGACCGCAAGTACTTTCCGCCAGCTGTTCACACGAAAATGAGGAGGAAACTGATGAATCTGAAGCAAGAGGGTAAGACCGTGGCCGAGTATGAGGCCGAGTCCACAAATATGTTGAATATCGTTCCGGATGAGATATCGACAGAAAAGAAGAAGATTGAGAAATTCACCGACGGGTTGACATGGAGGATCCGTCAGCATCTGTTAGGGAACCTTTCGTTGGCCACTTATTCTGATGTGGTTAACGCTGCTTTGTTACACTGTCAGGATCACCGCTTTCATATGGCTGAGGGCGAGAGATCGGGAGAGTCTAGACATCAGGGTAGGACTAGAGAACATGGTGCCGGTGGGGCACAATCTGTTCAGGGGCAGAGACAGGGTGAGCAGGGTTCCTAGCAGGGGGATCAGAAGAGGTTCAGATCAGGGAATTACAGGCACGGACAGGGAAGTTTCCGTCAGGGCCATCAGGGTCCAAACGGCCATCAAGGCCAACAGGGGCAGAATGGGCAGCAGTTTCAGTAGGGCCAGCAGGGCCAAGGGAGGAACGGTAACGGCCACCAGGGTCGGGGACAGCAGGGGCAGAGAGGAGGGAACTTCCCAGGGAAGTGTTATGTTTGTGGCAAGACTGGCCATAAACGACAGGATTGTCCTGATAGGGGCAGGGCCCCACAGCAGCAGCAGCAGGGTGCTCGCCAGGAGCCGCAGAGGCCTATGTTTCCCGCCGCTCTCCTCGCACCACCACAGATGGCAGCATTGCCACCCATTCCAGCAGTCCCAGCTCAGCAGGGGCAGCTACAGTATGGACGTGTCTATAACGTCCACCAGGCAGCAGTTCCACAGGCACCGCCCGCGATTGAGGGTACGTTTCCTATCCATGGCACTATGGATCGGGTATTGTTTGATACGGGGGCTACACATTGTTTTATAGCTACACATTTCGTGAAGGCTTTAGGGTTGTTAGCCACAGCGAAGAGCACAGTGACGTGTGTCGACTCACTATTGGGGAATGGGTCACTTATATTCTTTATATGCCGGGGAGTGGGGGTAGAGATTGGTGGTTTGGTATTACCTGCAGACATGTTGGTATTAGATATGCATGTTCACGATGTGATTATAGGTATGGATTGGCTCGGTGATTATAGAGCCATGATTGACTGCTTCGGTGGGAGCATTGTTTTTGCCATTCTGGGGCAAGAGATGTTTGTAGTGGCGATGCCTCGCCGAGAGGGAGGCTCGACCGCTCATTTGTATTACCTAGAGGAGGATACCTCTAAGGAGGTTGTGATTCCTTTAGATGCGATCCCAGTCGTGAGGGAGTATTCGGATGTGTTTCAGGAAATACCAGGCTTACCCCCCAGTCGAGAGATAGACTTTGTTATAGACCTATTGCCAGATACGAGACCTATAGCACGCGCACCGTACCGGATGGCTCCGGCAGAGATGCGAGAGATACGAGATCAGATAGAGCAGCTGTTAGGTCAGGGATTTATTCGCAGGAGTACCTCACCTTGGGGCGCTCCAGTTTTGTTTGTGAAGAAGAGGGACGGTTCACTAAGATTGTGTGTGGACTACCGAGAGTTGAATAAGGTCACGATACGAAATAAGTATCCGTTGCCTCGAATCGATGACTTATTCGACCAGTTGAGAGGAGCTTCTTTCTTCTCGAAGATTGATTTGAGATCGGGATACCATCAGTTGCGTATCAGGGAGGAGGATGTCTCGAAGACTGCGTTCTTATCGAGATATGGTTCTTACGAGTTTCGGGTTATGCCTTTTGGTTTGACCAACGCTCCAGCAGTGTTTATGGACTTGATGAACAGAGTGTTCAGGGATTTCCTAGATCAGTTTGTCATTATCTTCATCGATGATATTCTGGTTTACTCCCAGACAGAGGAGGAACATGCCGAGCATTTGAGGCAAGTTTTGCAGACAGTACGTCAGAACGAGTTGTATGCAAAATATGAGAAATGCGGGTTTTGGCTGAAGGAGGTCCAGTTTTTGGGACATATTATTTCCGACCGGGGAATATCTGTTGATCCAGGGAAGGTATCCGCGGTGAGGGAGTGGGGACAACCCACGACACCAACGGAGATTCGTAGTTTCTTGGGTCTAGCAGGATACTACAAGAGGTTTATTCGGGGTTTCTCAAAGATAGCAGGCCCTTTGACACATCTGACTCGTAAGGGTGTGCCATTCATCTGGAGTGATGCCTGTCAGTTGGCATTCGATGAATTGAAGGATAAGTTGACCTCAGCACCTGTGTTAGCATTGCCGAGACCGGGAGTTGAGTATTTGGTTTACACCGATGCGTCCTTACAAGGACTTGGAGGTGTATTGCAGCAGGAGAATCAGGCCATAGCTTATGCTTCCCGTAAGCTAAAGCCTCACGAGAAGAATTACCCCACTCATGACTTGGAGTTGGCGGCAGTTGTTTTTGCCCTTCGGATATGGAGACATTACCTTTTGGGGGAAAAGTTTCGATTATTCACAGACCACAAGTCCCTACAGTACCTGTTCAAGCAGAAGGAGTTGAACATGCGGCAAAGGAGGTGGCTTGAGTTTGTGAAGGACTACCAGTTCGATATCGAGTATCACCCGGGTAAGGCTAACGTGGTAGCAGACGCGTTGAGCCGTAGGCCAGCAGATGAGGTGGCAGGGGTGTGGAAGGCAAAGTGGAAGGAGTTGGGACACCAGGATGCAGTGGCCCGATCTTTCATGTCTGTGATGACCGTTACACCGCAAATTGTCCCGAAGGTAGTACGGGCACATGCTAATGACTCGTTTTGTCAGGAGCAGATAGTTCGATTACTAGCAGAGGGAGCCGAGTCCTATACCGTTAGCTCAGACGGGGGATTACGCTTCAATGGGAGATTGGTGGTTCCGGAAGGGGAGGAATTACGACACAAGGTGATGGCAGAGTCGCACGGCTCACGGTTCGTGGTACATCCCGGAGGGGACAAAATGTACCAGGACATGCGACGCCAGTATTGGTGGAGCGGGATGAAGAGAGATATTGCCGAGTTTGTTTCCAAATGCGCCACTTGTCAGCTAGTAAAAGTGGATCATCAGAGACCGGCAGGACTGCTACAGCCGTTGGAGGTCCCGATGTGGATGTGGGAGAGCATATCCATGGACTTTATCACGGGCTTGCCTACGTCACAGAGAGGTCACGACTCCATTTGGGTAATTGTGGACAGGTTGACCAAAGTCGCTCATTTCCTACCTGTAAGGACAGACTACACTGCGGGACAGTATGCCCAGCTCTTTATTGCAGAAATAGTGAGACTTCACGGTGTACCCCTAAATATCGTGTCTGACCGAGACAAGATATTTGTTTCACGGTTTTGGGAGAGTTTTCAAGAGGCCATGGGCACGGAATTGCGGTTGAGTATGGCATATCACCCGCAGACCGATGGGCAAACCGAACGTACAAACCAGATGTTGGAGGACATGCTACGTATAAGTATCATTGACTTTGGGGGTGGATGGGAGCAGTATCTTCCACTGGTGGAGTTTTCTTACAATAACTCCTACCAGTTCACCATTGGCATGGCTCCATTTGAGGCGTTGTACGGTAGACCTTGTCGTTCCCCAGCATGTTGGTTGGAGGTGGGGGACAACAAACTACTTGGGCCGGAAGTGGTTCAGGATACTTCGGGGAGAATATAATTGATTCGGAGTCGCATTCGGGTAGCTCAGGATCGACAGAAGAGCTATGCTGATGCGAAGAGGTTCTTGAGGGAGTTCCAAGTGGGGGACCGGGTTTTGCTCAGAGTATCTCCTATGAAGGGGATTATGCATTTCGGGAAGAAGGGGAAGTTGGCACCGAGGTATGTGGGGCCGTTTCCTATTATTGAGCGGATTGGACCAGTTGCGTATAGACTCGGGTTACCGGAGCATTTACACCGGATTCACGATGTGTTTCATATTTCCTCGCTAAGGAAATATCTCAGGGACGATTTGGCTCATTCTCACATCTCTTTGGAGGAGATTGATCTACATCCTGATAGCTCCTACAAGGAGGGGCCGATTGCTATTTTGGACCGAAGTGAGAGGAAGCTGCGATCAAAGATAGTTCCGTTAGTGCGTGTTCAGTGGCGGCATCACAATGTCGAGGAGTACACATGGGAACGCGAGGATGAGATGCGCAAATGTCATCCAGAGTTTTTTTTATCAGGTACTTTCTAGTTCCGAATTTCGGGACGAAATTCTGTTATTAGGGGGGAAGTATGTAATACCCCGTATTTTTGGTGATATTTATTTTTGGATTAATTAATTAAATGAGAATTAATTGGGAATTAATCCGGATAAAATACTAGCGAGATGTGAGTTGGTATTTGACTATATTGAGTATATATGATGATATATGAATATTGAATTATGAAATTTGTCGTGAGATTGATATACGACAATTTGGACATTTTATTGGGACGCGGGAGACAGTCGCGTCAGGATATAATTATTTTAATCATAAAAGTGAAATTAAATTCTATTAACCGTATGGTCGTTTTGAGTGTGCCAACGCGTCCAGAAGGGTCGAGATAGTCAGAAAACACTAGCCGGGAGTTTAGTTTGGGTCCCGGGGTATTTTTAGGCCATACCGGCAACATACAGGGTATTTTGGTAATTTTGTACTTTTGGAAATTAAAAGTGACGAAAATTAGTAAATTATATCTGATGTGGATTTGACCCACTAAACCACTAACCAACCCATGTTAACCCAATAGGCTACGTAGGTTATTAGAATTTAGGTTTCTAATATTTTCCCAAAACAAACCCTAGCCACCATAGCTATTGGAGAAGAAAGCTTGGAAAGAGAGAGAGCTTCATCAAATCGTCATCAAAATCTGAGATTGAATCAAGGCAAGTGGTTTAATTTACGTTTTTATGCAGTAAATGCTTCTTCCATGCTTAGACTATACAATAATCATAATTAATTGGGAGATAATTGAAAACCCATGAAACTAGAGTTGTTAATAAATTTTGGAGATAGGTTTGCATGTAGAAATGTTATTGGAAGATCGAATTAAGAGAATCATAAGTTTATGTGTTATAAAAACGGATTTATTTCTGGAAATTGATGATTTATAATCTTAGGGTTTATGTTCTTGAAAAATTGGGGAAAAGTGATGAGACTTGTTATTTGGTGATGTTTAGGATGAATTATTCCCTTAAAACACGTTAGTATGTGACCTTGATATGTTTAGGATTGATGAGAGACCTTAAAACATTGTTGGGATGAATTTTAGAGGAGAATTGAGGAGTAGAAATTGGTGAAAAATGAGTAGAAAATTCGGGGCTTGAATCTGGCCACTCGTTAGAAGACCTATCCAGGTCATTCGAACGAGCTCGTTCGAACGAGCTTCTAACGAGTTGACCATTGACTTCTAACGAGGGTGAAGTTCGTTCAATAAGATCGTTTGAACGAGACCTCGTTAGAAAGCCCACTTCGTTCGAACGAGATCTCGTTAGAAGACTTAGTTCGTTCGAACGAAGTCTCGTTCGAACAACCTCGTTCGAACGAGACTTCGAACGAGTTGACAGTTTAGGCTTTTTAGCCTGTTTTGATCCCGAGTGCCCAGTAACCTTGTGTATAGGTAGAGATAGCCTTTCCTTGATGAGTGATTTATATATTTGGGATGTTTGGGATATTATGAGGAGTCAAACCTAGAAGTGTAGTTTGAACCTAAGGGAAAATGTGAAGTAGGACGTGAGTGTCTATTACGATGTGAGCTACTGACGGCCTAATTAATTACATTAACCGGGAACATATAAATGGTGTAGTATTATATGTCAGTACGAGAAGAGATATGTACCAATATATTATGGTGATTACTGACGGCCTACCATACTTGCTATCACGGGAGGTTTGCGTTCGCTTAGGGCCCTCTAATCCTTGTGTTGCCCGGATTTAGACTGGTTACCTCGATGAACATAGGTCAGAGAAGGACTTATTGGGATGTTAATAAGCCTGCTGATCGTGGGAGCGTAGGTATGTGCGTGACCCATGTGATGTGACTGTGTTCGCCTCCATTATTTGTGATGTTGTTATCTGTGAACTATTCCTGAGAGATTCGGAATATGTGATCCTTATGTACGTGATGTACCGGGATGGATAGCAGAGTATGTGTGCACCGCAGCTTAGTCTCGGGGTGCTTATATTGTATA
This sequence comes from Sambucus nigra, assembly GCA_949130495.1. Lineage (NCBI taxonomy): Eukaryota > Viridiplantae > Streptophyta > Magnoliopsida > Dipsacales > Adoxaceae > Sambucus > Sambucus nigra. Next base: position 208,844,046 of record OX422212.1, read on the forward strand.
TTTATGTTGTGGAAAATATACACTTTATTATGGGAACTTTCATATGGTATTGTGTGTATAAAAAAATTGGAAAATATAAAAGGGATAATCTAAAATGAGTTGTGTTGCTTTTATGGGAGAAACTGAATTTACGTTAAGCCCCTATTTAACTGAGATCGTTAAAATGTAAATGGGAACTGAGTAATAAGAGTAGAACCTATGACAGTCTAGCTAGATATGATGTCACTTAGCTAGGGATTAACGTCATTTTAGATGGGTACTTACGTTAGGAGTGCTCATTTAGTCGAGAGGTGAGAATTTCATGTGAGTGCACGTCCTAACATGTACTTTGAATTTAATGTTTTAAATGTTTTTAAAGCACTTGCAGGTTTTTAAAATATCTCCACATTCGGGCTCTGACCCGTTTGCTTTCAAATCTATTTTTCTTGTAAAACCATTTTAGGTGCCCAGCCACAAGGACACCACGCATAGGAATCTCATTCCGATGACGAGCTGTAGCTGTTTGTGGAAGTTACAGGGAATTGCTTTTAGACGCTTCTATCATTTGGATTCCATGTTCAGTATTCCTCAGTTGTAGGGCATGTTGCCCAAATTCTATTAGAGACATTTCCATTTCAGTTTTTCAGACTTTGGCATGTATTAATTCAGTATTCAGTATTTCGTTACTTATTTCAGTTGTGGGATTTGTTATGAGGAGTTTTTCCTTCGGATTTATTTATATCACGTGATGGTTATTCTATTATTTCGTTATGGTGAATGGTGATATTATTCTTGCTTTAAATCTTTTACTGCATGTTAATCAGACTTTAATTAAAATTTGACAACTTACTTTTTAAATACTAGGTGGTTAGTAATAATAAAATGTTTTCGACGGTGATGCTATTAACTGAGCCAACTTGGCATTTTTATTTAATTTAATAAAGGAGTAGCTACCCGGTATTTAATTAGTCGGGGTGTTACAGGTGGTATCAGAGCATCAGGTTCTTGTGTCCTTTAGGATCTGTACGTCTATTATGTTTTCGCTAAGTTTTCTTTGATATAGAGCCCTATATTTTAGGACTGTTGTATTCTTGTGTGTATGCTTCGTTCTTCAGCTATTTTAAGTTTATAACTGCGAACTTATAAACTTCATTCTTATTTCAGATGCCTCCACGACGTTCACGACGAGTTCCCAGGGATGCAACGCCAGAACCCCAGCCCGCTCCAGCTCTGGGCATGATGAACGCCGCTGAGGTTGCAGCCATTGTAGCCCAAGCGATAAATGCCGCAATTTCCGTAGTTCAGCAGACACCACCTCAGGCGCCGGTTGCCGCGCCAGTATAGGCAAATGCATTCCCGTCTGCTTGGGAACGTGTACGTGACGCTTTTCAGAAAGCGCATCCGCCAGACTTTGCAGGTAGCTCAGATGTGGTAGTCTCGAGCCAGTGGAGGAAGGATATGCAGAGGCACTTGAGAATGTATGAGTGCACGGACGTTCAGAAGCAGGTGCTAGCTACTTTCAAGCTAGTTGGATCTGCACTGCAGTGGTGGGAGTCTATTACCACCGTGGAAGAGAGGGATACTCTCACTATTCAGGACTTTTGGGTGCGGTTCGACCGCAAGTACTTTTCGTCAGCTGTTCACACGGAAATGAGGAGGAAACTGATGAATCTGAAGCAAGAGGGTAAGACCGTGGCCGAGTATGAGGCCGAGTCCACAAATCTGTTGAATATCGTTCCGGATGAGATACCGACAGAAAAGAAGAAGATTGAGAAATTCACCGACGGGTTGACATGGAGGATCCGTCAGCATCTGTTAGGGAACCTTTCGTTGGCCACTTATTCTGATGTGGTTAACGCTGCTTTGTTACACTGTCAGGATCACCGCTTTCATATGGCTGAGGGCAAGAGATCGGGAGAGTCTAGCCATCAGGGCAGGACTGGAGGACATGGTGCCAGTGGGGAACAATCTTTTTAGGGGCAGAGACAGGGTGAGCAGGGTTCCTAGCAGGGGGATCAGAAGAGGTTCAGATCAGGGAATTACAGGCACGGACAGGGAAGTTTCCGTCAGGGCCATCAGGGTCCAAACGGCCATCAGGGCCAACAGGGGCAGAATGGGCAGCAGTTTCAGTAGGGCCAGCAGGGCCAAGGGAGGAACGGTAACGGCCACCAGGGCCGAGGACAGCAGAGGAAGAGAGGAGGGAACTTCCCAGGGAAGTGTTATGTTTGTGGCAAGACTGGCCATAAACGACAGGATTGTCCTGATAGGGGCAGGGCCCCACAGCAGCAGCAGCAGGGTGCTCGCCAGGAGCCGCAGAGGCCTATGTTTCCCGCCGCTCTCCCCGCACCGCCACAGATGGTAGCATTGCCACCCATTCCAGCAGTCGCAGCTCAGCATGGGCAGCTACAATATGGACGTGTCTATAACGTCCACCAGGCAGCAGTTCCACAGGCACCGCCCGCGATTGAGGGTACGTTTCCTATCCATGGCACTATGGGTCGGGTATTGTTTGATATGGGGGCTACACATTGTTTTATAGCTACACATTTCGCGAAGGCTTTAGGGTTGTTAGCCACAGCGGAGAGCACAGTGATGTGTGTCGACTCACCATTGGGGAATGGGTCACTTATATTCTTTATATGCCGGGGAGTGGGGGTAGAGATTGGTGGTTTGGTATTACCTGCAGACATGTTGGTATTAAATATGCATGTTCACGATGTGATTATAGGTATGGATTGGCTCGCTGATTATAGAGCCATGATTGACTGCTTCGGTGGGAGCATTATTTTTGCCATTCCGGGGCAAGAGATGTTTGTAGTGGCGATGCCTCGCCCAGAGGGAGGATCGACCGCTCATTTGTATTACCTAGAGGAGGATACCTCTAAGGAGGTTGTGATTCCTTTAGATGCGATCCCAGTCGTGAGGGAGTATTCGGATGTGTTTTAGGAAATACCAGGCCTACCCCCCAGTCGAGAGATAGACTTTGTTATAGACCTATTGCCAGATACGAGACCTATAGCACGCGCACCGTACCGGATGGCTCCGGCAGAGATGCGAGAGCTACGAGATCAGATAGAGCAGCTGTTAGGTCAGGGATTTATTCGCAGGAGTACCTCACCTTGGGGCGCTCCAGTTTTGTTTGTGAAGAAGAGGGACGGTTCACTAAGATTGTGTGTGGACTACCGAGAGTTGAATAAGGTCGCGATACGGAATAAGTATCCGTTGCCTCGAATCGATGACTTATTCGACCAGTTGAGAGGAGCTTCTTTCTTCTCGAAGATTGATTTGAGATCGGGACACCACCAGTTGCGTATCAGGGAGGAGGATGTCTCGAAGACTGCGTTCTTGTCGAGATATGGTTCTTACGAGTTTCGGGTTATGCCTTTTGGTTTGACCAACGCTCCAGCAGTGTTTATGGACTTGATGAACAGAGTGTTCAGAGATTTCCTAGATCAGTTTGTCATTGTCTTCATCGATGATATGTCGGTTTACTCCCAGACAGAGGAGGAACACGCCGAGCATTTGAGGCAAGTTTTGCAGACACTACGTCAGAACGAGTTGTATGCAAAATATGAGAAATGCGGGTTTTGGCTGAAGGAGGTCCAGTTTTTGGGACATATTATTTCCGACCGGGGAATATCTGTTGATCCAGGGAAGGTATCCGTGGTGAGGGAGTGGGGACAACCCACGACACCAACGGAGATTCGTAGTTTCTTGGGTCTAGCAGGATACTACAAGAGGTTTATTCGGGGTTTCTCGAAGATAGCAGGCCCTTTGACACATCTGACTCGTAAGGGTGTGCCATTCATCTGGAGTGATGCCTGTCAGTTGGCATTCGATGAATTGAAGGATAAGTTGACCTCAGCACCTGTGTTAGCATTACCGAGACCGGGAGTTGAGTATTTGGTTTACATCGATGCGTCCTTACAACGACTTGGAGGTGTATTGCAGCCGGAGAATCAGGCCATAGCTTATGCTTCCCGTAAGCTAAATCCTCATGAGAAGAATTACCCCACTCATGACTTGGAGTTGGCGGCAGTTGTTTTTGCCCTTCGAATATGAAGACATTACCTTTTGGGGGAAAAGTTTCGATTATTCACAGACCACAAGTCCCTACAGTACCTTTTCAAGCAGAAGGAGTTGAACATGCGGCAAAGGAGGTGGCTTGAGTTTGTGAAGGACTACCAGTTCGATATCGAGTATCACCCGGGTAAGGCTAACGTGGTAGCAGACGCGTTGAGCCGTAGGCCAGCAGATGAGGTGGCAGGGGTGTGGAAGGCAAAGTGGAAGGAGTTGGGACACCAGGATGCAGTGGCCCGATCTTTCATGTCTGTGATGACCGTTACACCGCAAATTGTCCCGAAGGTAGTACGGGCACAGGCTAATGACTCGTTTTGTCAGGAGCAGATAGTTCGATTACTAGCAGAGGGAGCCGAGTCCTATACCGTTAGCTCAGACGGGGGATTACGCTTCAATAGGAGATTGGTGGTTCCGGAAGGGGAGGAATTGCGACACAAGGTGATGGCAGAGTCGCACGGCTCACGGTTCACGGTACATCCCGGAGGGGACAAAATGTACCAGGACATGCGACGCCAGTATTGGTGGAGCGGGATGAAGAGAGATATTGCCGAGTTTGTTTCCAAATGCGCCACTTGTCAGCTAGTAAAAGTGGATCATCAGAGACCGGCAGGACTGCTACAGCCGTTGGAGGTCCCGATGTGGATGTGGGAGAGCATATCCATGGACTTTATCACGGGCTTGCCTACGTCACAGAGAGGTCACGACTCCATTTGGGTAATTGTGGACAGGTTGACCAAAGTCGCTCATTTCCTACCTGTAAGGACAGACTACACTGCGGGACAGTATGCCCAGCTCTTTATTGCAGAAATAGTGAGAGTTCACGGTGTACCCCTAAATATCGTGTCTGACCGAGACAAGATATTTGTTTCACGGTTTTGGGAGAGTTTTCAAGAGGCCATGGGCACGGAATTGCGGTTGAGTATGGCATATCACCCGCAGACCGATGGGCAAACCGAACGTACAAACCAGATGTTGGAGGACATGCTACGTATAAGTATCATTGACTTTGGGGGTGGATGGGAGCAGTATCTTCCACTGGTGGAGTTTTCTTACAACAACTCCTACCAGTTCACCATTGGCATGGCTCCATTTGAGGTGTTGTACGGTAGACCTTGTCGTTCCCCAGCATGTTGGTTGGAGGTGGGGGACAACAAACTACTTGGGCCGGAAGTGATTCAGGATACTTCGGCGAGGATAGAATTGATTCGGAGTCGCATTCGGGTAGCTCAGGATCGACAGAAGAGCTATGCTGATGCGAAGAGGTTCTTCAGGGAGTTCCAAGTGGGGGACCGAGTTTTGCTCAGAGTATCTCCTATGAAGGGGATTATGCGTTTCGGGAAGAAGGGGAAGTTGGCACCGAGGTATGTGGGGCCGTTTCCTATTATTGAGCGGATTGGACCAGTTGCGTATAGACTCGGGTTACAGGAGCATTTACACCGGATTCACGATGTGTTTCATATTTCCTCGCTAAGGAAATATCTCAGGGACGATTTGGCTCATTCTCACATCTCTTTGGAGGAGATTGATCTACATCCTGATAGCTCCTACAAGGAGGGGCCGATTGCTATTTTGGACCGAAGTGAGAGGAAGCTGCGATCAAAGATAGTTCCGTTAGTGCGTGTTCAGTGGCGGCATCACAATGTCGAGGAGTACACATGGGAACGCGAGGATGAGATGCGCAAACGTCATCCAGAGTTTTTTTTATCACGTACTTTCTAGTTCCGAATTTCGGGACGAAATTCTGTTATTAGGGGGGAAGTATGTAATACCCCGTATTTTTGGTGATATTTATTTTTGGATTAATTAATTAAATGAGAATTAATTGGGAATTAATCCGGATAAAATACTAGCGAGATGTGAGTTGGTATTTGACTATATTGAGTATATATGATGATATATGAATATTGAATTATGAAATTTATCGTGAGATTGATATACGACAATTTGGACATTTTATTGGGACGCGGGAGACAGTCGCGTCAGGATATAATTATTTTAATCATAAAAGTGAAATTAAATTCTATTAAACGTATGGTCGTTTTGAGTGTGCCAACGCGTCCGAAAGGGTCGAGATAGTCAGAAAACACTAGCCGAGAGTTTAGTTTGGGTCCCGGGGTATTTTTAGGCCATACCGGCAACATACAGGGTATTTTGGTAATTTTGTACTTTTGGAAATTAAAAGTGACGAAAATTAGTAAATTATATCTGATGTGGATTTGACCCACTAAACCACTAACCAACCCATGTTAACCCAATAGGCTACGTAGGTTGTTAGAATTTAGGTTTCTAATATTTTCCCAAAACAAACCCTAGCCACCATAGCTATTGGAGAAGAAAGCTTGGAGAGAGAGAGAGCTTCATCAAATCATCATCAAAATCTGAGATTGAATCAAGGCAAGTGGTTTAATTTACGTTTTTATGCAGTAAATGCTTCTTCCATGCTTAGACTATCCAATAATCATAATTAATTGGGAGATAATTGAAAACCCATGAAACTAGAGTTGTTAATATATTTTGGAGATAGGTTTGCATGTAGAAATGTTATTGAAAGATCGAATTAAGAGAATCATAAGTTTATGTGTTACAAAAACGGATTTATTTCTGGAAATTGATGATTTATAATCTTAGGGTTTATGTTCTTGAAAAATTGGGGAAAAGTGATGAGACTTGTGATTTGACCCACTCAACGAGCTTCTAACGAGTTGACCATTGACTTCTAACGAGGGTGAAGTTCGTTCGATAAGATCGTTCGAACGAGATCTCGTTAGAAAGCCCACTTCGTTCGAACGAGATCTCTTTAGAAGACTCAGTTCGTTCGAATGAAGTCTCGTTCGAACAGCCTCGTACGAATGAGACTTCGAACGAGTTGACAGTTTAGGCTTTTTAGCCTGTTTTGATCCTGAGTGCCCAGTAACCTTGTGTATAGGTAGAGATAGACTTTCCTTGATGAGTGATTTATATATTTGGGATGTTTGGGATATTATGAGGAGTCAAACCTAGAAGTGTAGTTTGAACCTAAGGGAAAATGTGAAGTAGGACGTGAGTGTCTATTACGATGTGAGCTACTGACGACCTAATTAATTATATTAACCGGGAACATATAAATGGTGTAGTATTATATGTCAGTACGAGAAGAGATATGTACCAATATATTATGATGATTACTAAGACGTGCGCATACTTAGTATATATGTATTGATTTTCTGTGTACGACATACCTACCATACTTGCTATCACGGGAGGTTTGCGTTCGCTTAGGGCCCTCTAATCCTTGTGTTGCCCGGATTTAGACTGGTTACCTCGATGAACATAGGTCAGAGAAGGACTTATTGGGATGTTAATAAGTCTGCTGATCGTGGGAGCGTAGGTATGTGCGTGACCCATGTGATGTGACTGTGTTCGCCTCCATTATTCGTGATGTTGTTATCTGTGAACTATTCCTGAGAGATTCGGAATATGTGATCCTTATGTACGTGATGTACCGGGATGGATAGCAGAGTATGTGTGCACCGCAGCTTAGTCTCGGGGTGCTTACATTGTATATTTATGTTGTGGAAAATATACACTTTATTATGGGAACTTTCATATGGTATTGTGTGTATAAAAAAATTGGAAAATATAAAAGGGATAATCTAAAATGAGTTGTGTTGCTTTTATGGGAGAAACTGAATTTACATTAAGCCCCTATTTAAATGAGATCGTTATAATGTAAATGGGAACCGAGTAATAAGAGTAGAACCTATGACAGTCTAGCTAGATATGATGTCACTTAGCTAGGGATTAGCGTCATTTTAGATGGGTACTTACGTTAGGAGTGCACATTTAGTCGAGAGGTGAGAATTTCATGTGAGTGCACGTCCTAACCTGTACTTTGAATTTAATGTTTTAAATGTTTTTAAAGCACTTACAGGTTTTTTAAATATCTCCACATTCGGGCTCTGACCCGTTTGCTTTTAAATCTATTTTTCTTGTAAAACCATTTTAGGTGCCCAGCCACAAGGACACCACGCATAGGATTCTCATTCTGATGATGAGCTGTAGTTGTTTGTGGAAGTTAAAAGGAATTGCTTTTAGACGCTTCTATCATTTGGATTCCATGTTCAGTATTCCTCAGTTGTAGGGCATGTTGCCCAAATTCTATTAGAGACATTTCCATTTCAGTTTTTCAGACTTTGGCATGTATTAATTCAGTATTCAGTATTTCGTTACTTATTTCAGTTGTGGGATTTGTTATGAGGAGTTTTTCCTCTGGATTTATTTATATCACGTGATGGTTATTCTATTATTTCGTTATGGTGAATGGTGATATTATTGTTGCTTTAAATCTTTTACAACATGTTAATCAGACTTTAATTAAAATTTGACAACTTACTTTTTAAATACTAGGTGGTTAGTAATAATAAAATGTTTTCGACAGTGATGCTATTAACTGAGCCAACTTGGCATTTTTATTTAATTTAATAAAGGAGTAGCTACCCGGTATTTATATAGTCGGGGTGTTACAGGATGCAGTCTCAGAGTGCCAATCCACATCTGGGTTTGCTCAACTTAACCCCGGTACCAAGTCATACTTTCTCATGATCATGGTAGAAAAACTAAACGGTGGAGGCGGTCATATTCCCTCCTGAAAGTGGAATAAAATAATATCGCACCCATATACGGGACGATATGACCTGGGGATATACTCTCCCTACTCCGTAAGCCAGGGGATCCACCCAAATCGCGCAACCTCCCTAGATAGCACTAGAGATATAAACATACATAAATATATCGTTTGCATACCAATATATATATAAATATGTCGTATATATATACTGTAATAAAACCCGTATATATGATATAACATTCCTTTATATGCTCGAGCTATAATTGCCGAACTCTTATAGTGATAGCCAATAACTCGAATGTTCCCATTCTTAAAAATATATAAGTATTCATATACTTAAAATAATAAACCTACAAGCATTCTATTACTTAAGGTTTACCTTACACCTTAATCACTTTTAAGGATTTTACATAAACCCGAATATACCAATTCGTAATAATTAAATAAGTATATAAATCACTTATCTCAATCCCATACGTTTTGGATCCTATATAACAATAGTCGTCACTAGACGTGTCGAATACCCGCTCAACCATCTTTAGCCTATATCCTAAATTCCACCCTAGTCGCCCCATAGGATTTACTCAACCATAATCGACATATAAATACATTTTCTATGTGCACAATTATGTATATATAATCACCCGTCGAAATACCACCCCGAGTGTTACTTGTCCCAAACACCCCTAAATTAGTAAGTCCTGGATTTTACTTTCAACTAACCCAAGGTATATACCACAATCAAATAATAATTTAGAAGTCCCCGCACTATTTTTAGGAAGCCCAAATGTCTAACTCCACAATTTATTTTCCCCAAAAATACACATTGAGGGCCACACAATTTTGCACCCTCCTAGTCCTAATTAATTCCCTTAAATAGCTAGGTATGAATTTCCCTTAGTTGGATATTTATTTCCTCAAATACATAACATAGAAATAATTAATTTAGGAATTTATCCCATTTAAAATAAATAAGCCGAAACTGTCAAAAATCCTGAAGGGTCGATCGATCGACCCTTGGCTGTTGATCGATCGATCGATCAGATTAGCTTCTTCTCCGAGACTCTGTTTTGGCCATTAACGTACCCCCAAGATTTTATTTCTTATTCCAACCTCATTTAATCACATCCAACTATATATAATCAAGGAAAATAGGTTCTAATCATCCAAGAACCAAGAATCAACAACTAATTTCAATTAATTTCCAAGTTTCTTGAATCGAATATTATCTGGGTTTTACTCGTTCAAACTTCCGAAACCCCTGTTTTGATTCACGAAAACCCAACACAAAAATCTTTATAGTTTATTAACACCAACTATAATATGAGATACACACTCAAAAGAATAAAGAAAGTAAACACTTGCCTCGTGGATAAAATTCGACATCCTCGAGTCGAATCTCGCGAAGTTTTGCCCGAAATCCCCTTTCTCTTACTCTTCTCTTCTCTTATTCCTTTTCTTTCTTCTCTTTCTCTATCATAGGGATGAAATGTGAGAGAAGTGATGTGACATCCCGCCTAATTAAATACCGAGCAATCAATCTTTTATTAAATTAAAATCAAGGTGAATAGTTGGTTCATTCTTAGCATCGCTGTCGCAAATTAAAATTTTCAAATTTAAACACCCTGATTAATTAAGCTAAGTGTCAAAACCATTTAAAACCTTATTTCCATCTTATTAAATCCAATTATAAAACTGTTGACCATTAACATTTTAAGATTCACACATTAAGTATAAGAATAAAAATGAACATTCAAGAGTTTAACCATCAATAACAAATCCCAACTTTAAAACACTAAAGGAAAACATCCTGAGAGTAATAAATCCCGAAGTAAAGATACCGAAAGTAAAAGAATTACAATCTCTAACAAAACCAACTGAATAATGGAAATGGGCGACACATGCCCCACTGGATAAAACTAATCTAGAAGTGGAGTCAACAATGAAATTGTCTAAGCAATGGCCTGCAACTCCCACAAAAGTTACAGCACGTTCCATCCAAAGAATCCTAAGCATGACGCCCCTGTGGCTGGGCACCTATAATACATATATATATACAAAAGAGAGAAGAGATAACAACAAACGGGTCAGATCCCGATTGTAAAATGGTTTTTAAAAAAATAGTTTAGCAAGTATTTAAAATGCTTACCGGCTAATGCAACAATCATATTAGTATGCGACACTCTCTTGAGAATTCTCACCTCTCATCTAGTGTGCACGTCTACCGTACTAATGAGTCTCATATATCTCTCTAACTTATTCTCCATAAGTCTTAACACGTGAAATTAGGGTTATGATATTCACTTTAGAAAGTCTATCTCTTCAAGATTTCTTATATTATTTAGAATAATTCTGTATCGTTATAACGTTTCCGAATACTTATAGTGAAGTGAAACATTTATTCATTTCTTAACTACTTATACGCACAGTATAAAGTTCCCATATAGATATACGTATATATATTAGTTACACATATAATATATATATACAAACGTCACCCCACATAAAATCTATGGTGCAAAGTTTCCATATATAAGTAGATATATATGCACCCATTGCTTATATAATATATATACATACTATTTGCACCCCACATACAAACTATGGTGCTGGAATACACTGCTATCAAGTCCCCGTATCACTCGTACTTAAGGGAATACTAGTTCAGAATCACTCTCGAACTGTATTAACACAAAACACATACAAATGGAGGCGAAGCATAGTTCCCAGTCCTAAGAGGTCAGCACATACCCTCACGTCTCTTAGGACCATCTGAATATCACTCAGATAGCCTGTAATCAAGGATAATATCTTCTAGGGTACGAGTCGTTATCCTCCCATAAAGGCCCAATCGAGATAAGAATGTCCCGCTGCGAAAACCCCCGTGATAGCAAGTAGCTCGGGTACGCTTTTTACACAGAAATAATATATGCACAATCACACCGTCATATATATATATATATATATATATACATGTATTGACATCCACATTATTAAATTACGTGCGCTCACGACCCATAATCATAATTATTCGTTATTACACATTTTACTCGATTATCTCGTTTAACGGACTTGTTCATTTTATTTTCGTAATTAAGTTATTCTAAACTCACTTCTCGTCTCTCGAAGTATTTTCTTTACCTAAGTATAATTTAAGTAGGCCCTCACTCACCTTCTAATCCAACTTCCTAGACATTTCAATATTTAATCAACGCACGTATGATTTCCTAAGTATGAATATCTCCCATTTACCCTTCCTTTCCCTTTCACATTAAAGTCCCACATAATGGGGTTTATCTCGACCCTACTGGTCCTTTTTGTGTTTCATTATGTTCTAGCAACTCTAATCAAGATTTACTATGTATCAAATCGGATTAAGCTAACATGAGCAAAAATGCAGTTTTCCAGGAGGGGTCGATCGATCGATGAAAGGGGGTCGATCGATCGAACTATCCGATCGATCGATGCTCTGGGCCTGATCGATCGATCAAGCAGTTATGCCGAAACTGCAGAAAACCCAGCTACAGAAATCTTACCCCAAACTCATCCAAATCATAATGTTTCATTCCCAAACTCCCAACCACTTATACTACAAGTGGTGTATACCCATATAAATAATATCCTACGTAACACATGCGAGTTTTCATCAACTATAACAAAATAAAAGGGTAAAATCTATATAAATCTCAAGAACCCTAATATTTTTCTTTAACTTAGTTTCTTCCATTCTTTTTTTCCAGATTTTCTATCACTAACACCATGGAAATTCGTGGTTCAACCTCTACATGTGAAATGGATTTCCAGAATATAATCTTGACCTCTACAACATGTAATTTTTGTCTCCAATTAATGTTTTCTTTCAAGAACACTAATTCTAATCACCCCTAGACTAATATAAAAGAATGAATTAACTTGATTGAATCAAGATAGATACTTGCCTGAAATTCAAAGTTCTGATTTGTGGAAGAATTTGGTGTGGTTGAGATCCTCGTTGCGCGATTTACCATTTGGCGGTGGCGGCGGTGCAACTGGAGGAGTTCTTGGCCTAGAACTCCTTGGAAAGCTTCTCCTCTTCCTCTACAATGGACGTCATTAGTTTTTGGTTATGCTAACCCTAGAAGACAACACTTACCATCTGATATAACCCTAGCAAATTCGTGGGTTTAATTATCCATAATTACAAAATGTCCAAAACGCCCTCCCGGGGTACTAATTAAGCCTAAAAACTCCCCGAGATCCAAACTAAACCTTTGGGTACATTATTTTGACTATCTTGACCCTTCTGGACACTTTGGCGCACTCGAAATGACCATACGAGCAACTTATAATTTATTCACTTTGTATAATAATAATTTAGTCCTAACACGACACAGGCGCGTCCCGACTTAATTTCCATAATTGTCATTTTATTCACACGTGACAATTTTTATAAAATAAATCCCATATATTACTATACTCATCCAGTAACATTAAAAAAATTTCCAATAATTACTAACTCTCGTCACGCTAGTAGATATTTAAAATAACTTTCCGGATTAAAATTAAATTAATTTATCTCAATTAAATTTAATAAATCCCTAAATTTAAAAGCCATAAAAATACGGGGTATTACATACTTCCCCCCTAATAATGGAATTTCGTCCCGAAATTTGGAAAATAAGGCCTACCTGGTAGAACAATTCTGGATATCTTTTCAGTACGCAAACTATCTACATAGTAAGGCTCTTAATCACTACAACCCCCGCCTCACAGCAAGCTTGATTAACATTCTCATTGGAGACACTTCACATGTTGCTCCTAACCGACAACATTCGCATAGGTCACGCCTATACATTTTAAATTTCCATTATCTCACTATCATTGGCAGGCCGCACCTCACTACATGATAAATACTCGGATTTATCTATATACAAAACTCCCATTCTGAGAAAAAACAATACGAACATTTGACCACTCTTGTTCGCCTAAAACAGTCATGGAATTCCACCATGGTTATCGGATTATTCTAGACCAATCAAAAATTCTGATTATCCACTAACCTCTAAACATACGAAAGGACAATAGTTGAGGTTATTCCACACCAAAACCTTAATAAGCACCTCGTACGCGACAAACAGGTATGAGTGCTTCTACAGAGCACTCCTGAAATCACCGTACCAAGATTCCAAAATTTCCTTCTCGTGGGTCCACTAATCTTTAATCACCGTGCGCCTATTACCTGGCTAAGGGTGATACATCCTACTCGAAATGAAACCTTATCTCCGCTGGTTCCTGAAATCCCATATCAAAGGTGGGATTCACAAATCTCATCCCGATTCAAAAATTAATACTGTACCAGACCATGTACTGGCGCGATCCTTACTTTCAAAGGAAGTCTGGGGCACACTAGTTAATATTGTAAACCACCCCAAAGGAATATCAATCACCTCCTTCTTGGGTGAATTAATTCACATGTTCGGATGAACCCTTGATCTTGTTTTGAGGATGGCAACCCATCCAAGAACTTTACCAACTTTACCGATCTCTTCTAATTATAAGAATTGTCGATAATCACAAAATTCTCTGGTTGATTCTCCTCTTCCAACCGAACCCTACCTATGGGCGGTGCATGTAGAGACTACTCACTACGTCCCGCTAAACATAAAGTTTTCCTTGAAATGTCTCACATTAAATGACACGTAATACTCCCCTTCCTTCCTTGGTGTATGCCGAAAGTTCTGACCCGTGCTCTTTTCTCCACGATGCCCACTTCTGGATCTTTTATACCATACTAACATCATCACTCTTTATATGCGCAAGTCGCTCTCACACTTGACTAATAATAACTCCGCTCCGAGTGTTCTTCATAATAATTAAATTTTACTCTATTCAAGGAATACCCCTTCTTAAATGGCTTCCCACAGCCTTCCAATCAAATTAGGGTGTGCTATTCTAATTGCACACTTATGTATGGATTATCGCCCCTCATGTGACGTTTAATCCACTATATCACTTCCACTTCGTTATGCTTGTCCCATAAATATATATTTCACACGTCTATTACCATGTCCCTTCAACTCGGACATTTTAACATCAGCTAACCAAGATGCCCACATTTTGTAACACCCCGACCGCCCTAGGAGAGCGAACGGTGAGCTACTCATCTGTAGAACTAACTAAATCCAACAAAATATAAGGAATAGGGCATTCCAATTCCATGACAATAAAAGAGGAACAACAAATCTCAAACTTCTTCAGATAAGTACAACAATTTTCCTAAATAGGTACAACAACCAAAATAAATCACTAACGGTCTATTCATCAAAATAAATACAAGTCATCTCTTTTGTATAATAAAAATTCATTCCAGATAATCCATGCCAAAAATCATCCCAACTCTTTATTTACCTTGTGTTCAGAACGCGGTTACAACACTTGGGTACTCTCAATCACCCTAGAAATCGAAATTTTTAAATCCTCTTTATCATCGTTCCACCCCTCAACTCGTGGGAATAACTTTTAATGCTTTCTTACCACATAACCGGCTCCACTGGCCTTAAATCATGATTCAACTTCTAACTTATAGATATAATTACCTACCCCTAGTACGATCGAGGTACCGAACTCATCGACTAATGACCAAACATCTTCCTATTTCCAAACTTATGCTAAGTTTCATGCGTGGGATGTCTCGCAATGATAAATCCAAACAAGGAACCCCCCTGATACACTACTACCTAGCATTGTCGATTATCGAAATCCGTTAGGCCCTCCGTCCATAGCATGTAACCATATTTTCTCATTTCTTGGCAGAAAATTACATCTCCTCCCGTAATTACACTTAACAAGGAACATTTCACCAATTGCACTATCGTTCAGTATTATTTGGTGGTAATTGCATTCCATAAACCTCGAATACATACAATCGGAATTCTCAAAATCCCTTTCCCTAATAATAGGGGTATAACTCTTAACTCCCACATCTCTAGAGGATCGATATAACAATGCACTCTTCCTATCACCAAGTCCTGAGTGCTAAACATAATACTGAGTTAAATCTTTTCGTTCAATAGTAAACCCGCTACATACTGAATCATATTGACAAAGTCCATACATACAGCGGTATCGAATATCTTGAGCCCACTATCCCCTCTGAAGTCTCTAGGATAGATAATATAAGTGCAAGTCCGACCTTCTTACAGGTGAAGCCTCGCCAGAACAAAACATGCTGCACTAATGCAACCACTCCGACAGCCTTGCAATAATTGCCCACTATCGTACTAACCATTTCTATAACGTTGTAACAAGGATAATATCATACTCTCATATCGCATCACTACAACGAGTAACCTCAATAAAGTACATAACACTGTTAATATACTCATTCATCCTCCGCAGATAGCACTAAAGAAAAATCCCGCTACACTAGTGTGACACCCCGCCCAATTCAATATAGGGTGATCAATCCTCTACCAATTTAAAATAGGATATTCAGTTGGTTCATTCTCAGCATCACTGTCGAAAAACTTTTTAACATATTAATCACTGAATATAAAATTAAGCTAGGTGTCAAAACATTTCCAATTTTAATAAAACCAAGTAAATCCATTTCTTTCCATCTTAAAATATAAACCATTCACCACATATAGGAATGTAAATAAATACTGAACATGAATCAAGTACTGCAATAAATAAGACTGAGTAAAACTCTCAGTCCAATACTCCAAACCATACAATAAACTGAATACAATATCTCTGATGGAAGAACTAGAAGTGGGCGACATATGCCCTAAACAAGAAGTCTAGATGAAACTAAATGGAAAGGATAGATGTGTCTACTGCAAGGACCTACAGCTCCCACAACAGCTGCAGCACGTCAAGCAATCCAAATCTCTAAATCGGATACTCCTGTGGCTGAGCACCTGATATAATACATATATATAGCAAAAGAGAGAAGAGATACAAGAAACGGGTCAGAGCCCGATGTCTAAAAATGATTTAGCAAGTATTTAAAACTGGTTCTTAAAACAAGTCTTATACGCATGTTATTTATCAAACTCTCACATGAGTTTCTCACCTCTCGTCTATTGTGAACGCCTAACGTACATCTAATCTCCCCCAAGTTATACCTCCCAGTCTAACTAGTCAGAAACCATACTAATACTAACTATGCTCACTAGTAGTATTCCCATATCGCCCCTACAATATGCTATTCAGATAGTTTATATCACATACTAAATTTCATTATTCACCATTTGAATGGTTAAATCTTTTATTCACTAAGATTATTTTACTTCTCATTTTCATTTTATCTACTAGTCTCACAAAGTAGAAAGTTACCCAAGTACACTCATACATATATATAGTCTCATCATCCCTATATATATACCCTAATCCTGCACCCTTAGGTTAAGACCGCTTGGTACAATGTAATAATAATTATTATTATTATCAAATCAACTAATTTCAAATAGTAGCAATATTCATAAGTCCATATATATTTATATAGTCACATCATCCCTATATATATATATATATATATATATAGAGAGAGAGAGAGAGAGAGGGAGATGCTAGATCGTATACGGACCTAGTTTACGGACCTAGTTTACGGACCGCTACCGTCCAAGAATTATCTAGGGACCGTTTTGTCTTTTTAGGACCACCTTTTGGGACCGCGATGTCTTTTAACTTCTTCTAAGTTTTGGGGAATATCAATTTTTACCCCAATGATTTCTAAAGTCTTTTAAGCTTATTTTAACACTTAATTAATCTGGAAGTCTAAGTGTGGAAGTTTCAGGGCTACTGTTACTTCTTAAACTTCTTCCGTCACTATCGTATTGGAGTTTTGAATAGCGAGGATTATCTATATAAATAATTTCTTCAGGGAGTCTAGAAACTGAAAGAGGTTTTGATGGAAAATTTTCTTGTCTTAAATACCTTATACGGTATCGTGGATTTATTTGTCTAGTTTCTTTATATATTTGATTAACAATATCAATTATATCATTATCTATAAATTCGTCTAAATTATTATCACCATAAGATGACAAAAATATACGGTATGTTCTAGGGGCAGCTGTCTCTACATTTTTAAGGAGAGTGCGGATTCCTCCGGCTCTAATTAAAATGCCTTTGTTTTAGCTAACCTTTTACGTCTAATAAATTTTAATACGTCTATACTGTCTTCAAGTATCCTAGTGTATTCTTGATATTTTTCAGGTCTTGATAGTTCTTCTGTAAAATCTTCAGTTCTTAGTTTTTGTCTAAAGAGATCTCGGATCCCTGTTCTAATTATTTCTATTCTAGGTACTTCTCTTCCTAACCACTCAATGATCTGGTATATGTATTTAAAATTACCACCTGCATATACTAAAGCATATTCTATAAGTTCTTTATCTTTAGGGTCTGTAAGAGTCCAGTCTTGAATTTCTCTAGTTAAGTCTAAACTTGTTTGATTAACAAATTCTAAAAAGTCTTTAGTGATTTGTAAGCTCATATAAAATTCTTTTTAAAACAATAATATGTAAAATAGTTAAGGGTTTGGTTCGAGTTTATACCTTCCTTGTGGTCTGCAATATCTTTATCTTCTTCCTTTTGTCTCTTCAGCCTTGCTACTATTCTTCTCCGGTCTCGGCCTCCTACAACTCTCTCTTTATGTGTCGCATCTCAATCCACTACTTTGGCGATTGACCCATTTCCTGCCTGTACGCCTTCACGCTAACGCCCACCTGGCTAACGGCTAATCAGCACCTGACGGCGATTCACCAGTATAACACCTTGTGTGCTACACCAGAGGTTCCACACAATAGTCCTCTATGAACAGAAAGTTGGAGACAATTTGGAAAATAATAACAACTTAGCATAAGAGATTTTTGGAAAAGAAAACACTTTTATTGCATAGCATAAGTAAATACAACTCTCCCCTCTCCCCTAACTATGAGAGGTTTAGTCAGTCATATACATATTACTCTTTACAAGCATACTCTCTCTAAAAGTCTAACAATCTCTCACTCTCTTCCTCCTTCAACTGCTGTCTAAAACATAAATGGCCGCTCCCTTTTATAGATCAAGGGCACTACAATTGACTGGCAACCGGCTATCAAAAGAGATCCGATTTAAGAGATACAAATTATTAAATTCTTATACTATTTTCTTTACATAAAGTAAATCTGTCGTCTAGAAATAATTCTAACCTAACGTCTTTGCAAGGATCTTTTTCTTCTTTATGAAAAGAAGCAATCCGGGGGCCCGTGTGGGGCATATCTGAGCTGCAGGCTGCAGGGGAATCTAATTATAGTCTTGTTATCTTGCATAAGTCTTAGCACAGGGCATCTTCTGTCTTCAATAATTCTTCAGCTAACGAGGGGCCAGTCTTTGTTCCATCTGTGTCTTCTTCTTCCTTATTTTGGTTTGGTAGGGCATTGTTGAAAAATTCATCAATGAGCCCTACAGTTCTAAGGCTAGTTGGCAAAGCTATCTCTACTATTTCTTTGGATTCTTTCTTGAGGCTTCCGTTGAATGGCTCATCAGCTTGAATTATCAGTTCTTCTTTATGGTAGGCAGTGTACCACCTGTCTTCTCCTGTTAATAACTCCATGATTTCTATGGTCTCCATGGCTTGAGCAATCTGGAGCTTGGACTTATCAACAATTAATTCTTTGGTCTCATCATCTAATAGAATCTCAACGTCTTCGAATATATAACTGGAAAATCGTATAAGTCTAAATCTTTCAACTCTCATTCCTCTACAGGAACTTGGAGCAATTTGGTAGATTCTGGAAAATAGAGGAAGGAAGTCTTCTATCTTCTTAATATACTCATGGAATATTTTTCCAAGAGCAACAGAGTCTTCAATGTATTTTATCTGGACGAGTCCAATGACCCCGTGGCCTGCAAGAGTTATATGAGCCATTTCTGATTTTCCAAAAAGATATATTTTTGGGACGTCTTTGAAGAAACCTTTTATTATTAAGGCATCTCCATTTATTTCTGATAATAACATATTAAAATGATCAATAATGTTATTAGTTTCTTTTTTAAAGTCTTCTGTTAATGGAAGATTATTATGACCAAATGGTATAACAATCTTAGTCTTAAAAGTCTTTTTCTGATAACAGAAATCAGCAGGTCTAGTTTTGGAGGTTTCTCCAAGAGTCTGAGCATAAGTCTGAGTCTGAGGTCTAGGTGCAACAGTACCACTGAGCTGGGTAACTGCAAGTCTTTGAGTCCTCATGAATCTGGCAATGTCTACTAAATTTTGTTAGAACTCGATCCATAGTCTATTCTTCACATTCCACCATATGGCGTCTATAAGAGTATTTTCGTCTTCTGAAAATTCTCGTCTAAATTTGATCAAGTCTGGGTATCTTTGATCGGGTCTATATTGGGGAAAGTAAATCTTCCCAATGAGTCTATTTTGAGAAATTATCTCTTATCTAAATTTTCCAGGAGGAACTAAGATATCATCAAAGTTCTCTAGGATAGGTCTTTCTTGAGAGTCTTGAATATGCGTTGGTCTTTGAGTTATACTAGCATTTGGTCTTACGCGTCTAAGATAGTCTGCGACGTTTTGCCTGTTTAGTCTATTTGTTCCAGAGGAACTCATGTCTGCTAGGTCTTCTGTTTGCAACATAAAACATGAAATAATGTTAGTGTTAGCAAACATTGGCTCTCTTGATATAATGTCTGGAATGGTATTTTTACTTCCCTTAATATGAATAACAGAGAAGTCATAACCATTAAGCAATTGTTGCCATCTAATTAGTCTATTAGTTCTTGATTTGGACAAGTCTAAATCTCTGAATTTTACTGCATAAGAAGAGTCAGTATAAACAGTAAAATGTTTAGGTCTAAGAAACAACACATATTTTTCTATTGCCCTTACTATGGTTAAAATTATCTTGTTTCTGGGTCTGTAAAGGTTCCAGAACTATGTCTACAAAGTTTCTTCTTTTTTGTCTGATGATCAATGACAAAGTATACTGCTCCCCATTGTTTATCAGAGGCATCTGTTTCTACTATAAGCTGGTCTTCTGCATTAGGCAGTTCAAGTAAAGTAATGTTCTTGACTGCATCTTTAATTTGTCTTATTACTTCAAAATCATCTTTAGTCCAATAAAAGGGATTGGTTTTGTCTGTTCCTTTTAATTTGGATGCTAAGCTTTGTCTTTTTGAAGCAAGGTATTTAATAAAGTCTACAGCACAATTAAGCAATCCTAAAAATGATTGTAATTGTTTTCTATCTTTGAGTTGGTCTGGGAACTCAAGAATCTTCTTAGTTATGTGTTCTACTAAGGATAATTTTCCTTTATTAATATGCATTCCCACAAAGTCTATCTCAGTCTGAAATAATTGCATTTTGCTTTCGGAGATAACAATACCATGTTTGTCTAATTCCAAAATAATCTTTTTAAGATGGTCTACATGCTCTGTCTCAGTCTTACTTGCTACAAGAATATCATCTATGTAAACAAGGCAAAATTCTGAATAAGGTCTAAATATATTATCCATTTTTCTTTGGAAAACTTGAGGAGCATTCATGTATCCAAATGGCATTACTAACCATTCGTATTTTCCTTGGGGCACACTAAAGACTGTCCAAGTAATACTGTCTGGATGCATCTTAATTTGCCATAAGCCTGATTTGCAATCAAACGTACTGAATATAATTCTATCTTCGATTAAATTAATCAAATTATTCTTGTCTGGTATCTTATAAGAATCAAATTCACAATTCTTATTTAATTGTCTATAGTCTGTAACCATTCGTCTTTTCCCTCTTTTACATTCAGATTCATTTTGAACATAGAAGGCTAAGCTATTATGTCTACTTTTACTTTCTCTAATAATGCCTAACTTAAGCATTTCATCTATGTCTTTCTTAAATTCTTCCCTATCTTCTTGTGAATATCCTTTCTTATAGGTTCCACCATTAATAGTGGCGTCTGGGTTAATAGGGATGATTTCACAATAGCTTTGGTCTTTATCCCACTTAGCGATGGGATTTTCTCCTAAAGTAGGCTCTGCTAGTTGCCTAATTTTTTCCTTTTCTACTTCTATATCCATTTTCTTCTGTTTGGATATAGCTTGGACCTATAATAAGGTCTTCTGGGCTTGATCTAAAATGTCTTGTTGTATAAGCGCTATTTGCTTATAACACTTTTGGTCTGGACACTTACATTCTTTTTGCAAGGGTTTAGTAATTTCTAAGGCTGCTTGTTGGGTTGTAGGTCTAGGTCCACAATGCTCAGTTGAAGAACTCTGATGTTTAATGGGTTTATAATTTGGTTTGACCTGCATAAGGTCAAAGGCAGTCTTATGATCTATTAGAGGAGCCTTAATATTAAATTCCTCTTGGTCACTAATTAATATCTTATCGTTATACTGAGTATAAGGATGATATTTACTAATAAAGTCTTGTCCTAAAATAATGTTTCCTGTGAAACTAGGACGAGGATCCATTATCCAAAACCGATGATTAACGATTTTGTTGGTCTGATTTCCTAATTTAAAATAAATAGGAATAGTCTGGAAATATAAGGTAAATGGATCTCCATTAGCCACTTTACCATATATTTCTTGAGTACTTTCTAAAAAGTAGTCTTCAGGGAAGGCATTAGCCTTACAAATACTCTGAGAGCACCCTGTATCTATGAAGGATGAAAGTCTTTTAGGATAGTCTTTATGTTGAACAAATAATTCTACAAAACAAGCATGTGGTTTAGTAGAAATTCCTAAATTGTTCTTTTCTAAAATAGATATTCCTTTCTGGGGTTTATTAATAAAATCTAAAGGCATTTGGTCTTCTAAACTACTATCAGAATGGTATTCTTCTAAATCATAGGAAATTCCTTTTCCTTTGAAGTCTTCATTTTCTTGCAATCTTTTGGCTATATTTCTATCAATGTCTTGATAATATGTTTTAATATCTAAGTCTATTTAAGCATCATACTGGCTAGTATAGATTGCTCTAAATCTAATTCTCCAACAGTCTTCATGATAGTGTAATTGACAAACAATACAAACCATAAATAATTCTGTTTGTATAGTCTCAAAACATTCTACACATCTAAAGTCTTTCTTGCAACATTTTATCTCAAACGTGCAATAATGTCTTTCATCAAAGTAACATCTAGGTATATAGGTTAGTAACTCAGGATTACTAACTGTCCATCTTTTCTTTAAAAAGGGTCTTAATATACACTTATACCAAGCGTCTTCAAAGTCTATATATTCATCATCTAGATCGCCTTGATCAGTCTGCATCATATATAAGTCTAGGGTATCCTGAGAGTCTTCATACTCATCAGTATCACTATAGTCTTCTGAATCACTATCTGTATATGCACTATAGACACTAGTATTATCATCATCTTATATGTCTGATATTTCTATAGCGTATAGGATATCTAATTCTTCTTGATCTGCATAGTCTAATATTGTATTAATAATTTTAATACCTTCTTTATCTTTCTTATTAGGGCAGTCTTTAGCAAAGTGTCCTTCTTTGCCACAAGTCCAACATTCTTTGGTGACAGTCTTAGATTGAGCTGCATCTTTTTCTTTCCTATAATTAGGAATCTTCTTATACTTACTAGTATTTTTTTTAAAATATCTTCTTTGGTTAAATCTATTTTTCTTAGTCTTAGAATTATTTTCTCTAAAGGTAGTAGATTGTCTAAATTTATACTTCTTTCGTAATCCTAAAGGTCTACTCTTAAACTTCTTATGTTTCCATTATAATTTCTTTTTGAATTTTTTAGATTCACTTCCACATCCCCATTGGATTGGAGCGATGTCTCTTTCATCTTTGATCGGAGGGATCTGCTTGAAAGTTTCTTCTATTAACTTTCCTTGAGTTATATCACGTCTTTTAGATATGATATAGTGTTTGGTGAAATTGATTCTTTCACCAAGGGAGTTATTCTTAACTCCGGCTACTCCTAGCCAATTCCTATATTCATTAATTAGGATTTGTCCTATGGCTGGTATCTTTCTAAAGTATTCATCTTTTAAGGTCTCTCCAAATTCTTTAATTTGGTAATATAGCTGCTCGTAATTATTGTTATATTCATTTATCTTATCTAATTTGCAAATTCTAAGGAGGGCTAACTTAGTTTTTGCTAGGTCTTGTTCATTGATCTGAGCTAGATGTCCAGCTCCAATGAATTCTGAAGTGAACAATTGAATATATTCTTCAATTGATCTTTCTTCTAAGTTTTCCTTCATCTTCTCAACTTTTGATAAGGAGTCTTCATCTGTAACCTTTCTTAAACTATCTAGTTAATATTTTGCAATACCTCTAATGGATTGCTCAGCGTATTGTTTACATGAACTTGCATCCCATTGTTCATTAGATGCAAAACAAATATTCATCTGATTACGCCATTCGTCTAAGTCTTTCTTCCTATCTTGCACATTGTCTAGGTTAAGGTATATACCTACTCGATTTATGGCTTGGCTTGCCATTGTCTTAACAGGAGTGAAACTCTTGTCACTAGTTGGAAAGTCTTTTACATAGTCAGGTTTAGTCTTAACTACGGTGCTTGAGTATATAGGAATATTTATTCCTATTGGTTTACTAAAAAGTCTAGGAGCATCTTCTAACCTACTACTATTTCCTATCTCTTGTTTACTAGGTTCTACTTGTGTAGCTGGCATTAGTCTTTGTTCTCCTTCTTCTATTAGTCTTAAGTTTCGAAGAAGTTCTTTAGTATTCTTAGATTCTTTTAGTTTTAATATGCGGTCTTGGGCTATCATATTAAATCTTTCTCTTTCTTGAAATCTAACAGAGTGACTTTTCTTAAGATTATCTTTAAATGTCTTCATATCCAATTTTGAGGGTTCATGTCCAAAGTTTTGGATCCTAGCTTTTTCTTTAACTAAGTCTTTTTGTTCAAATGATCTTCTAGGTCTAATTATTGAGGCTTGTCTTAGTAAACTAGCACTAGTCTTACTACTACATTTTCCTTCTGAAGGATCATTTATTATGGCTTCTCCCATATTCCTAAATCTAATTTCTTCGGTCTGGATATTCTTATTCACAATCTTAGGAGGACCAAACTGGATGGTAACATTTCCAGTGACGTCGTGTTGGTTAATAAACAAGGGTTTATTTTGTATAGTCTTAGTTTCTTGAAATTCTGGCAATTGCCAGAGGGTCTTAGCTTTTTCTTTCATAGGTCAAGTATTCCTAATACTATAAGTATGATTATAGTCTGAAACATTGGTTCTAACTAAGATTTCTTTATTAAGTCTACCGCCAGGGATTCCTGACTGCATTCCTTCATAAGGAAATTGGGAGAACTTCACATAGATTTGAAATTCTATATTTTTATTAGCGTCTGAGATAATATAATCTTCATAGCCACTAGCATATAAAATTAACTTAAAATGTTTGGCTGTGTCTACAGTTACTGTAAATGCCGGAATGACATTAAAGTATCCAATGTTGTCTGACATTTCTAATTGGGCTATCCCAATAAGGCTTTTCTCAAAGTCTTTCCATCTTTTGTCTACTAAACAACATAATATGTTAATATTATTCTGAGGTCTATGTAATCCTTGGATTCTTGCTTGAAAGAGTCCAAAGGTTAGGAATTGGAACTTCCTATCAGTTCCTCTAGATCTAAGCCATTCTGAGTCAAACACTTAGAGCTCAGTATAGGATTTGTCTAAGACATGATTTCTACAATGGTAGGTCATGTTATAATTGGGGGTCTTAGGAGTGGCACCTTCTTTAAATAAGTCTATATATCTAACGGCTGGAAGTTGTCCATTATGAATGGAATCTTCAACAATCTTCTAGTCAACTTCACCCCATTCTTTCCATTGGAGGGGATTGGTGAAATTTCTTTCTTTCCACCATGTCCTAACATTTGAGGATGAATCCTTAAGTCTTTGGAGCATATGATTACTCTGTCCAATATTTGGGATAGAGCTAACTATCTTGCTAGTCTTATCTAATCCGTCATTTATGACTCGTCTACCTAAGGTCTTTCCTTCTCTTGTTTCTATAGGAGGGGATTCTTTAAACTTACAGGTGGTTACCTGTTTTTGTTCAAGTATTTTTTCAATTCTTTCTAAGAAGTCTGAATAATCTTTTTGTCTTTTCATCTGATTAAGGATTTCTTCTTTAAAATTCTTATTCTTTTTCCTAGTTTTTCAGAAGTTTCTTCACTATGTCTAGCTAGAGAATTAACGATGGTTTTACCAACGTTAGTGATATAGTCTTTTACTTCATTATCTTTTTCTAGTTGTTGCATAGTTCTAACTTCTATGGCTTCTACAGTCTTTTCAATTTTATCTAACCTAGTTAGAATAAAAGGAGAGTCTATTTCTGCTTGGGATGGTTTATTATATACGGCCTTAATTCCGTTTATAATTTCTTTGTATTTTTCTTCTACTTGGGCCATGTCTAGTCTAAGTTCATTAATAATACTATCCATTTTGGATAGGTTATGGCTTTCCCTATTATTAAGGTAATTTGCTAAATTTTGTTGAAATTTAACAAAGTCTGTGTAGAAGGTGGTTAATCCTTCTGTCTTAGCTTTTAAGTATAAATGCAAGTCTTTAACAAAGCTACTGTTATAGTCTTGGGTAGCTGCTATGGATGTAGAAATTAAATTCAATATTTCTAATATAAGTCTAGTTGCTTTAGCCGCGTTGACAATATCATTTTCATTTATCTTATAATAAAATCTATCATCATTTATCTTTTCTAAAATTCTTTGATAAAACTCTGATAAAGTCTGGATGGAGAGGTCTCTTGGTACCTCATTCCAATCTGATCTAACTATCTCCATTAGGAAGATAACTATCTAGTCTAGGGATAAGCTTAGCTTGTTCTTTGGTAAGTTTAACTAACTCACTGTCTTGATTTTTAATTAAAGTCTTAATTTCTAAAATGTCTTTGTTAAGGACTTCTATATGATTAGTCTTAATAATTATTTCTTGTAACACGTGTACTAAGTCTATTGGGATTTGATTATCTATGTCTAATAATCTTTTAGAGATATTTTTTATCTCTGTTTCTAAGGTATGAGTGTCTTTTATTAATTGTCTTAATATAAGCAATATACACTTATTTTGGTCTATTATGCTATTAATAGCACTAGCAGTAACTTGTCTACTGTCTGCGTGTTTGGCTGGAATATGTTCAATATGTGAACAACCGTCTATATGTGTGGTTAAACAACCTTCTGAGTCCAAATCAGTTATGGGTATAGGTTGGTAGTTTGGGTTGGATCCAAAAATATCTTGGTAAATGCGAGGAATAAATCCCAAGGGCATTAAAGTCTTTTTACCGTATGTCTAAATGGAACGTCTTATGGCTCTGATACCAGAATTAGGGTTTGGTCAGAATTTGGTGAGTTTTTAAAATCTTTAAGGTCTTGATACCAATTTCGGGTCTAAATTATAAATATTTTAATTATATAGTCTTAAACTAAGGTTTTAGTATAAGACAAGAGGGGGACCATCTAGTGTAAATAACAAAAGTCTTTGGGACCACGAGGGGACCACTTTCGGGATAAGGGCAAAGTCCGCACGAAACGTCCGCACGGGAAGTTCGCACCTGAGCCTGTCTGTATATATATATATATATATATATATATATGTATATATATATATATATATATATATATATATATATATACACTAATCCAGCACCCCCCGGCTAAGACCCATTAGTGCACATATACAGAAAATCATGCATCCCGGGTTAGCACCCATTCATGCACCTATCAATAAAAATTCAGCACCCCCGGGTTATCACCCATTAGTGCGCCTAACAATAGAATATTGCATCCCCGGGTTAGCACCCATTAATGCACTTATCAATAATAATCCAGCACCCCCGGGTTATCACCCATTAGTGCGCCTAACAATAATCATCCTTGTACCCTCGGGGTATCACCCATTAGTACACTTAACAATAGAGTTTCTACACCCCCGATTTATCACTCATTAGTGCGCTTAACTATAAGGTTCTTGCACCCCCAGGTTATCACCCATTAGTGCTCTTAATAATAATCTCACATAATAGGCATACACACATCCTATTATAATTTATAGGTATTTTCTCTAACCTACATATATACTTTCCATACGTATTTTAACCTTATTACTACGTATAGTATAAATAATTAGATTACTATCTCTCTCGTAATCTCCAAGATACATTCTCTCTATACAGAGATAATTAAAGTATTAATTCCCAGATACTTTTCCCAAAATTCCTTCTTATTTGAATTTACTATTTGGTAGTTTCTCTTACTCCAATAAACAAATAAACTCCAAACTGGGTTTTAAGAAAATTCCCAGAAATTCACCCTGTGGTTTGAACCAGAATGACATGTGGTTTGAACCCGAACGACATGTCGTTCGAACCAGAAGACATGTCGTTCGAACGACTTCGCGCGAGATCCCCATCTCGTTTGATCCACTTCGCGCGAGATCGCGCGAGATTACACTGTTCATCTTCTTCACCAAACTTCAGCGTTTTTCACTATTTTTAAACCTAAAAACCTCTAAGATTCAATTCCCAACAACTCATCATCAATACCCATCAACCCCTAACAGGTTACAGATCATTTCTATCATCCTAGGATCCTTAATTCGTCATTAATCATCATAATTACATAAAACCCCCAAATTAATTCACATGCACCCTAGTTTCCAAAATTTCAATTAAAAAACCTAATCAACCCAGATTCGTTCATCAATATATTATCAAATTCCTTGATTAATCCTCTACATACATGAATGAATTCCAACCACTAATTAAACCAATCCTTAATCATAATTTAAATCTCCAATTTTCACCCAATTAACATATAAATCTTGATTAATTCCACCTAGACTAACATGAGCATGATTATTGCTAAAAGAAAGCAAGTAATAAACACTTTCCTCAAATATGACGGTCTGATCCGTTGGTGATGTTGGTACATATGCGTTCCTCTCTTCTCGATCTATGTGTTGGTGGTCACGGTTGTGCAAGGTGATGCCAAATGAGTCTTCTCTCTTGGAATTTGGTTCTCCCTCACACCTTCCATGGACGTTCTAACTTCCTGTCACTTCTTAACCCTAATGAACTTCCTTGGCTGATATAATAAGTCCCAATTTTCGTCCATTAATTTATCCCAAAAATACAATTTACCATAATGCCCTCTCGGGGTGCCGGTTAGGCCTAAAATCGCCCCGGGACACAACTAAACATCCGGGTATACTATTTTGACTATCTCGACCCTCACGGACTCAATGGCGCACTCTAAATGACCATACGAGTTAATATAAATAATTTCTTTTTTTATTCCATTCACTTAGTCCCGACACGACTCACACGCGTGTCAGGCTTAAATTACCAAATTGTCATATTTCTCACTTCCGACAATTTATCAAATATCATAATTCCATATTACATATCACATAGTAATATTTAATAGTTCACAACAATAAGTATTAACCCTTGGCACGCTAGTTAATAATTATTTTAATCCGGATTAATAACAAATTAATTTCTCACATTTTAATTTAATTAATCCAACAACAATAATTAATCGCATATTTATTCCCATAATAATAATTAATCACATAATTATTTGAATCGTAAAAAATACAGGGTGCTACATACTTCCCTCCTTACAACGGAATTTCATCCCGAAATTCGAAAAAGTATACCAGGTACAGACAACGCTATAAAAATATTGCGCATCGCATCCCTGCGCTCACAAGTAAGCTACTCCGTACCACCCATAAAGTACGCTATCGAATACCCTTAATAATGAACACTTCACATGTTTTTGCTTTAAACTCCAGGTTACCCTGTTATATAGTCTCTTACCCAAGCCTTTCTGCTTAAGTTTCACTACTTCAACTTTATTTTAGATATTCACTATCTAGCCTTCTACTATTTGTATCCTAGTAGATTTATCCTCTTTTCATATACATACGACTTCGTCTCATGTCGTTCATACAAGTAAATTCGCTGTGCAATATATATTTCACACACAATATATACGATAATATCGATTCTTCTCCGACATTTGTAATCATAACTGGTCCCTCACCTTTAACTATTAAGTAGGACAACAACCAAGTTTACCGTTCCATACTTCTACTGGCACTCTGCCCAAACGTGAATTTATGGGAGTTATTTGGACACCAACTCCACTAGTGGAAGGTACTACTCTCGTCCTCCCCTAAGATCTCAGGGTTCACATAAATTTTCTCTCTCGCATCCGATTAAACCGCTTGTCCTTACCCATCCCTCTGTGGGTATTAGGCCGTACTCAATCGCATCTTAGTACCTATAATCTCACCATCTCAGCTACATGAGAAGGTCCTTGGGGATACTCTTCCATTCTCTAGTGGAAGGAGCCCCTACTGGTTTTCGAATTGTCCACCATTTTCCAATCCGTCAGGTGACCCACTGCAAGACTATCCTTGTAATATTAACCTACTTCTTAACCCAACACCACTATTGTTTGTATTCTGATACATTTTATACTTTCTTGAATAAGTTTCAATTCATCTTGAAACGTAAGTTTCTGACAAATCTCACGGAGTAATCTTCGAATTACCCGATTACATGTTATCGAATTCTCAAGATAATCATAATCCACCATTTGATTCAATCCACTAGGGCGCCCATACACCCTATGCCTCACGCATCATTATACAGATGACATAAAATTATCTTACTTCAATTCTCACATACCTGGTATGCTGATGTAGTAGGGGTGAACTCAATCGCCCCACTAATCATAACTTAATCAATCCTTCAATGGCATCATTGCTCTATTCCGAAAAATGCTAAGGCTAGGCTACTCTATTGGCCTTAAGTTATAAAAGAATTATCAACTCTCAAATATATTCTCCTATAGGTACAATAACCAACATCCAAAACTTATGTACTATCGACCAAACTTCTCTCCAACTCCCGACGTTTGCTAGTTTCACGCGTGGGATGCCTCGCAAAGCGAAATCCAAACAAGGAACCCCCCGATACACTACTATCTAACCTAGTCGGTTGTTGAGCTCCGTAAGGCCTTCAGTACCTACTATATACTTTCCCACAATCTATGTATTGTGATATAAAATTTTACTCATCCACTCTCATGTCCCTAAAAATGTAACATGAAGCATGGCGCCCTCACTCTCCCAAGTACTTGGCGCTATAGATATATAACGAGCTATATTTTGCCGCTCGATAAGAACACAATGTATTCTAAGTCTTAACAGATAAATAAATCCCTATGCTCGGGAATCGCATATAATTAGACACTATACTCGCTGAGGTCTATAATACCATAAAAGTTTCATATATATACTCATATCTGAGACCAACCCTATTTTAGGTGGCGCCGCACAAAATAAGGATCACTCCTCCTGGAGTATCCGACACGATAGTCATATCAATATATTTATACTATCGTTTAACCATATGGTAATTAATCACTACACATTACCATAATAAACTCTACTAAAGATGACTCACTGCAGTAGTAAATTATAATAACAAAACACATTCTTAGGGCCCGGTCGGTTCCCTCACGAGCAATCATCAAAATGCCCTGCTAACAACGAGAAATACATTTGTAACAAGACAGTTAAAACTAACGTTCCCACTAAACTCGACCCGCACGCGAAGTTTAGGATTTCCAATTTACTTAAAAGTTGTGGCACACCCATGTCACTAGAATCTATCCTTTACTCACAAGGAAGAAGCAAAACCTCACCAGTCTCGCCCAATCATAGGGTCTCAGCACGTGGCTGCCATCACAACCCATGAACATCCGCAATCATCATACATCCTAGAATTTCATCCTATAGTTGTCCCCTCTCACCATGGATAATTTATTCCATCTTGTGGATTTCACACCCATTATTGAAACGTTGGCCCAAACTCTCTAGGCCTCAATTATAGCTTTACTGCTCTCATTTACATCCCAGGCCCTGTAGACCTTGACATACTGTATGCTACTATTAACGAGGACTCCACTGGTCCAGAATGAACCCCTCACTCTCGGGTTATAAATTTCCTGGGCCAAATTCTCTTGATCCTAAATTCTTTCGTTGGAAGTCTCGCTCCTCCAGTTATGCCTAACTGGCATGGTTTACCATTTCTAATCTTTTTGGTCTCACTTCTCAATTGTGGACACATTCAACACTTGTAGTTCTACTTCCTTCTCATAAGGAAAACTTCACGAACCATTTTTCCGTCACTGGTCCCACTGACCATTTTTGGGAATGTCCTTCTCTTGGACCGACAGTCTCAACTCACTATTATTCTTCCACTGTCC
Organism: Sambucus nigra; assembly: GCA_949130495.1. NCBI lineage: Eukaryota > Viridiplantae > Streptophyta > Magnoliopsida > Dipsacales > Adoxaceae > Sambucus > Sambucus nigra. Next base: position 208,875,999 of record OX422212.1, read on the forward strand.
CTTTGGGTATGCTAGCTACTATGGTTGGCCTCCAAAGCCTGATTGAATTCATCGTCCTCTTGAAGTTAATCACTCTATGTCTTCTATTGAGCCTCTTCTCCTGAAGTTCTTCTTACGGCCCTCACTGGTCGTGCTAAAATGTTCGGGGTTCGAATCACATCGAATTTCGAATAATGAGTCACCTACATTATGATTCGTAGCAGGAGAGCGTAAGTCGCATATGTAAGGGAACACAACAATCCTATCATAAGGCTCTACATCAAAGAACAATACGCTGGAACGTAATAAGCCGCACAGATCCTAAGGGCACTAGAACCTGATGCTCTGATACCACCTGTGACACCCCACCCAATTAAATATAGGGTGATCAGTCCTCTACCAATTTAAAACAGGATATTCAGTTGGTTCATTCTCAGCATCACTGTTGAAAAACTTTCTAACATATTAATCACCTAATATAAAATTAAGCTAGGTGTCAAAACATTTCCAATTTTAATAAAACCAAGTAAATCCATTTCTTTCCATCTTAAAATATAAACCATTCACCACACATAGGAATGTAAATAAATACTGAACATGAATCAAGTACTGCAATAAATCAGACTGAGTAAAACTCTCAGTCCAAAACTCCAAACCATACAATAAACTGAATGCAATATCTCTGATGGAAGAACTAGAAGTGGACGGCATATGCCCTAAACAAGAAGTCTAGATGAAACTGGATGGAAAGGATAGATGCGTCTACTGCAAGGACCTACAACTCCCACAACAGCTTTCGCACGTCAAGCAATCCAAATCTCTAAATCTGATACTCCTGTGGCTGAGCACCTGATATAATACATATATATAGCAAAAGAGAGAAGAGATACAAGAAACGGGCCAGAGCTCGATGTGTAAAAATGATTTCGCAAGTATTTAAAACTGGTTCTTAAAACAAGTCTTATACGCATGTTAGTTATCGAACTCTCACATGAGTTTCTCACCTCTCGTCTATTGTGCACGCCTAACGTACATCTAATCTCCCCCAGTTATACCTCCCAGTCTAACTAGTCAGAAACCATACTAATACAAACTATGCTCACTAGTAGTATTCCCGTATCACCCATACAATACGCTATTCAGATAGTTTATACCACATACTAAATTTCATTATTCACCATTTGAATGGTTAAATCTTTTATTCACTAAGATCATTTTACTTCTCATTTTCATTTTATCTACAAGTCTCACAAAGTAGAAAGTTACCCAAGTACACTCATACATATATATAGTATCATCATCCCTATATATATACCCTAATCCTGCACCCTTAGGTTAAGATCGCCTGGTACAATGTAATAGTTATTATTATTACCAAATCTACTAATTTCACACAGCAGCAATATTCATAAGTCCATATATATTTATATAGTCACATCATCCCTATATATATATATATACACACACACTAATCCAACACCCCCGGTTAAGACCCATTAGTGCACATATACAGAAAATCATGCATCCCCAGGTTAGCACCCATTAATGCACCTATCAATAATAATTCAGCACCCCCGGGTTATCACCCATTAGTGCGCCTAACAATAGAATATTTCATCCCCGGGTTAGCACCCATTAATGCACTTATCAATAATAATCCAGCACCCCCGGGTTATCACCCATTAGTGCGCCTAACAATAATCATCCTTGTACCCTCGGGTTATCACCCATTAGTACACTTAATAATAGATTTTCTGCACCCTCGAGTTATCACTCATTAGTGCGCTTAACTATAAGGTTCTTGCACCCCCGTGTTATCACCCATTAGTGTTCTTAATAATAATCTCACATAATAGGCATGCACACATACTATTATAATTTATAGGTATTTTCTCCAACCTACATATATACTCCCCATACGTATTTTTACCTCATTAATATGTATAGTATAAATAATTAGATTACTATCTCTCTCGTAATCTCCAAGGTACATTCTCTCTATACCGAGATAATTAAAGTGTTAATTCCCACATACTTTTCCCAAAATTCCTTCTTATTTGAATTTACTATTTGGTAGTTTCTCTCACTCCAATAAACAAATAAACTCCAAACTGGGCTTTAAGCAAATTCCCAGAAATTCACTATGTGGTTTGAACCAGAATGACACGTGGTTTGAACCAGAATGACATGTCGTTCGAACCATAAGACATGTCATTTGAACCATAAGACATGTCGTTCGAACGACTTCGCGCGAGATCCCCATCTCGTTTGAACCACTTCGAGCGAGATCGCGCGAGATTACACTATTCGTCTTCTTCACCAAACTTCAGCGTTTTTCACAATTTTTAAACCTAAAAAGCTCTAAGATTCAATTCCCAACAACTCATCATCAATACCCATCAACCCCTAACAGGTTACATATCATTCTATCATCCTAGGATCCTTAATTCGTCATTAATCATCATAATTACATAAAACCCCCAAATTAATTTACACGAACCCTAGTTTTCAAAATTCCAAAAGAACCTAATCAACCCAGATTCGTTCATCAATATATTATCAAATTCCGTGATTAATCCTCTATATACATGAATGAATTCCAAGCACTAATTAAACCAATCCTTAATCATAATTTAAATCTCCAATTTTCACCCAATTAACATATAAATCATGATTAATTCCACCTAGACTAACATGAGCATGATTATTGCTAAAAGAAAGCAAGTAATAAACACTTTCCTAGAATATGACGGTCTGATCCGTTGGTGATGTTGGTACATACGCGTTCCTCTCTTCTCGATCTATGTGTTGGTGATCACGGTTGTGCAAGGTGATGCCAAATGAGTCTTCTCTCTTGGAATTTGGTTCTCCCTCACACCTTCCATGGCCGTTCTAACTTCCTGTCACTTCTTAACCCTAATGGATTTCCTTGGCTGATATAATAAGTCCCAATTTTCGTCCATTAATTTTTCCCAAAAATACAATTTACCATAATGCCCTCTCGGGGTGCCGGTTAGGCCTAAAATCGCCCTGGGACACAAACTAAACACCCGGGTATACTATTTTGACTATCTCGACCCTCCCAGACTCAATGGTGCACTCTAAATGACCATACAAATTAATATAAATAATTTCTCTTTTTATTCCATTCAATTAGTCCCGACACGACTCACACGCGTGTCAGACTTAAATTACCAAACTGTCGTATTTCTCATTTCCGACAATTTATCAAATATCATAATTCCATATTACATATCACACAGTAATATTTAATAGTTCACAACAATAAGTATTAACCCTTGGCACGCTAGTTAATAATTATTTTAATCCGGATTAATAACAAATTAATTTCTCACATTTTAATTTAATTAATCCAACAACAATAATTAATCGCATATTTATTCCCATAATAATAATTAATCACATAATTATTTGAATCGTAAAAAATACAGGGTGTTACAACTTGGGAAAAATATTCACATAATAATAACGTTTATAATTATACGTATTGAACTCGTCTCACATGCTAATCTAGCAATGAACAAAATATAGTGACTCGCTCGTGTCACATAAACACGCCTCATCCTCTGAGGATACAACTTATACTTCCACCTTGCCAATCATCTTGACTGCACAAATGGTCTCCGAACGTAACACGTCTTCCCAAACAAAAACAAAACTACTTTAATCGTTGTCTTTTACTAAGCACCGTATTCTTGTCCCTTTACTCACTTCAGAAATATTTTTGCGTGCTATTTCACTCCCCACAAAATACCTCAACACATAATCCACTTATCACCTGTCCTACTAACCATGATAGGATTGTCCTTCTCTCAGAACTTAGTAGACTCGATTTCTGTTTGCTACCCCGGTTATTCCCTTAGCCTTTTAGGCCCTAAAGAACATGTCACTGTCTATAATAGTCCTTACTGAATTTACCATCACTTGGTAAGAATTCAACTATCCGAATCATTTAAATGGGTCCCTTGATGTGTATCCACACCCCTTTGTGGTGTTATACCACCACCGTTGTATTCAGTCTTATTCTCGACTAAATTCTTTGATTCTTTTTGCTGCCCACACAAAGGAGCATTATCATCTTTATTGACAAAATACGACATTGTCAACCTCTGAATCGGCCGTCCATTAGAATTTTCTCTTGGAGTGTTATCAACTATTATTATGAGTCGATCTCCCACATGGAGTCATTTCCTCCACTTGTATCTACATCTTCCGATAAAAAATTCGCTAATGGTTAAGATTCATATTCACAAATGGACCTCTATCATGTCCTCCTGTGAAGATAACGTTCACTTCTAATCCTGAACATCTGATGAAGGAACATACGGTCAACACTGTACCTAAGGTTCTCCTATAGACATATCATTCCACTTCTGAAATTGGTGGTTGACTCCCATCAATATAACTTCATTCCGACAACCAAGAAAATTTTCTCTAAATTTTCACTTTCAGTTAGCCACACTCCGTCCTATATCTAAACCTTTGGATACTTTACCTCCTTTGGTAAACATACACAATTCCCTCATTTCTAGAATTCCCACTGACAGTTATCTACACATTTTGTAACACATTGGGTGAGTTTACTCTCGCACCTCATTCGACTATAGCAGCATTTGGAAATCATGGCTGCGCCTTAGTCACCTTTCTAGTCTTGGCTTCTCGTTCCATAATGGAGGTGACCTCGACTACGGTCATCATCCTCGAATATATTTTACAACCTCAACTGAGCCCTGCCTCCAGATGTCCGCTCTGACAACCGTCATCGCTCAGCACACGCATACATCCGAACGGAATTAGAATTCACTAATGTATATACGTTATAGCAGGAGAACGAAATCTCATCAAAGAAATCGACAATCCTAAACATAGGGCTCTATATCAAACAAAAAAACGCTGAAAGCATAATAAGCCGCACAGATCCTAAAGGACACTAGAACCTGATGCTCTGATAGCACCTCTGACACCCCGCCTAATTAAATACCATGCGGTCAATCCTTTATTAAATTAAAATCAAGGTGAACAGTTGGTTCATTCCTAGCATCACTGTCGCAAATTAAAATTTTCAAATTTAAACACCCTGATTAATTAAGCTAAGTGTCAAAATCATTTAAAACCTTATTTCCATTTTATTAAATCCAATTATAAAACCGTTGACCATTAACATTTTAAGAGTCACACATTAAGTATAAGAATAAAAATGAACATTCAAGAGTTTAACCATCAATAACAAATCCCAGCTTTAAAACACTAAAGGAAAACATCCTGACAGTAATAAATCCCGAAGTAAAGATACCGAAAGTAAAATAATTACAATCTCTCACAAAACCAACTGAATAATGGAAAAAGGGCGACACATGCCCCACTGGATAAAACTAATCTAGAAGTGGAGTCAACAAGGAAATCATCAAAGCAATGACCTGCAACTCCCACAAAAGCTACAGAACGTTCCATCCAAAGAATCCTAAGCATGACGCCCCTGTGGCTGGGCACCTGTAATACATATATACATACAAAAGAGAGAAGAGATAACAGAAAATGGGTCAGAGCCCGATTGTAAAACAGTTTTTTTAAAAATAGTTTAGCAAGTTTTTAAAATGCTTACCGGCTAATGCAACAATCATATTAGTATGCGACACTCTCTTGAGAATTCTCACCTCTCATCTAGTGTGCACGTCTACCGTACTAATGAGTCTCATATATCTCTCTAACTTATTCTCCATAAGTCTTAACACGTGAAATTAAGGTTATGATATTTGTAAGGACATTTTTGTCCATTATCAATTTGTATGTCGTACGTCGTTACAACGTTGAAGAAACTCAAGACCGCATCTACATCAACGGATCCGAATATGAAAGCATCTTCAACATCATAGCCTCTGCGAGAATGAACTTGGTAAAATTTTGTTTTTACGTTCCTTAAAGTTCATATTTAGTATTGGAAAATTTTTATAAAATGTTTTTTTTAAAAATAAGAAGTAAGTTTTTTTAAAGAAAAATGAGGCTTTTAAAATGATTTTATTTTACTGGGAAAACCGGACCGATCCGGACCCATACCGGACCGATCCGCAACCAGACCGATCCGCCCCATACCGGACCGATCCGCTTGCTGCAGATCCAGTAAACCCCGGACCGCAAGCGAACCGATGAAGGCCAAAATAAAAGAACCGATCCGCTTGACCGGACCGATCCGCCTCAGAACCGGACCGGTCCGACTGGGATAAATTCGGCCAGATTCGCTGCAGATTTTTTAGGCTCAAAGTTTTCCTATTTAAAGCCAACTTCGGGGAGTTATTTTTTAAGACTTTTCAACACGATTTTCAGAGTCCTAAATACTCTAACACTGGGACTGCTCGTAATTATCCCAGGCGGACCGGTCCGATTGATGGGCGGATCGGTCCGGTATACCGGATCGGTTCTTTTAATTGCAGGCGGATCGGTCCGGTTGACATCGGATCGGTTCGACTTTTTATCTTCATCGGTTCGCTATGGATCCGGGGTATACTGGCCTTACTTTAGCAGTCGGATCGGTCCGGTCTCTTTAGGCGGATCGGTCCGATCCTCAGGAACCAGATTCCTTCGAGGAATTCTCTCCATCTTCAAAGGGCCATATCTTCTTCACCGTAGCTCGGAATGAGATGCCGTTTCTTCCAGTATCTTTGTTATGGCAAGCTCTTCAACTTTCCAGTTGACCTATCCTCCGGACGGTGGATGTACAATTACCAAATTGCCCTTGAACTTCCATATCGTGACTTCTTTCATTGATTTTACTTCTCTTGCATACCACTAGCATATAGACCCTAAAGCATGGTATGTGAAGTTGTTGAGGACGATGTGGGACACATGATGGAGATGTTGGATGCTTGATTCCCGGAATTCGGATAGAGGCCATCATGTGAGATCGTGAGGTGATGTGCCAAATGTAACGGCGTATGACATACATAAATGTAAAATGTTGGATATGAGAAAAATGTCCTTACAAATCTCCCCCTATGTCTATGCCGGTACATACATAAAAATCCGAATTATCAAATATGAAATTTCCTATACAAATCTACCCTTCCATGAACCCAAAACTAAAAGAGTACAAGTGAATAAGATTGTATGGTTTGATCTTCAAATCTTCGGGAATCTCAACGCTTTTCTCATCAGGGTGTGCAATTCAGTGATCATCAAAGTAGTACCTACACACATGAGACAAAGCAAAATACCAAGTGACATATCGAGTTTGAAATGAGATAAATATAGATATAGATACCAATTTATGAGCAAACTCAAAACTCAAAACTCAAAACTCCCCCAAAATAAGATAATTCTTTCTCCCCATTTTTATGATGTACCCAAATAGACAAATAAGAAGAATGAATTAAACAAGCAAAATCGGGGTGTCACGATATTCAAAAGCAAAGCATCAATCAATATGGTAAACTTTCTCTAGCAAGGAGATGCCAAAAAAACTTTCACAAACTATTTTTGTTTTTTCAATTTTTTCATACAAAGATAGGATACCAATTTGAACAAATATGATACAAAAATCACACCATGGATTTAGACTCAAACAACCAAGTCATGGAAATGGAATGAATGGGTGTGAACACATTCGATAGGTAAATCAAATCAATCAATCATATGTGCACGATGCATATGTGTACCCCTAACGAATGAACATCAAAAGTATCCTTAGGTGAAAAAAAATTGTTGAATTTAGATGACATCGTCTTATGCAAATCAACAAATCAAAGTCAAAGTGATTTCCACACCAATAACGTCCAAAACTATGTAGCGCATTTTTAAGAATTTCAAGGACGTGCAAACCCGTTTTAATTCTCCAACCAAACTCCCTCATAAATATTTTCTTTTAGAGGTAATCTAAATTCTCAAACTTTGGAGAATTGGTGCAAAAACCTAAATGGCCCATAATTGGCATGAAATTCTTTTTATTGCCTTTCAATTTTTTCGGGCTCTTTTAACCTCTTTGGACCTCGGATAATAAAATTCCTCCATTTTTGGGTCATTTTTAACGGTGGCTTTTGCGCAAAGGATAGATGATTACCTTTCGCAGCCCCTCCCCGTTATCAAACAAAGCACACAAACTCACAAAACGGTTTTTATATGCACAAATTCCTTATCAAAATTTATCACGCTTGGTTCGTTTTAAGGACAGGATTGAAGTGAAAACACCCAACCAACATGTGATAAGACAAGCACAATAATCAAACAAATCCGTGCATGTGTGCAATAAAGGAAACATGAGTCAAACATGTAGGAAGTAACACTAAATTACATCTTAATGACTCCAAACATTATAAAGCACAAGGATGAATTGACCTATTGTCTCAAAACACTATCAAATAGTCACATGAAAATGGAATGATGTTGTGACTTGGTTATCCAAATTGTTCATCCATAAACGGTGCAAACAAAATACAAAAATCTTTTTGGATTTTCTCAAAATTTTATCAAAATAAAATCTTTTTGTATTTTTCAAAAAAAAATTCAAAAACAAGAATTTATACAAAAAGTACAAGTCATCACACTAGTAAAAATATATCATGAAACCACAACTAGTGTATGGCAAACATGAAATCACAATCAACCAAAAGATTTCACATGGGGTGAATCACGTGCAAGCAAACGGGAATCGTAGACAAATAAACCATAAGCCTTTAAATCCGATTTTTTAACCCAAATAGATGTGTAACGGAGTGTGGGGGTTTTGGGAATCGAATTTATTCTTCTATTAACCTTCCTAGGTCCATTTAAAAGCTTGTAACAAAATCGCCTAAGATGACCTTGCCTACCGCAATGTGTGCAAGTGTAAATCGGGCGGTGTGTGTTACATAAAGTTGGCCCTCTCCTCAAATTTAGTGGTTGCTCTCTCCGAATTTGCCTAGGTGGGTCTCTCCTAATGATCCTAGGAGGCTCTCTCACGATGTTCCTATGGGGAGCTTTTTTAACAAACTTAGGTGCCTCTTTCTTAACAATCCTAGGAGGCTCTCTCACACGTGTGGGAATGGGTGCAACATATTTTTCAAGACCAATCCCACCCCTATCAGTTTTGATCTCGACCGTGCCTAAAATCTTATCAAGTTTTTCAGACCTAGACTCCAAATCAAATTTCACTTTACTTGAATCTTTCAATTTCACCTCAAGTTCACCTATCCTAGATTCAAGTACTCGTTTAGAATCCTCAAACTCTAAAAGCTCCTTTTTCATAGTCTCCATCAACCCTTTAAGACTATCTCTCTCACCCTCAACGTACTCAAGCTTCTCTTTCAAAATTTTCTCATGAGCCCTAAGTTCTTTGACTAAAAAATCATTATTTTTTATGGCACACTCTTTCAACTGAGCTTTCAATTTCAAATTTTCTTTCCTTGTTTTCAAAGTTTCAGCATAAAGTTCATTGAAAGCAGTTTGCAAGTCATGCTCATCTACACTTTCCTCCTCACTTTCATCCACACTCCCATCCCCTTTACTATCACTAATCACATGGATGGGAAACTCTCGCCTAGAAGCATAAAAAACTTCTTCTTCCGAATCACAATCACTAAGGGTAGAAACATGAGAAATCGGTTTATTCAATTTCTTCTTTAAATTTGTGGTACACTCATGTAACGTGTGACCAACACCCTCACAACAAGGACACCTCTCAGATTCGTTTTCAACAGAAGATTTAAAACAAGAGTTCGTGTGAATTTTCCAATTAAATTTTTCAAAAATTTGACATCGAAGATCATCAAAACCATCAAAAGCCATTTTTGCAAAATCAGGATCAAAACACAATAACGTAGTGCAACCCGCTCTGATACCAATTTGACGACGTGAGAAGTCAAATTGTATCAAAAAAAATAAATCCTCGAAAAATCAGGATCACGCGATAAATTAGCGTAACCCGCTCTGATACCAATTTGAAAGAGTTGGTGCTTGCGTTCAATTAAGAAATAATATAATAACTGTCATTTTTAACCCAAATTAACCCTAAGCATGCAACTAGGTGTGATTGAAACAATATGAAGTCATGCACAAGATATTCAACACACAAAGTTTAAGGAAAAATCCCCCACAGGGGCAAAACCACTTGTATATCATTATAATTTGTAAGAGAAACGGCTTACAATCGGATTACACTGAAATACAAGATTTTTGACTAAGAATTACCCTCGGGTATCGGATTCTGTAGTCGCGGCTGGAATATCCCTTTCCAGTAGGGTTAAGGCTGGAATAATCCCTTTCCAGTAGGGCTGCAATGAAGAGGAAGAAGCGGTCCACTTCACAAGGGTTGAACAATAGCAATGGTGTTCTTGGGTTACCAAATTTGATTCACAAAGATATGGAAGATGTGTGAATCTAAAAACCTAGAATCATAGGACTCAATAGGTGAAGACTTTAGGGTTGATATGCTCTGAAAATCGTGTGAAAGTCTTAAAAAATAACTCTCCCGAAGTTAGTATAAATAATAAAACTAAGGAAAGAGTTTTCAAACACTGGGACTGCTCGTAATTATCCCAGGCGGACCGGTCCGATTGATGGGAGGATCGGTCCGGTATACCGGATCGGTTCTTTTAATTGCAGGCGGATCGGTCCGGTTGACATCGGATCGGTTCGGCTTTTTATCTTCATCGGTTCGCTATGGATCCGGGGTATACTGGCCTTACTTTAGCAGTCGGATCGGTCCGGTCTCTTTAGGCGGATCGGTCCGATCCTCAGGAACCAGATTCCTTCGAGGAATTCTCTCCATCTTCAAAGGGCCATATCTTCTTCACCGTAGCTCGGAATGAGATGTCGTTTCTTCCAGTATCTTTGTTGTGGCAAGCTCTTCAACTTTCCAGTTGACCTATCCTCCGGACGGTGGATGTACAATTACCAAATTTCCCTTGAACTTCCATATCGTGACTTCTTTCATTGATTTTACTTCTCTTGCATACCACTAGCATATAGACCCTAAAGCATGGTATGTGAAGTTATTGAGGACGATGTGGGACACATGATGGAGATGTTGGATGCTTGATTCCCGGAATTAGGATAGAGGCCATCATGTGAGATCGTGAGGTGACGTGCCAAATGTAACGGCGTACGACATACATAAATGTAAAATGTTGGACATGAGAAAAATGTCCTTACAATCAAAAACTTGTATTTTCATTGTAATCCGATTGTAAGCCGTTTTCTTACAAATTATAGTGATATACAAAAGGTTTTGCCCCTTTGGGGGATTTTTCCTGAAACTGTTTATTTTTATCCTGCATGCTATATTTTATTTGATAAATCTTCTAGATGCATGTCTTAGGGTTTAACTAAAATTTGGGTTTAATTAAAAACTGGATTTTATTTGAGAAGTCGCAATATTTCCGCTGTAGCTGCACTCTCAAATTGGTATCAGAGCCTGTTGCACTAAGTTATTGTGTCTTGATCCTGATTTTGCACAAAAATGGCTTTTGATGGTTTTGATGATCTTCGATGTCAAATTTTTGAAAAAATTAATTGGAAAATTCACACGAACTCTTGTTTTAAATCTTCTATTGAAAACGAATCTGAGAGGTGTCCTTGTTGTGAGGGTGTTGGTCACACGTTACATGAGTGTACCACAAATTTAAAGAAGAAATTGAATAAACCGATTTCTCATGTTTCTACCCTTAGTAATTGTGATTCGAAAGAAGAAGGTTTTTATGCTTCTAGGCGAGATTTTCCCATCCGTGTGATTAGTGATGATAGTGAAAGTGATGGGAGTGTGGATGAAAGTGAGGAGGAAAGTGTAGATGAGCATGACTTGCAAACTGCTTTCAATGAACTTTATGCTGAAACTTTGAAAACAAAGAAAGAAAATTTGAAATTGAAAGCTTAGTTGAAAGAGTGTGCCATAAAAACTAATGATTTTTTAGTTAAAGAACTTAGGGATCATGTGAAAATTTTGAAAGAGAAGCTGGAGTACGTCGAGGGTGAGAGAGATAGTCTTAGAGGGTTGATGGAGACCATGAAAAAGGAGCTTTTAGAGTTTGAGGATTCTAAACGAGTACTTGAATCTAGGATAGGTGAACTTGAGGTGAAATTGAAAGATTCAAGTAAAGTGAAATTTGATTTGGAGTCTAGGTCTGAAAAACTTGATAAGATTTTAGGCACGGTCGAGATCAAAACTGATAGGGGTGGGATTGGTCTTGAAAAATATGTTGCACCCATTCCCACACGTGTGAGAGAGCCTCCTAGGATTGTTAAGAAAGAGGCACCTAAGTTTGTTAAAAAAGCGCCCCATAGGAACATCGTGAGAGAGCCTCCTAGGATCATTAGGAGAGACCCACCTAGGCAAATCCGGAGAGAGCAACCACTAAATTTGAGGAGAAGGCCAACTTTAGGTAACACACACCGCCCGATTTACACTTGCACACATTGCGGTAGGCAAGGTCATCTTAGGCGATTTTGTTACAAGCTTTTAAATGGACCTAGGAAGGTTAATAGAAGAATAAATTCGATTCCCAAAACCCCCACACTCCGTTACACATCTATTTGGGTTAAAAAATCGGATTTAAAGGCTTATGGTTTATTTGTCCACGATTCCCGTTTGCTTGCACGTGATTCACCCCATGTGAAATCTTTTGGTTGATTGTGATTTCATGTTTGCCATACACTAGTTGTGGTTTCATGATATATTTTTTTTGCTAGTGTGATGACTTGTACTTTTTGTATAAATTCTTGTTTTGAATTTTTTTTTAAAAAAAAATACAAAAAGATTTCATTTTGATAAAATTTTGAAAAATCCAAAAAGATTTTTGTCTTTTGTTTACACCGTTTATGGATGAACACTTTGGATGACCAAGTCACAACATCATTCCATTGTTTTTCATGTGACTATTTGATAGTGTTTTGAGATAATAGGTCAATTCATCCTTGTTCTTTATAATGTTTGGAGTCATTAAGATGTAATTAAGTGTTACTTCCTACATGTTTAACTCATGTTTCCTTTATTGCACACATGCACGGATTTGTTTGATTATTGTGCTTGTCTTATCACATGTTGGTTGGGTGTTTTTACTTCAATCCTGTCCTTAAAATGAACCAACCGCGATAAATTTTGATAAGGAAATTGTGCATATAAAAACCGTTTTGTGAGTTTGTGTGCTTTATTTATAACGGGGAGGGGCTGCGAAAGGTAATTATCTATCCTTTGCGCAAAAGCCACCGTTAAAAAGGACCTAAAAAATTGAGGAATTTTATTATCCGAGGTCCAAAGAGGTTAAAAGAGCCCGAAAAAATTGAAAGGCAATAAATAGATATTCATGCCAAAAAGGGGGCATTTAGGTTTTTGCACCAATTCTCCAATGTTTGAGAATTTAGATTACCTCTAAAAGAATATATATATGAGGGAGTTTGGTTGGAGAATTAAAAAGGGTTTGCACGTCCTTGAAATTCTTAAAAATGCGCTACATAGTTTTGGACGTTATTGGTGTGGAAATCACTTTGACTTTGATTTGTTGATTTGCATAAGACGATGTCATCTAAATTCAACAATTTTTTCACCTAAGGATACTTTTGATGTTCATTCGTTAGGGGTACACATATGCATCGTGCACATATGATTGATTGAGTTGATTTACCTATCGAATGTGTTCACACCCATTCATTCCATTTCCATGACTTGGTTGTTTGATTCTAAATCCATGGTGTGATTTTTGTATCATATTTGTTCATATTGGTATCCTATCTTTGTATGAAAAATTTTGAAATATTCAAAAATAGTTTCTGTTTTTTTTTTTTGTGTACCGTGGCACCCCGATTGTGCTTATTTGATTCATTCTTCTCATTTGTCTATTTGGGGACATCATAAAAAGGGGGAGAAAGAATTATCATATTATGGGGGAGTTTGAATTTTGGGGAGTTTTTGAGATATAGCTTATGTTTTTATCATATATTGGTATCCATATTTATCTCATTTCAAACTTGATATGTCACGTGGTATTTGCTTTCTCTCATGTGTGTAGGTATAAAGATTGAAGATCAATATGTTGCACACCCTGATGAGAAAAGCTTTGAGACTTGATGATTGTTGAAGATTGAAGAACAAACGATGAAGATTTATACCTTTTTATCTTTCCATCTTTAGGGTTCATGGGAGGGTAGATTTGTATAGGTCATTAGTTGATAATTCGGATATTTTTTATGTATGTACCGGCATAGACATAGGGGGAGATTTGTAAGGACATTTTTGTCCATTATCAATTTGTATGTCGTACGTCGTTACACCGTTGAAGAAACTCAAGATCGCATCTACATCAACGGATCCGAATATCAAAGCATCTTCAACATCATATCCTCTGCGAGAATGAACTTGGTAAAATTTTGTTTTTACGTTCCTTAAAGTTCATATTTAGTATTGGGAAATTTTTATAAAATGTTTTTTTTAAAAATAAGAAGTAAGTTTTTTTAAAGCAAAATGAGGCTTTTAAAATGATTTTATTTTACTGGGAAAACCGGACCGATCCGGACCCATACCGAACCGATCCGCAACCAGATCGATCCGCCCCATACCGGACCGATCCGCTTGCTGCAGATCCAGTAAACCCCGGACTGCAAGCGAACCGATGAAGGCCAAAATAAAAGAACCCATCCGCTTGACCGGACCGATCCGCCTCAGAACCGGACCGGTCCGACTGGGATAAATTCGGCCAGATTCGCTGCAGATTTTTTAGGCTCAAAGTTTTCCTATTTAAAGCCAACTTCGGGGAGTTATTTTTTAAGACTTTTCAACACGATTTTCAGAGTCCTAAATACTCTAAGTCTTCACCTTTTTGAGTCCCAAGACTCTTTTTGATTCACACAAAAATTCCCAATTACTTTTGTGAATCTTTTGGAACCCTAGAACACAAGCTTTGCTATTGTTCAACCCTTGTGGAGAAGCCGTTCTCTTCTTCATTGCAGCCCTACTGGACAGGGATAGTTCCAGCCGCCAGCCCTACTGGAAAGGGATATTTCCATCCGCAACTACAGAATCCGATGCCTGCGGGTAATTCTTAGTCAAAAACTTGTATTTTCATTGTAATCCGATTGTAAGCCGTTTTCTTACAAATTATAGTGATATACAAAAGGTTTTGCCCATTTGGGGGATTTTTCCTGAAACTGTTTATTTTTATCCTGCATGCTATATTTTATTTGATAAATCTTCTAGATGCATGTCTTAGCGTTTAACTAAAATTTGGGTTTAATTAAAAACTGGATTTTATTTGAGAAGTCGCAATATTTCCGCTGTAGCTGCACTCTCAATATTCACTTTAGAAAGTCTATCTCTTCAAGATTTCTTACATTATTTAGAATAATTCCGTATCGTTATAACGTTTTCGAATACTTATAGTGAAGTGAAACATTTATTCATTTCTTAACTACTTATACGAACAGTATAAAGTTCCCATATAGATATACATATATATATTAGTTACACATATAATATATATATATAAATGGCACCCCACATAAAATCTATGGTGCAAAGTTTCCATATATAAGTAGATATATATACACCCATTACTTATATAATATATATGCATACTATCTGCACCCCACATACAAACTATGGTGCCGACATACACTGCTATCAAGTCCCCGTATCACTCGTACTTAAGGGAATACTAGTTCAGAATCACTCTCGAAGTGTATTAACACAAAACACATACAAATGGAGGCGAAGCATAGTTCCCAGTCCTAAGAGGTCAGCACATACCCTCACGTCTCTTAGGACCATCTGAATGTCACTCATATAGCCTGTAATCAAGGATAATATCTTCTAGGGTACGAGTCGTTATCCTCCCATAAAGGCCCAATCGAGATAAGAATGTCCCGGCACGAAAACCCCCGTGATAGCAAGTAGCTCGGGTACGATTTTTACACAGAAATAATATATGCACAATCACACCGTCATATATATATATATATATATATATACATGTATTGACATCCACATTATTAAATTACGTGCGCTCACGACCCATAATCATAATTATTCGTTATTACACATTTTACTCGATTATCTCGTTTAACGGACTTGTTCATTTTATTTTCGTAATTAAGTTATTCTAAACTCAATTCTCGTCTCTCGAAGTATTTTCTTTACCTAAGTATAATTTAAGTAGGCCCTCACTCACCTTCTAATCCAACTTCCTAGACATTTCAATTATTTAATCAACGCACGTATGATTTCCTAAGTATGAATATCTCCCATTTACCCTTCCTTTCCCTTTCACATTAAAGTCCCACATAATGGGGTTTATCTCGACCCTACTGGTCCTTTTTGTGTTTCATTATGTTCTAGCAACTCTAATCAATATTTACTACGCATCAAATCGGATTAAGATAATGTGAGCAAAAATGCATTTTTCCAGGAGGGGTCGATCGATCGATGAAAGGGGGTCGATCGATCGAACTATCGATCAATCAAGCAGTTATGGCAAAACTGCAGAAAACCCAGCTACGGAAATCTTACCCCAAACTCATCCAAATCATCATGTTTCAGTCCCAAACTCCCAACCACTTATTCTACAAGTGGTGTATACCCATATAAACAATATCCTACGTAAAACATGCGAGTTTTCATCAACTATAACAAAATAAAAGGGTAAAATCTATATAAATCTCGAGAACCCTAATATTTTTCTTTAACTTCATTTATTCCATTCTTTTTTTTCCAGATTTTCTATCACTAACACCATGGAAATTCGTGGTTCAACCTCTAAATGTGAAATGGATTTCCAAAATATAATCTTTACCTCTACAACATGTAATTTTTGTCACCAATTTATGTTTTCTTTCAAGAACACTAATTCTAATCAACCCTAGACTAATATAAAAGAATGCATTAACTTGATTAAAGCAAGATAGATACTTGCCTGAAATTTAAAGTTCTGATTTTTGGAAGAATTTGGAGTGGTTGAGATCCTCGTTGTGCGATCTACCATTTGGCGGTGACGGCGGTGCAACAGGAGGAGTTCTTGGCCTAGAACTCCTTGGAAAGCTTCTCCTCTTCCTCTCCAATGGCCGTCATTATTTTTTGGTTATGCTAACCCTAGAAAACTACACTTACCATCTGATATAACCCTAGCAAATTCGTGGGTTTAATTATCCATAATTACAAAATGTCCAAAACCCCCTCCCGGGGTACTAATTAAGCCTAAAAATGCCTCGAGACCCAAACTAAACCCCCGGGTACATTATTTTGACTATCTCGACTCTTCTCGACAATTTGGCGCACTCGAAATGACCATACGGGTAACTTATAATTTATTCACTTTGTATAATAATAATTTAGTCCTGACACGACACAGGCGCGTCCCGACTTAATTTTCATAATTGTCATTTTATTCACACGTGACCATTTTTATAAAATAAATCTCATATATTACTATACTCATCCAGTAACATTCAACAAATTTCCAATAATTACTAACTCTTGTCATACTAGTAAATATTTAAAACAACTTTCCGGATTAAAATTAAATTAATTAATCTCAATTAAATTTAATAAAGCTCTAAATTTAAAAGCCATAAAAATACGGGGTATTACAAGTGAGGACTATAAGGGTTTATAAAGATTATCCCGTATTATACCCAAAATTGACTCGTATACTCAAATGCGAGTCCCTACTAGTCCGACAATCCCCAGGACCTAAACGCTACCCCCGGATACTCTATTCTGACTATCTCGACCATTCCGAAACCAACCGCGCACTCAAAAACTCCAACCGAGTCACTTAACTAAAATTCAATAATTAAACCCAACACATCTCAATACGCATGTTCTCCAATAAAATATTATCCTTTGTCGATTTACCCAACTACGACAGGTAATTAAAATAATCCAACTCATATACTTAGTCCCAAAAGTAAATGTAACGCACATCAGTAAACATCTAACACTCATAAACTCCAAAAATGATTATTCACACTAATTTCCTCTAATGGCCAAATTACGCCACTTATGTAATTTAAATATCTATAAAAGTACGACGTATTACACTAACATTTCAGGTTGTCGGTTAGAGATGGATTGCAACTATGGAGTCATCGTGGATTTTAGATGATTGAGAAGTATTGGGAAAGAGGTAGTACATTTGAGACTTGAAGTGAATTTAAATCCATCCATAACTTGCGATAAACTAAATCGATAAATAAAACTAAATAAATAATAACTCAACATCCAATAATATAACTAAAATAATCTCAACTCCCAAAATAACTAACTGAAAATAAATAACTACTACTCAAGATCCATACAACCCCTGAATGGAAAACTAAACTAAAATTGAAATAAAGTAGCAACAGATGATAAGAATCAACTGAATTGTAATGGGAGTGCATGTGGAGCTGCAAGTTTGAATCTCCTCAGCCCTGCAGATCATGTCTATGAATGCATGTATAATAGTTTTATATAATTTGGGTCAGTTCTCTAATATTCCAAGAAATATCTTTAATATAGAAATATAGAATCATGGGATTCATTTATAAATAACATGCCATCTTATCGACACTCACATGCAATAAATACTTCACCCCTCCACTAAGTGAAATACCACAAACTTGTCCTAACCCAAGGCATAAAATATACTTAAAATCTATATCTCAAGACTATAAGAGAATACCAGATAGTCAAATTCAATAAGGATTTAACTAACCACAGGTGTAAGAATACACCCAAATACCACCCCCATGATGTGACCCCCAAGTAAGACATACACAGTCTTATAAATACATTACACAAATGTGACATAAGGTTTATTTAATTAAACGTCCATCGCTAGACAAATATAAGTCATTTATAGTTCCTAAATATATCACACGAAGGTACCTTTTGGGACCATCCCGTACTTCGATCCGTAAATTCATAGGAGTCCCTCGCCTAATGGACTTAAGCACAAAATTACACACATACGAGAATGTGGGATCAATACGCAATCACACCACCTGGTAGTCCCATACCAAAACTTTATTGATGGATCGGATCATCAACCTACCTCATCATAAAGCATAGATCGATAAAACATATTAGTAACACATACGACCTCCACCATGTCCTGCATCAACAACCAGGTGTGCAATATATGGTCACCATCTTTAAAGTAACCATGACTGATAGATTCACCACAAGTAATGATATGTTCACACAAATCAAAACACACACACGCACGCGCGCACGCGGGAGGGGAACACAAACGCGCGCGTGCGCGCGCGCACACACACACACACACACACACACACATATATATATATATATATATATATATTCACACACACACACATAACCATAAGGTGTCGCATCACTCTCGCATATACCCCTAAATGTCCTAATCCCCCAATTCCAGTTTGTACTATAAATTAAAATCTTATTCGATCTCTAACCTTAATCAAAGTCAACATATTAAGTCTTTTTGTTTACTCACTAATAAACCTAACATTATGGAATTTACCAATGTAAAAAAAAATCTCAATACTTGAATCATATAAGGAAACTCCAACCATCAACCTCGTGGCCTGACCACGGCCTGATACAGGGGATGAATTGATTAGGTTTGGGGTAAAAGCCCAGGCTTTCCCTAGAAATGAAGTTTGACATCGCCAACCTCCATTAATTCTCTAACGAAGCTCCAAGATTAACCCAAATGTTATCTTCTGATCTAGAAACATGAATGATGGTGAGGCCATCCGGGTCGAATTCCGCTGGCATGGGCTTAAGCCTCAAAGTCAGAATGAGGTGAGGAAGAAGGAAGGAAAAAGTTTCCCTCCCTCCCTCCCCCTCCCCCTCTCTCTCTCTTCCTTTTTTATCCTTGCACGTGTGGGTATTTCAAAGATATGGAGGTCCTCTTTCGACCACTCATATCGGCGTCTTCGCGGTCTATCCTTAGATATAAAATTGGTCGTTGTTAAATGGGGATAACACAAAGATATGGAGATGCTAGCCTATTTTCTCAAAACATGCAAAAGAATATTTCCACCTCGATAAAATGACATAAAGGTCAAACTGATGCATACAAAACCAAGTGATTCTAAGGGTCCAGGGACTAAGTTACGGCATGGGAAGGTGTTATTCACCCATTCTGTCCTTTCAGTTATGACACCCCACCCAATTAAATACCAGGTGATCCGTATTTATTAAATTAAAACATGATTCCCATTTGGTTTATTCTTAGCATCACTGTTGAAAACCATTAATTACTAATCACCTATTATTTAATTAAGTAGGTGTCAAAATTTTATCTTTTAATTGAACATATAACAATATGCGAAAAACTAGATTAAATCATTCACACAGTAATAGAGTCTAAACCATCATGAGATATAAATAAATAAATGTCTTGCCGAATAAACCATCGGCTACAAATCCCAAATACAAATAGAAAAAATCTAATAGATAATAAATATATCCCAATATAAGTCTGAACTAAATAACTAAATAAAGTTCTAAAAGGTCAACACCCCCATAAATAAAAGACTGAGATAAGGAGATCCTAATCTAGGAATGAACAACTGAATCATCTAATTCAAATCCAGCATGCATCCACATATGCTACAACTACGCTTCCCTAGAATAGATAATCAAGTCTAACGTTCCTGTTGCTGGACACCTAAAAGGTTTTGAAACTATTTATAGCAAGGGATAGAACCCAAAACATTTGAAAACAGATAGAAAGTATTTATCACATTTTAAAAATCAGTTATTAAATACACATGTTAGATTTGCGTACACTTTCTTGAGTTCCTCACCTCTAAACTATAGAACACACGTAACATTTTTTACTTAGCCCACCTAGCCATACTACCCAAGCTAACTAGACATAAGTACTAATCAAAATTATCGACACGTCTAAGTCCCCGTACCGCCCATATGGCACGCTATCCGAATTAACATTTCTCGTATGTTATTAATACCGTAAGTAACATTTCCCATATGTTATCATTTAATTATTTAATTAGTTTTCTCCACTTAATCTACTTTTTAGATATACACTAGCTAACTGCCTACTGTCACACATAACTAGAATATCCATACAAGTATATATTTTACACACTAATATATTCAACTACAACATCCCTTAGGATAACCACTGTTAATACGGGCATACTCTGCTATCAAGTCCATGTATCACACATACTATAATAAGGACTATTGGTTCGGCATGTCTCCTCGAATCCAAAATCAAATAACACGTGTAAGGACGTAAATTACCAATTGAGTCCCTGTATTTTTTTGACTTAATTTCATGAACAAAACTGTGTTTGTAACGCGTGAAGGGAGATTTTATTTTTGTCATGATCCCACTTGGTCTATGACGCATTGAAGAAATTGAAAATGTTGCAGCAAAGCTTCAAAGAATTAATCATGTTGAATTTTAATTGGTGAAAATTTATTCGTCTTCAAGTAAATTGCATTCTGAGATCACACATGTATGAATGCGTATAATTAATGGAGCTCGAAATAATTTTTATAAAAGGATAAGGATGAATTTTTATAAGGAAAATGTTTTAAAATATTTTTAAAAGTGTTTTAAATGTTTACACTACGTTTTATCCTGATAAGCTCGAAAAAGAGTTTGACTTAATTGGATCTCTTATGGAAAAAACGTTTTAAAGAAAAAGTCAAACTGACACGCACGTCGTTTGAACAACAAATGTACCTCGTTCGAGCCAGATAGCCATATCGCACGAATGACTGGTCAATCTTGTTCAAGCGACACGTTTTTGAGGCGGTTAATTTTTCCTATATAAAGTGTGGTTTCGTCAGAATTAATGGGTGTGCATTATGGAAAAAAAGTTTACGATCCAGAAACCTGTTTGCACATGTTTTTCTAAGGTTTCAAAGCTTAAACACATCCTTAGAGTTTGCAAAGATCCGAGTTATCATTACTATATGTTTATGTGATCTTATTGCACTAAGAAGGTTTGTTCTATACTTGAACATCTGGGTTTTGCGGTGAAGAAAAGAAAATGACTTCTTGTTCGACATCGTAGACGTATCAAAGCCATTCGGTGGACACCGAGACATTCGTGGAGTCGAGTGTTGTAGACGAGCATCGTGGAAGATGGAATTTCTACGTGGGAACTATTAAAGAACGGTAGAAGATCAGAAGGAGCATCAAGACCCATGGGGATCGAGTCATTGAGTAAGGCTAATCTGTCTTTGTAAAACCTTTGTTCATAGTGATTGTCTGGCTTGGCCCGTCCAAGGTTTTTTCTCATCTTGGGGTTTTCCTCGTACATTCGGCGTTGTGAGTATTCTCTACTTTACTTTACTTGATTGAATCACTAGATGCATGTTTAGGATTAATCAAGATAAAATTAGTTTAAAGTAAAAATTGTTTTTTCACAACTTGGTTTGGTGCTAATTAAAAGTTGGATAATTTTTTGGTGAAAATTGGTTTGATTTGAAACACACGCATAAGGGACACTCTCACAAATTGGTATCAGAGCTAGAAAACATAATTTATTTGTTTTGTGATCCTGTGTATTTTCAAAGATGAATTTTGGAATTAACGAACTTTTTCGAACTCCTATTTTTTATGGCACTAATTATACCTATTAGAAGATTAGAATGAAAAGTGCATTAAAATCTATTGATGAGCGTATGTGGCTAGAAGTTGAAAAAGGTTGGACACCCCCTGTCTTTATTTTAAGTGAGGTCACTAAATTTAAGCCTGTCGAGTCATGGACCGAAACTGAACATAGACTTTCACAATATAATTTTAAGGGTTTACACGTTATTTCTTCACATGTCACACCAGAAGAATATAATAAAATTATGACTTGTGAAACATAAAAAGAGGCTTGGAATATTTTGTCACTCACTCATGAGGGCATTAGCACGTTTAGGGCGTCAAAACCTCAAAATCTTACTACACAGTTTGAGACCATTAGGATGTTAGAGAATGAGACTTTTGATGAGTTTTATGCTAGTTTGTCCAATATTTTTACTCGTCGTTTAACCTAGGTGAGAAAATTCTCGACAACCGTGTCATTAAGAAAATTCTTAGGTCATTGCCTAGTAGGTTTGATGCAAAAGTGACTATTTTAAACTCCTTGGGTAAGTTAGAGTCACCGAAACTAGAAGAGATTACGGCTGACTTACAAACCTATGAAATCGACATGATTACCTCCAAGAAAGTGCCTAAGAAAGAAAAAGGTATTGATTTGAAAACCCAAAAGGAGGAAATTAAAGTTTCCGATTCCGATTTTTAGGATGTTGCTTTGTTGACAAAGAAATTTAAAAAATTATTAAGTTTCAAAAGCAATCGAAAGATGCCAAGAAATTTGAAAAATTCAAGAACAACAAAGTTGATCCCACCTCTAAGGACAAGTTTGAGAAGCCTAAGAGAGATGAGTTGGATAAGTGTTTTGGTATGAGGGGTACGATCACAAAGTTAAGGAGTGTCTCACTAGACTTAAGAAAGAGGGAAAGTAACCCATTGTATATAGTGCCACCTTAGTCATAGTAATCCGAAAGAGGGAGATAGTTCCCCCATTGATCGTAACTTTGTTGCGTTTATGGCATGTCATGTGAGCGACGATAATTCTCATGTGAATGACACTTCCAAGGAGGTTTTGAGTGAATCCCATGTTAGTGAGGGAAAAGAGCGTGAAGAAGAGGAGGTAGATGTGAAATAATTGCAAGTTTCATTTAATGAGTTGTATGCCGAGACGGTTAAGGTGAAAAAGGCAAATACAAAATTGTAAGCTAAGTTGAATGAGCGTTCCATAGAAAATAATGATAGTTTGATTGAGGATCTTAGGGCACGAGAGACGACTCTTAGGGAGAAATTAGAGTATGTCGAGGGTGAGAGAGATATTCTCCGTGGTTTGATGGGGTCTTTGAAAAAGGAAATTTTAGAGTTTGTAGAGTCTAGGCATTTGCTCAAATCTAGGATTCATGAGTTGGAGGAGAGATTGAGAGACTCGTCTAGAGTTAAGTTTGATTTGGAGGCTAGGTCGAAGAAGTTAGATAAGATCTTAGGCACCGTCCAAATTAAGGGAGATATGAGAGGTATAGGTTTTGATGAGAGAATTGTTCCCATTCCCCCCGCATGTGTGAGAAACACTAGGAAGGTTAGAAAAGGTCCACATATAGGTAATCATTTCCACCGTCGCTACATTTTCACATTTTGTGGTAGGAAAGGTCACCTTAGGTGTTATTGTTACGATTTAGAGAAGCTCCAAGGAAGTTTAGGAATAAATTTGCCCCGGTTCCCCAAACCCCCATGCATCATTTTATACCAACTTGGGTTAGGAAATCGGATTTAGTGGCTTTAGGAATAAAACTTCATGATTCTCGTTTGGGTGCACTTGATTCTTCTCATGCTAAATCTAAAGGATGATAGTGTTTCCATGTTTGCCATATGCTAGTTTTCTTCATGATATATTCATTGCTAGTATCGTGACATGTGTATCATTTTGTATTATAGTTTTTATTTATTTGAGTCCAATTGAAAAATACAAAAATATTTTTTTTAAGAAAACTTTTGAAATCCCAAAAAGATTTTGCTTTTATTTGAGTCAAAATATGTTTGAAAAGCCAAAAAGATTTTCGATTTTTATTTTTGAGTTTACATGTTTGATGTGGCATATTGGTGTGCTTGACCCCCCCCCCCCCAATTATTTCATTATCCATGTGGCATTTGGTCATTAATATCGATGCTTAGAATGATCTTAACCCTTGTTCAAATGGGGTTGTGCCGAAGTTGATATGCATTTTGATTCAACTTTGTATATATGCCAACATTTCACACATGCACGAGTTTATATGGATGTTTAACTTCTCTTTCATATTTGAATTTGGTGAGGCGTTATTATCTCAATCTTGTCGTCTATGCATAAGTAGACTTAAGGAGAAGTGTGCATGTAAGAACCATTTACCGTGAGGATTTGAATTAGTATCTAAATTGAAAAAATGATGTGTGATTCACGGGAAAGGGTCGCGAGAGTTCAAAATTGACTCGTCGTGAAAGTCACCGTTTAAAAGAGCCCAAAAGAAAAAAGGCAAAATGTTTAGAAAAGGGCCAAATTAGTTTAGTTCATTCCAAAGAAAATATGATATTATTGAGGGAGTTTGGATGGATTAAAAATTTAACGGGTTTGCACAACTAATCCTAATGTTGAAACATTACAATTTGATGCTATTGTTTGTAGAATCGTCAAAATTCTAGATTTGTGTGCATGTAGTATGTTTAGTTCATTGAGCTCATGCTTTAACTGTAACCTATGGCTATGATAAAGTTTGATGATCTATTGCTATTGATTAGAGCTTCATGATCGTTTCGGTGTGTTGGAATTGTGACTCGTTTGTTGTATTCTCACGCTGATACATTCCATGTCTATGTTTGAGCACATCATTACTATGTTTGCATGTAACTCGCATTGTTAGTTTTTATGCATTTTTGCATTTTGGGTAAAAAGCTTATTGTTTTTGCACTGTTTTGCTGTTGTCTACCCCTTCCTGGTATTTTTTTCTGGAAATTTTTTCACTGGGCAAAAATTTATGATATTTTTTGGAATCTGGGAATGTTTGGCTGTCGCGAGAAGTCATTCAAACGACATCTCCATGTCGCGGGAAGAATTTGTTTGAGTGACATCCCCTGTCGAGAGAAGCTTCGTTCGAGCGATGTCCTCATCTCGTTTGAGCGACACCCCGGGCTCGTTCGAACGACATTCTAGAAATTTTTGCTTCTTTTTGTTTGCAGTCCACTAGTTTATTTTTTGATATTTTTTTGGTACTGCTGGAAGCTTTCTAGACGACTGATTTATATGCAGGTTATATTGTTTCATAATTGATATTTTGTATATGATTCCGTTTATCACACCTGATTAGATTGTTATATTCTTTGTGTGATTCATGATTTACTAGCTACTGATTTGTCATTACTTGATCATATTTAGATGGTTGTTTCATGATTATCTAGCGATTTTTATTTGGTATATCTTCATGCTAAATATATGTTGATTGGTTCATCTTTTCACCGTATTGTCTACTCGAGACAAAAGGGGAGAGATATGTATGTGATGTAGGGGAGATTTGATGAGCATGTTTTTTTATATCTGGATTTAAATGATGTTTGATTACATATTTTACAATTTGGTATCATATTGTCGCTCAATTGTTTAACAAATGATTTATTTTTTAGAGTTTATTCATATTAGTATCATTTGGATATATATATATATATATTGGTTTCATTTGTTCCTCCATACTTCACTGGGTATTTGTTTGTTTGTTTCATGTGTGTAGGTATGCTTCAGAGATTCGAGGTTTCTAATCAACATCACATTCAGACAGTTCATGCTTGCTGGTGTTACATATATTAGTCTGTGTCCTGTAATTTTTGACTTTGGGTTTATGGGATGGGATTTAGTCATCATACGGCTTGACGGCCCGACTTAGGCATTTCACTGGTTTAATTATGTCCTGGAATAGTCAAAGGGGGAGATTTGTAAGGACATAAATTTCCAATTGAGTCCCTGTATTGTTTTGACTTAATTCCATGAACAAAACTATGTTTGTAATATGTCATATGGAGATTTTATTTTTGTCACTATCCCACTTGGTCTATGACGTATTGAAGAAATTAAAGACGTTGCGGCAAAGCTTTAAAGAATTAATCATGCAGAAGTTTAATTGGTCAAAGTTTATTCGTCTTCAAGTAAATTGCATTCCGAGATCACACACGTATGAATGCGTATAATTAATGGAGCTCAGAATAATTTTTATAAAAGGATAAGGATGAATTTTTATAAGGAAAATATTTTAAAAGTGTTTTAAATGTTTACACTACGTTTTATCCTGATAAGCTCGAAAAATAATTTGACTTAATTGGATCTCTTATGGAAGAAATGTTTTAAAGAAAAAGTCAAACTGACACGCACATCGTTCGAACGACAACCGTACCTCGTTCGAGAGAGATAGCCATGTCGCGCGAATGACTTGTCAATCTCGTTCGAGTAACATGTTTTTTTAGGTGGTTAATTTTTCCTATTTAAAGCGTGGGTTCGTCAGAATTAATGGGTGTGCATTATGGAAAAAAAGTTTACGATCCAGAAACCTGTTGCACATGTTTTTCTAAAGTTTCAAAGATTAAACACATCCTTAGAGATTGCAAAGATCCGAGTTATCATTACTATATGTTTATGTGATCTTGTTGCACCAAGAAAGTTTGTTCTATACTTGAACATATGGGTTTTGCGCTGAAGAAAAGCGAAGGACTTCTTATTCGACATCGTAGACGTATCAAAGCCATTCGGTGGACACCGAGACATTCGTGGAGTCGAGTGTTGTGGATGAGCATCGTGGAAGACGGAATTTCTGCGTGGGCACTATTGAAGAATGGTAAAAGATCAGAAGGAGCGTCAAGACCCATGGGGATCGAGTCATTGAGTAAGGATAATCTATCTTTGTAAAACCTTTGTTCATAGTGATTGTCTGGCTTGGGCCGTCCCAGATTTTTTCTCGTCTTGGGTTTTTCCTCGTACATCCGGCGTTGTGAGTATTCTCTAATTTCCTTTACTTTCTTTAATCACTAGATGCATGTTTAGGATTAATCAAGATAAAATTGGTTTAAAGTAAAAATTGGTTTTTCACAACTTGGTTTGGTGCTAATTAAAAGTTGGATAATTTTTTGATGAAAATTGGTTTGATTTGAAAAACATGCATAAGGGAAACTCTCACAACATGTAATAGAGGCGAACATAGTTCTAAGCCTTTGGGCTATGCACATACCTAACGTACTCAAATGACCTGCCAGTCCCACTAATGCACGACATATAGTGAGTCGCCTCGAGTTCTATGTTCTGGGGCATAAATCCAGACCTCACTAGAATCGCCAAGTTGGGATCGCCCACTACCTGGGAACCTCCATGATAGAAAGTAGCATAGGTATGTTAATATTTAACACCAGTCATATAATACGTATTCACACACAACCTATGTGTGTGTGTGTGTGTGTGTGTGTGTGTGTATATATATTCAATAGGTATACAGCCAACCTAACATCAAAGTCCGTACTTAGTATATATTAGTTGAATACTTACTGTACAATCAATTTACGATTTATAAATCACTATCATATTAAATCGGATATTATTTCCTATCCGAAGGGCCCTAGTTTCCCCCTTAAGTATGTTCAGTAGTTAGCTCAATCATAGCCTACTGGTCAATATAATAAATCCATTGGAAATCCCTGTAACTCATTCTCGTGCTCTTGAATAAATTACATTACGAATTAATCCCAATTAATTATCTCCTTAATTATCTCAATAAGACTAAGTCACAACCCTATTATAGTCCTACTGTAATCCGATGAATCTCTTATTATGTTTCAAGGATGCTGTAAAAGTTTTTTAAACAAAAATTAACAAGTTGGGGGGATTAAAAACAGGGAAATCTTCCAAATCTAGGAAAACCGAATCAATTCCCCTAGGGCCGAATCGATTCACCTTGCTGAATAGATTGACCATTGGACTGAATCGATTCGAAGTGTAGCAGGTCGTCTCCTTTGTTGGGTTTTAGCATTTTTCACCATTTTTTACATAATTCTCATGATCCGTCACCAAAATTACACCCAATTGTCCCAAACGTTATATACATGTATTAGGATGATTTCCAACGTGATTATAATATCAAAACACTATGATTTCCATTCAAGAACAAATCAAATCATTTATTCATCAAAAACCTAGCTTTTTCATGTTCTTCATGTATACTCACATAAAACCCAGATTTTCTTCATGTTCATCACCAAATATAATTTGATTTCATCTACTCTACATGTGTGGCTCAACTCGACATGCAAATCCTTCCCAGATTATGTGTTCTAATCATCTATACTTCAAGAACATCTTTTAAATCATACTTTAACACCCTATTCTACATGGGTATCAAAACTTCAAAAGAAATTACAAATAAACACTCGCCTCTTTGTGATTGATGATCTGAATTCGTGAATTGATGATGAATTGGTTTGTCTTCCCTTTAAATCCACTCTCCAATGATGATGATGGTGGTGCAAGAATAAACTTGAATCCTTCAAGAATGCTCTCTTAATCTTCAAAAAATGTATTTTCCTTCTTCTCTAATGGCCTCTCTTTGTTTTCTATATTTAAAACCCTAGCCTCTCCTAACTATATGATGATAAAGGCTTTGGAAATTCGTAGGTATCTTAACCCTAGGTTACCAAATGACTACAATGCCCTCATATAGTGTCGGTTTGGTCTAAAATTACCCCGGGACCCAAACAATACCCCCGGGTATACTATTCCGACTATTTTGACCCTTTTGGAATTACTCGGGGCCTAGAAATCATCATTTGAGTCATTCTAAAGAAATATCCTATCTCGACCTCATTTTAGTCTATCCCCGACCCTTGGTTGAGATATAATAAAATTTCTTCGTTTAACTCACTACGACATATAATAATAGTCATATATTATTTACTACACACTTAGTAAATATTATTTCGTTTATATTAATCATTATCTCTCCTGATTAATATTTAAATAGACACATAATAATCAATTCAATTAAATTACGACACACTTGTAATTTAAATTTAGCCAAATTAATTAAATATTTAATGCCCTGAAAATTAGGGTGTTACATCAGTCTCTCATGGGCTATGTTACTATTCTCCTTTTTTCTCCTTGATGTGTGTGTACATGTGTATAATATAAACAATAAGAAAATGGAATTACCCAACTCGCTTCATGAAATGGACAAAGTGGACTCATCTGTACGAGTATACCCAAAAATAATCATAAGCGTAATGATGTAAGTGTTCACCTAATCACTAATCGCTACGAAAGAGTGAATGTGCATGTCGAACGAGACGCAAATATGTAGGAGTCCAGGACTCATAAAATAGATATAATAGGATACAAAAAATATGAAATAAAAATAGAGGACTCGAATCTCGGTATTAGCCGAAGATGCCTACGTAGCCCAAAGGGCATCAAAGTCCACGTAGCTCGAAAATAACATAGGGGTGGGGTTCAACCCATAAAGCCAAATGTAAGACTCCTCTTGAGTGTGTTTTAGAAAAATGTGTTTAAGTGTAAGAAAATGGAAGTCTTGCTTTTGGAATTTATGAATAAACCCTCTTTTTGTCTTTTTGGATTTTTTATGAAAATAAATTTTGTGCAATACTAATAATAAAAATGTAGATATTATTTTATGTGAGATAATTAAAACATGTAGAAGATATCACAAAGTAAGAATAAAGTGAATCATAACACTAAGATAAAATGGACTTCCTTGTAGATATTTGTTGCTAACTTTAGAATGTAAGTATGATGATTTTGGAAGTGATATGAAGTTATATATGGTAGCATGAGATGGGTAGCTAAGTGAGGTAAGAGAGTGAGGTGAGGGAATGTTGGAAAATGGAATTTATTTGGAAAAGATAAAGTTGTGATTTGGAGAAAAAAATTTGTTGACGGCTGAAAGGATCCCTTCCAAGGGTGAGGTCATGGCCCTTTTATAGTGGATTTTAGGGTTAGGGGGTGCCGATTGACATGGCCCTTGGCCTACCTATCGACATAAATCCCAACTTGTTGGGTAAGGAAAAGTACACCCTATCGATAGGTAGGTTGTCTGGGGTGCCTATAGGCTGTCCGAAACGGACTTTTTTTGGAAAATGGACATAAAATGCAAACCATAAGTTCAAATCATGCATAGACGGGATATTGAAAAGGGAATAAAGTGCCCTTAGAGATTTCATTGAGCTACTCCCGAGTTTGAGAGTTGATCAAAGTCATATGAGGATCGAAAGCACACAATGGTCTTTGGCCAGGGGATTTTTGGAGGAAAACAGATTGTTCGTGCCAACCGTGATGTCAATTCTCTCATGACACAAACAGTTGGAAATGGAATCCATAGATCTTAAAGATTTAATTGAGTTATGCTCAGTTTGGAGGGTGACTCTGGTCAAACAGGGCCCGAAAGTGCGCGATGATCCTTCGGAGTAAAACAGATCGTTCGTGTGAATCGTGAGGTCAATTTTCTCACGGGATGGATCATTGGAAACGTGATTCAGATCCGTTCGAGGTTTAATTAAGATTTACTCAGGTTGGAGAGTTGACTAGATTCAAATGAGTCACGGGCGCATCTGGTGGCCTCTAGATTAGTACTCGAAGTGAAACAAATCATTCGTGTGAACCATGAGGCCGATTTGCACATGGGATGGACTGTTAGAAAGGGGATTTGGTTCTCTTCAAGGTTTTATGAAATTCACTCAGGTTGGAGAGTTTATCGGAGCCAAACGAGGCTCAGGAGAACCCAATGGCCTTTGATCAGTACTCGGAATGTGACCTAGGGCTTATGATGAGTGAATGAGGGTACGAAGGAGGTGCTTAGGGAGTTCCTAGAATGGGGTGTTTATAAATAGTGTAACAGAAGGGTTCCATGATTAATTTAGTAGCCAGAGAGTTACATCCCAAATCACCTGGGTGAGGGAACATAGTGGTTTATATATTTATATTTTCACTCTTCTAAGACCGAGGTATTTTTAGTTCCACTGATAAAGCATGTGGTTTTTGACACGACGTGTCAGGGGTTCAAACCCCGTTGGAACTAGTTTGTGGATGTAAGCTGGAATAAAACTCCTTACCATTGTGAGTGGTGGTTAAATTAGGGATAATATCGATGGTGGTAAAGTGGGATATTGCAGAATGGTATCAGAGCCCGTACCCAGCCGAAATAAGTTTGACAATGTGTTGGGTGATGGTTGATTTCATCCCAGCAAGGATGTTGGGATCCTTAATGGGGGTGCAATGTAACATATTAGTGCCATGGTTCCCACATTGCCCGGGTGAGAGAAAGTAATAGTTCATATATGTAGATTTGCATTCTTCTAACACTGTAGCTTTTTCATCTTTACTGGTAAAGCATGTGGTTTTTGACACCACATATTAGGTGTAAGAGAAAAATTTATAATTGTTCATTTTATTTTTTATTTAGCTTATCCTATTACACCCCACTACACGTTCATGACCATTCTCAAGTATACGAAGTGAATAATCGTTGATGACATTTGCAAGAATGAAGATCGTTCATCATTTACTGGAGAAGTGTTATGAGGTGGTTTGGTAAAGATTAAAATGTTCAAGGGTCATTTTTAAATAAGTTTGTTTTACAAAATGTTTTTAAAATATTTTTAAAATATTTTTTAAATAACTCACTAGCTCGCTAGCTCGCTAGAACGAACTGACATGTCATTCGAATGAGATTCAGCTGGTCGTTAGAACGAGGTTACCAAGTTCGAACGATATCTAAAGCGTCGCCTTTTTGGTTAGCTCTGGAATGTTGTTTTAAATTTCGTTGGTAGTCGTTCAAATGGGATCTGATACATCATTCTAATGGGTATGCATGTTTTTTATACAAATCTTTTCCAAATCTTAAGTCCCCTATAAATAGAGTTGTGAGATTAGACTTTTGAATAATCCCTTTTAGAGTTTTTTTATGATCAAACTCCATAATTTTTTCATCCAAACCCCTTGGATCTTTTAGGATGACTTTTCCAAACCAAGAAGAACATAATATAAAGTTTTAAACTCTTGTTAAGAATTTCTCTACTATTGACTTATGGAGTCGAGCCTCTACGACTGAAGAAGAAGGGAGTTGCGTATTCCAAAGGATGATTGGTGGATACCAAGGGAAGTTCTGCTTTATGTGGATGGTGTTGGACTTCATCATTTTCTATTGAAGATTTGAAGACTCTTGTGCGTTATACTTAATGGATATCTACGTAGTTTATATGTCATTGCGTGTAAAGGTTTTTCTTGAAAGGGATTTTTCCTCTACTTCTTCTTTCTGATTGGTTTTAGAATTTGGCTTCACATAATCATGAATGTTCACTTTAAATTAAATCAAGATAAAAATTGGTAAAAAGTGAATATTTGTGTGTGTAACATAAGACACAAGTAAATCCATATATCCCCTTCTTTCTTAAATTGGTATCAGAGCTTGTTACACTAATTTATTGTGTGATCTTTAATTTTGAGACTATATGGATAAATTATATAATAGGTTATTTATATTTGACGGGTCAAATTATGCATATTGAAGTTATCTAATGAGGTCGGCACTCAAGTCGATTGATGAGAGATTCTAGCTTGTCTGTGAAAGAGGGTGGACACCACCCACTGTGAGTAACGACGATGTCGTAAGTCTTAAATTTATTACTCCCCATATAGAGGTTGAGTTTAAATAGAGTAATTTTAATTCACATGGCTTGGGTGAAATTTCTAGTATTATCACTGCCGATAAATTTTATCAAAATATGACGTGTAACACGTCTAAGGAAGCGTGGGATACCCTCTAACTTATTCACGAGGGTTCCAACACCGTCAAATCTTTTAAGATATAAAATCAAACCACAAAGTTCAAGACCATTACCATGCTAGAGATTGTGTCTTTTGATGAGTTTTATTCACATTTATTTAATATAGTCAGTTCTAGCTTTAACTTAGGTGAGAAAGTTCCTGAGACGATAGTTGTGAAAAAGATTTTAAGATCCATCTCGTCTTGTTTTATCCCTAAAGTCATGGTCCTTAAGTCTTTTGGAATTTTAATTACACTTAGGTTAGAAGAACTCGTTGGAGACCTTCATACTTATGAAATCGACAATTTCCCAAAATTCAAAAGAAAAAGGAAATAAGGATTTCTTTAAAAACCCGGTCTAAAAAGAAAAAGGAAGAGGTTATTGATTCTGAGTCTGAGTTTGATTTTGAGCTTAATGATCTTTCCTTATTTGTGAAAAATTTCAAAAAAATTCTCAAATTTAATAAAGAAAATTCTTCCATAGAAAACAAAAGTTTTGAGAAAAATAAAAATATCATTGAAGGAAAGAATGCTTGTGAGAATGACATAGTGAGATCTTTTGAATGTGAGGGGAAAGGACACAAAGCACATGATTGTTCTACTAGGATAAAGAGATAGGGCAAAGGCAAAGCTAAATACAAAGCCACTCTTAGTGATTATGAAGTCGAGTCGGTGGATTCTAAGGATGAGTCACCACATGAACCGTATTGTATGTTTATGGCCAGTCACGTTAGTATTTCTAGTTTATCCCATGCCGATGAGGACATTTTTAAACGTGGTAGTCTTGATACTTTGTCGAACCATTCTGGAGAAAGTGAGAGTAATGAGGAGAATTTAAGTGAGGGATAAGGTGGACTTCAATGTGCCTACGATGAACATTACAATGAGTCCTTGAGAATTAAAAAGAAAAATAGAAGTTTGACTCTTAGGGTGTTTGATTTAGAGAAGAAGGTGAAAGTTTTGAGAGAATGTGATGCGTCAGTGAGTCAACTTGAGAAGTTGAAAGTTTCTTTGTGTGAGAAATTGATTGTGATTGTGAGGGAAAAGACCAATTTGACCAACATTGTGTCTAGTCTTATGAGAGATCTTCAAGTTTCATTAGAGACTCATGAGAAACTTGAAGCCCATATTTCCCAACTCGAGAAAGATTTCAAACATGAGCGGCATGTCAAGGTCACTATAGAGGACATATCTAAGAAGGTTGGAAAGATGTTCTTTTATCCCAAGTTAGGTTTTAATGAAGGTTAAGGAATATGTTACGATGGTGCATCCACTTCCAATGCCGCACCCGAACCGATTCCCGACTTTGTGACGGATCCTTATAGGCCCCAACCTAACCCTCCAAGGAGACCTAAACCAACAAGGAGATCAAGTCCTAGGAATTTTAACCAAGGTAGAACCAAAATGTCTATGTTTTTTCCCATTAAAAACAAAGAGGTCACTTAAGGTATTTTTATTTTAATCTAGGGAGAGTTTTGCACACGTGTTCCCCAATGAACTCCCACACGAGTTCATACACGTGTTCCTACACGCACTCCCACATGTGTTCTTACTCATGCTCCCACACACGATCGTAGAGACTTTGAGAGTTTTTGAGATAAAGTAGAGTTTTTGATTAAAACTTCACAGTGTTTGATGAAAGAATTTCAAAAGATGTGTAAGGACAATTTGTCCATCCTTATGTATATGATATGTCATACGCCGTTACAAGAATGGTAGTTGTAAAGATCACATCGTCATCAACGAAATCCGAAGATCAAAAGAAGAAGGAATTTGGGAATCAGACCTGGCCGGACCGATCCGGACCAGATAAAAGAACCGATCCGGTTCACCGGACCGATCCGGCTTAAGGTACCGGACCGATCCGCCTGCTGAGCTAAGACCAGTACACCCGGATCCATAGCGAACCGATGAAGGCAAAAGTTCTGGACCGATCCGATGCCAACCAGACCGATCCAGTTTCAGAAAAAGAACCGATCCGACTTAACCGGACCGATCCTCTTAATCGACCGGACCGATCCGGTGAGGATAAACACTGCCAGATCGTGCAGCCGATTTTGTAGGGTTTCGATCCCTTATTTAAACCACGATCAGCAGTTGGTTTTCTTAAGACTTATACACGATTTTCTGAGTTCCATAACTCTTAAGTCTTCATGGTATTTGAGTCCATTGATTCATACCCTTGATTCACACAAATTTCATACATTTGTGAGTCACTTTTGGTAACCCTAGAACACCATTGATGTTCAACCCTTTGTGAAGTGGACCGCTTCTTCCTCTTCATTGCAGCCCTACTGGACAGGGATAGTTCCAGCCGCCAGCCCTACTGGAAAGGGTTTCTTCCATCCACGACTACAGAATCCGATACCCGAGGGTAATTCTTAGTCAACCTGTATTTCATTGTAATCCGATTGCAAACCGTCTTTTACAAATTATAGTGAATATACATATGGTTTTGCCCCTGTGGGGGATTTTTCCTTAAACTTTGTGTGTTGAATATCTTGTGCATGATTTCATATTGTTTCAATCACACCTAGTTGCATGCTTAGGGTTAATTTGGGTTAAAAATGGTATTTATTATATTATTTCTTAATTGAACGCAAGCGCCAACTCTTTCAAATTGGTATCAGAGCGGGTTGCGCTAATCTATCGCGTATTCCTATTTTCCGTAAAATTTTTCTAAAGATATTAATTTTTTGAAATAAATTGATTTTTGAAAAGAGCGTGTTCAAATGGAGAAATCATATTATAAAATCCCTATTTTTGACGGGTCAAATTATGCTTATTGGAAAGCCCGTATGAGGTCGGCTTTAAAAGCCATTGATGAACGTGTCTGGATTTTGGTTGAACGAGGGTGGACTCCTCCCACCGTGACTGTTGATAATGTGACCAACTTGAAACCTGACATTACTTGGACTGATGAAGAATTTAAATGGTCATCTTTTAATTCTAAGGGTCTAAGTGCTATTTCTGGGTCTGTCACACCTGATGAGTTCAAACGCATAATGACGGGCACCACGTCAAAAAAGGCATGGGATGTTTTGCAACTTACCCATGAAGGAAGAAATGCTGTTAAAGAGTCAAAATTGCAAAATTTAACAACTCAATTTGAAACCATCACCATGCATGAAAATGAATGTTTTGATGAATTTTATGCTAGGCTTTCTGACATTGTTAATACTAGCCATAATCTTGGTGAACATATTCCAAATGCTAGAGTTGTTAAAAAGATTCTTCGTTCCCTTCCTAAGCGTTTTATACCTAAAGTCACTGTGCTAAATTCCTTGGGTAATTTAAATACTCTAAAATTGGAAGAACTGGTAGGAGATTTACAAACTTATGAAATAGACATGTTTCCTAAATCTGCCAAGCCAAAAGATAAGGGAATTGCCCTTAAAGCCCAAGAGAGAAAAAATGGGGGGTCGGCAAGAAAGAGAGTCGAGTCATCTAGAAAGTTAGAAAATTCTGATTCTGAATGTGAGTTTGACTTAGATGATTTGGCCTTATTTGCTAAAAACTTCAAGAAAATTCTGAAATTTAAGAAAAGTGGGAACTTCAAAGATAAATAGAATTTTCAGAAAAATAAGTTTGAAAAGAAAGATTTCAAAGAACCCCCTAAAGACAGTGAGAGGTGTTTTGAGTGCGACGGTAAGGGACACAGAGCGTTTGAGTGTGCCACTCGTCTGAATAGGAAAAAGGGTAAAGCTGTCCTAAATGCTACCCTTAGTGACGACAGTGAGGTCGAGTCGGTGGACTCGGGAGATGAGTCACCGCATGAGCATAACTTAACCGCGTTCATGGCTAGTCATGTGAGTACTCCTAGTGCATCTCACGACGATGAGGATGCTACTTCACAGGGACACCTCGACAGCGAGAGCGAAGAGAGTGAGGGAGAAGAGGAAGGTAGTGAGGACGAGAGTAACCTTCAACGCGCCTACGCCAAGTTATATAATGAGTCTTTCAAAACTAAAAAACGTAACAAGGCATTAGTTCTTAGAATCACCGCGTTAGAAGAAGAGTTAGAAGAGACGAGAGAGAGAGAGACCTCCACCTGCACCGCCATGAGAGAGAGAGAGTCTGCCTGAGTTAGTAAAGAGAATTTGCTTAGAGAGAGAGAGAGCAGTTTTGAGAAAGAGAAAGAGGACTTGACTAAACAAGTGGCTAGTCTTACGAGTGAGCTCCATTCCTCCCTGGAGACTCGGAAGAAACTTGAAGCACTTGTTGCCCAGCTTACTCATGACCTTGAGAGAGCTCGGAAAGTCAAGGTAAAAATCGAGGACAAATCTGGGAAGATGGGAAAGATGCTCCTCGGTCCCGCTTTAGGTTTTGGTGACAGGCAAGGAATAGGTTTTGATGGTGCCTCCACGTCCCAAATTGCACCCGGACCAATTCCTGAGTTTACTACGACTCCTTATGGCCGTCATAAAAAACCAAGAAGGAGAGTTCGACCAAGAAAAGAAATCCAAGGTCCTCCTAATACTGTGCCCTTTTGCTCCCATTGCAAAAGAAACGGACACCTTAGGGATAATTGCTATAAGTTGGGTCGGACACGACGTACGTTTGCTCCACCACATCAGACTGATGAGTTTGCCAGTCTGAGAGAGCGTGTTGAGTTTCTAGCCTCCACATCACAGAGTTTGATGGAGGAACTCCGACGGATGACCTTACCATCAATGAATGCGCCCCGCATTCCGGCTAAAACCAACAACAACAAGGGAATACAAAAAGGTACCTACTCTTGGGTTCCTAAGAAAGAGAAAAAGGCCCTTGTTGTCCATGTCGCTCTCAAAGCACATAATACCTCCCAGTGGTATTTTGACAGTGGATGCTCTAGACACATGACAGGTGATTCCTCATATTTTACCCATCTTGAGGATTATAATGATGGGAGAGTCACTTTTGGAGATGGTAGCAAATCTAGCATAGTTGGATGAGGTACAGTAGAGTTACCAGGATTTCCAAAGCTAGAGAACGTACTGTACGTCAAAGGTTTGAAAGCAAACCTTCTTAGCATCAGCCAGCTGTGCGACGATGACTTTGCAGTGAAGTTTGACCGGAAAGCTTGTAAGGTCTATAATCAAGCCGGTAAACTTTTAGTGCAAGGGGTGAGGATTGAGGATAACTGCTATGGGACTGAGCCCACATCCTCACTAGTCTGCAACAGCGCCACGATCACTCCTATGGATCTGTGGCACCAACGTCTAGGTCACATGAACGTTAGAGACTTATCTCGATTAGTCAAAAAGGACCTAGTACGTGGCTTACCATCACTTGGAAAGCCAACTTCCACGATTTGTGGACCCTGTCAGTTGGGAAAACAAATCCGTAGCCCTAATAGGAAGTTGAATTCCATTACCACCTCCCGTGCTCTTGAGTTGATTCACATGGATCTTATGGGTCCTACTCGCACGGAGAGTCTAGGTGGTAAGAGATACATTCTCGTGTTGGTAGACGATTTCTCTAGATACTCCATTGTAGTTTTTCTAAGAGAGAAATCCGATGCTGTAGAATTTTTAACGACCAAGTGCCGTGTTCTGCAAAATCAACACGGTGTCACTATTAACAGAATACGTAGTGACAACGGCACTGAATTTAAGGAAGCAAAGGTGGATTTGTACTGTGATAGCCTTGGGATCAAACATGAGTTTTCTGCTGTGAGAACTCCTCAGCAAAATGGGATTGTTGAGAGGAAAAATAGAACGATCCAAGAGATGGCTAGATCTATGCTTCTAGGTCGTAAAGTTTCTAGGAGATTTTGGGCAGAGGCAGTGTCTACTGCATGCCACACGGTGAATAGGGTCTATCTGCGTCCACACACACTTAAGACACCTTATGAATTGTGGACTGGCAAGAAACCCAACTTGGCATATTTCCGTGTTTTTTGGAGTAAATGTTACATCCTACGGGATAGAGAGCAATTAGGAAAGTTTAAATCCCGGAGCGATGAGGGAATATTGCTAGGATATTCATCGAACAGTAGAGCGTACCGGGTTTTTAACCTGAAGAGCTCTAAGGCTATGGAATCAATAAACGTCACTGTGCAAGATGACGAACCTCTGACGGTTATTGATCCCAACCTTCAGTGTGAGGATGAGGATTGTTCTGATAGTGAGTTTCCTGTTCCTCTCCCACACTCTTTGGACCCTATTCCTGTTTTAGGGGACACACCTGCTTGGGTTCGCAAGAGTCATGATCCTTCAGCCATTTTTGGCGATCCCACTCTAGGGGTCAAGACTCGTGCTCAACTAGAGAACGTTGTTAGTCATCATTGCTACATGTCCAAAGTCGATCCCAAGAACCACAAAGAAGCACTCAAAGATGAACACTGGATAGCTGCTATACAGGATGAGTTGCTTCAGTTTAAGAAGAACAATGTCTGGGAACTTGTCCCCCGACCTAGTGATACTAATGTTATTGGTACCCGGTGGATTTTCAAGAATAAAATGGATGAAAATGGTACCATAATCAGAAATAAGGCTAGGTTGGTCGCTCAAGGCTACACACAGATAGAGGGTGTAGACTTTGGGGAGACATTTGCTCCTGTTGCGAGGCTTGAGTCCGTCCGCTTACTACTCGCCATCACATGCCATCTGCACTTCAAGGTATATCAGATGGATGTCAAGAGTGCCTTTCTGAATGGTATTCTACAGGAAGAGGTTTATGTGGAACAACCAAAAGGGTTTGAAGACCCTAAGCACCCTGATCACGTCTACTATCTGAGAAAAGCCTTGTATGGTTTGAAGCAAGCACCCCGTGCTTGGTACGAGAGGCTTACTTCCAATCTCTTAGCCCGTGGCTTCAAGAGAGGGGGAGTAGATATGATGTTGTTCGTCAGGAGAGATGACGGTGCTATTTTGGTTGCCCAGGTCTATGTGGACGACATAGTCTTTGGATCCACTTGCTCCCAGCATGCTCACCACTTTGAGGAGGAGATGAAAAGTGAGTTTGAGATGAGCATGGTTGGTGAGCTTACATTCTTCCTTGGTCTCCAGGTTCTTCAGCTAGAGGATGGGATGTTCATCTCCCAATCTAAGTATGCTAGAGACCTAGTGAAGAAATTTGGTTTAGACTCCGCTAAGCATGCGCGTACACCTATGAGTACTTCTACCAAGCTTAGTAAGGACACTTCAGGCAAGGACGTAGAGCAAACCTTGTATCAGAGTATGATAGGCAGTCTTCTCTACTTGACTGCTAGTCGTACCGACATTGCCTTTAGTGTTGGAGTCTGTGCGCGTTATCAGGCATCTCCTAAAGAGTCACACTTACTCGCTCTAAAACGTATTATCAAATACGTGAGTGGGACTCTCTCTTACGGGATTTGGTATTCCTTTGATACCGATGACCGTTTGTCCGCCTATTCGGATGCCGATTGGGCTGGGGATGTATATGGATGTAGGAGCACTTCTGGTGGGTGTTTCTATTTTGGTTCTGCTCTTGTCTCCTGGCTGAGCAAGAAGCAAAATTCCATCTCTTTGTCCACTGCGGAGGCTGAGTATATAGCCGCCGGGAGTTGTTGCACACAACTCTTGTGGATGAAGCAAATGCTGGAGGATTATGGGATATCACAGGACACCATGACCATTTCCTGTGATAACACGAGCGCGATACACATATCCCGCAATCCAGTTCAGCATTCGCGCAAAAAACACATCAGGATACGTGAGCACTTTATACGTCAGTTAGTTGAAGAGAACGTCGTATCCCTGAGCTTTGTTCCTACCGACCGTCAGTTAGCCAATATTTTCACGAAACCTTTAGATGCCCTTAGATTTGAGAGTCTTAGGAAATCTTTAGGGATTTGCACAGTTGACTGAAGGGTTGGTCTATGTCTAGAATAGGATGCTTCTTCATGTTCATATCATATGCTTCCTATTGCTAGTCTGTTTATATGTACCATTGCTTAGTTGTACAGTTTTATTTTATTCTAGTTGCTTTTTATATTTATTTTAAAAAAAAAAACACAAAAAGATTTTATTTTGATAAAAATTTTTGAAAAATTCAAAAAGAGATTTGCCTTTTATGGATGAGCATTTAAGATAGCCAAGTCACAACTTCATTCCATATATCCATGTGACTGTTTGGTAGAAATTTGAGATGCTACATCATTTCATCCATGTGCTTAACATCGATTGGAGTCCTTGAGATGTAATTAGTGATATTTCCTACATGATTGACTCCTATATCCTTTATTTCACACATGCACGACTATATTTGATTATTGCACTTGTCTATCACATATTGGCTTGAGTGTTTCTATCTCAATTCTGTCTATACAATGTACAATATGCGATAAAACTTGACAAGATTGGATTGCATGTAAAAACCGTTTTGGTGAGACTGTGTGATTATTTTCATAACGGGGAGGGGCTGCGAAAGTTGATTCTTATCCTTTGCGCAAAATCCACCGTTACAAAGGACCTAAAAAATGGAGGAATTTTAATATCCGAGGTCCTAAGAGGTTAAAAGAGCCCGAAAAAATTGAAAAGGCAACAAAAAGCAATACATGCCATATATGGACCATTTAGGTTTCACCATCAATTCTCCAAAGTTTGAGAATTTAGTACACCTCTATTTTAATATAAATCTGAGGGAGTTTGGTTGGAAATTGAGAAAAACGGGTTTGCACTTCCTTGAAAGTCCTGAAAAAGCATGAAAATCATTTTGGACGTTATTGGTGTAGAAATCACTTTGAGCTTTGATTTGTAGATTTGATATAGTCAATGTCTTATATTTCCAATCTTTTACACCAAAGGAAGCATTTGAGTTCATTCGTTAGGAATATCCAATATTCATCGTGCACATATGTCATGTTTGTATGCATTGATTTTCCTATCGAATTTGATCACACCACTTCTTTTACGCTATCACCGACTTGGTTGTTTTATGTTCATTCATGGTGTGATTTTATGCCTTGTGTCACCCCGGTTCTTGATTGCTTGATTTATTTCTCTCATTTATCTATTTGGGGACATCATAAAAAGGGGGATAATGAATTATCTGATTATGGGGGAGTTTTGAAATTCTGAGAATATCATCTTAAATTGATATATATGCTTATGTTTATCTCATTTCAAACTCGATACGTCACTTGGTATTTGCTTTATCTCATGTGTGTAGGTACATCCTTGATAATCCCATGATACACACCCTGATGAGAAAAGCGTGAAGATTCCTGAAGAATTGAAGAACAAACGATGCAGCCTTAGTCATATGTACCTCTTTCAGTTTTGGGTTCATGGAAGGGTAGATTTGTATAGGCATTGTTCATACTTGATAATTCGGATTTTTTATGTTTGTTCCGGCATAGACATAGGGGGAGATTTGTAAGGACAATTTGTCCATCCTTATGTATATGATATGTCATACGCCGTTACAAGAATGATAGTTGTAAAGATCACATCGTCATCAACGAAATCCGAAGATCAAAAGAAGAAGGAATTTGGGAATCAGACCTGGCCGGACCGATCCGGACCAGATAAAAGAACCGATCCGGTTCACCGGACCGATCCGGCTTAAGGTACCGGACTGATCCGCCTGCTGAGCTGAGACCAGTACACCCGGATCCATAGCGAACCGATGAAGGCAAAAGTTCCGGACCGATCCGATGCCAACCAGACCGATCCGATTTCAGAAAAAGAACCGATTCGACTTAACCGGACCGATCCGCTTAATCGATCGGACCGATCCGGTGAGGATAAACACTGCCAGATCGTGCAGCCGATTTTGTAGGGTTTCGATCCCTTATTTAAACCACGATCAGCAGTTGGTTTTCTTAAGACTTATACACGATTTTCTGAGTTCCATAACTCTTAAGTCTTCATGGTATTTGAGTCCATTGATTCATACCCTTGATTCACACAAATTTCATACATTTGTGAGTCACTTTTGGTAACCCTAGAACACCATTGATGTTCAACCCTTTATGAAGTGGACCGCTTCTTCCTCTTCATTGCAGCCCTACTGGACAGGGATAGTTCCAGCCGCCAGCCCTACTGGAAAGGGTTTCTTCCATCCACGACTACAGAATCCGATACCCGAGGGTAATTCTTAGTCAACCTGTATTTCATTGTAATCCGATTGTAAACCGTCTTTTACAAATTATAGTGAATATACATATGGTTTTGCCCCTGTGGGGGATTTTTCCTTAAACTTTGTGTGTTGAATATCTTATGCATGATTTCATATTGTTTCAATCACACGTAGTTGCATGCTTAGGGTT
Source organism: Sambucus nigra (assembly GCA_949130495.1). Lineage (NCBI taxonomy): Eukaryota > Viridiplantae > Streptophyta > Magnoliopsida > Dipsacales > Adoxaceae > Sambucus > Sambucus nigra. The sequence continues at coordinate 208,919,537 of OX422212.1, forward strand.
AATTTGGGTTAAAAATGGTATTTATTATATTATTTCTTAATTGAACGCAAGAGCCAACTCTTTCAGGATGCCTATTCCTGTTGAGACCACCTCCTGGACCAATGATTGAGTTTGGGTATTGTATCTTGTATATGTTGATTATCATGTTGCTATATGTTGTCTATATTGCTTGATTATATTTCCAGTGTATTTTTATGTTTATACATGTTTATGATTTTTGATATGTTATGAAAAAAATCCCAAAAGATTTTCAATTTCTAAGAACAAAGTTTGAAAATTTCCAAAAAGATTTTATTTTTGATAAAAAACTTTAAAGACAAAAAGATTTTTGTATGTTCATTTTTCACCATATATGGATGTGCATTTAAGATGTTCGAATCACAACTACATTTCGTCCATTCATGTGACATTTTCATGGTGTTTTAAGACATAGTTTCATTCCTTTAGAGACATTAATAATGTGTGGCTAACCTTTCGTTGTTTATTGTTGATTACTTTCTTCATGCTAGACTTTTTTATCACCTTTATTGCACACATATACGGACTTTATGAACATTGTATTTACTTTTAACATGTCGAATACGGTGTTCTCATCTCTATAGTGTTTAATAACGAACCAAATGTACTAGAGATAAGTTGTGCTTGTAAGAACCATTGCTCGGATTTCGTTCCCACGAAATTTCTTCTTTATGTTAAGCAATGGAAATGTGATACGAAAGATAAAATTTTCTTTGCATTAAAAGCCACCATTTTCAAAAGAGCCTAAAATATTAACGGCACATAAAAACATAAGTGCCAAGGCCATTTTTATTTCATCGATGCTTCGCTACATATGAGCATTATGATATCTTCAAAATTTTGAGTGGATTTTTAAATATGTGATATTATGAGGGTGTTATAAAGTAGAAGATTAATGGGTTTACACAACGGACTCTCTCACAAAATATTAAAGAGTTTAATGTTATTATTTTGAGAAGCATTTAAATTCATGGCATGTTTCATAAGTCAAGTTAATTTTATTTTGTTCAACTTTATTACACCTAAGGTTGAAATTAAGTTTTTTGTATAGAAATATCTCATGATTTTGTGCAACTTTGTTACGTATCCCAATATTGATTTGCCCATGAAAAATGTTCACACAATTACATTCTGCTATCATAATTCAGATATTTTAGTGCTATTTTATTGTGTGATGTATTTGTACCTATATATACCTTTTATACATATATTTTTGCATTCTTCAAAAAATTGAAAATTAAAAAATTTCCAAAATGCATCCAACTCCGGGATCATTTCTTTTGGAAATTCATCGCGTAAGCTTTATTGATTATCTTTTTGATTACATTTCTCTTTGAAATTCGAATGAAGCTAATATTTCAGGGCTAGTTTCTAACCCTTGGTCGATTATGAACAAAAAGGGGGAGAAAAAATTGAGGGGGAGTGTTGATACCAAAATTAATATGCTGAGGTGTACGAATAATACGAAGACATGTGTCAATCTATGTGGCACAATAGCAGCAAGGAAGTTCATTTCCTTCGGCCAATTCATGTTCTCTCCGAGGTACGAGGATATCCCGAGGAACTCTAGCACCCCGAGGTACTCCAGCGCTCCGAGGAACTCCTGATCAACGAGCCACTAAGGCGGTCCGAGCTGCATCTCGGCTATATCATTAATTACCAGACGGACAACTGTTCGACTATTCATTGAATAATTATATTCTTGATGCCCACACTACATTAAATGTATTACCCTTTCATATGTATGTCATTTAATGTATCGAACCTTTCATGTACAGCCTAAAGGCTATAAATACCTTGTATCATCCTCATTCAAGGAGGACCGGAATTTCTTGAGAGAACTTGTAATCAAGAATTCTGCAAACATTCAGCAATAACATAACGGTGGACGTAGGCTTTATTCCTAGCCGAACCACTTTAAAAATCTTTGCCTTATTTATTTATCTGTGATTGAATAATTAGAGCAATCTAGTTTTTTACATCAACAGATTGGCGCCGTCTGTGGGAAACGACTGTTATTATCGTTTTTCATAAAAAATCATTTACCATCAATGGCAGATAACCCAGAATCCAGTAATCGAAATGCTAGAAATACTGGAAATCTTCCAAATCCATCTGCATCTCCAGATCTGGCCGGAATTATGACAGATCTGGCTCAAGGACAAACCGCCATGCAAGAATCTATGAGGCAAATCATTCAAACTCTTCAAGGCGGTGCACCTACATATTCAGGGCAAAGGAGTGATCGTGGGCAATCACGATCCAGACGTAATGGGTCATATCGCAATGAAGAATCTAATGATTTTTCTTATCAACCTGGGCGAACTTCATCAATACGGGCCACGGATACAGATCAACGTATCACTCTCTCTCCGGAGAGAACTAGCACTTTAGAAAGATTAAGCAGGGTGTCTCCTTTTAGTCGATTAGGACCAAGGAGGAATATGAGTCCACCTAGAGCTCCATCGAGAAGTTTACGGCCACCATCAGGTTTGAGAGAAGGATCAGCACAATCATAACCAGCTACTCGTCGACATAAATCTCAGGAAGCTATGTCAGAACAATCAATTGCTCGGACTAGGCGGCCTGAGGAAGGGAATGAAGCATGGAAAGGTTCCATTCAATGGTTGGAGGAGAGACTGGGAGAAATGGCTAAAGCGAGGAGCCCTTTACAGAGAACTTTTGTTCAAGGGACACCTTTTGTGCAAGCCATTGTGGATTTTCCAACACCATCGAAATTCAAAGCACCTGTAGTGACCCCTAAGTACGATGGAAAGACAGATCCTGTACTTCATATAGAACAATACCAAGCTGCTGCCGACATCTATGCCGTCCCCGACGAGATGAGGTGTAGAGCATTCTCGGGAACTCTTACCGGATCTGCACAAATATGGTACAATAATCTTCCTCGGGGTAAGATTTCAACTTTTATTCAGTTAGCCGAGCTGTTCATTGGCAATTTCTATTTTGGAGCAAAGCCAGTAAAGCGAGTAGCACATTTGCTAAGTGTTAGGCAAAAATCAGGTGAAAGTACTAGAGATTACATAACTCGTTTTAATAACGAGAAGTTGGAAGTCATAGATTACGAAGAAAAAACAGCGATCACTGCTTTGATGAGTGGTTTATTACCTAACAAGCTGTACTACACCTTGGCCAAAGATCCACCAAAAACTATGTCCGAATTGATGGCAAAAGCAGCCAAAATCATGAATGCCGAGGAGGCTATGTCTGCGAAGAAGAATATGGATAAAGAAACTAAGGTGGAGGTCGACAAGTCTAAGAAGAAAGAGCAGAAAGGTAATGGTGGTGACAAGCACTCCAAGAATAATAGGACGTCATGGGAGGTCCTAAAGAAGTACGATAATTATACTCCATTGAAAATGGGTATTAATCACGTTTTAGAAGAAATAAAAAACAGCGAGGAAATCAAGTGGCCAGAAAAACTGAGGACAAATCCTGATCTGAGGAATAAGGCCAAATACTGCGAGTTTCACAAAGATCATGGCCATATGACCAAAAATTGCATAGCCCTTCAGAACGAGATTGAAACGCTCATCCAAAGAGGAAAATTATCAAAATATGTAGATCGCAGGGGTGAGAGGAAGAATGATGATAGAACTAGAGAAAGATCTAGATCTCCTCGTCGTGCAGAGGAGAAAAAGAAGAGGGACCATGAAGATGATCCAGATGATGACCCTTATCTTCCCAAGAAGCCAAGACAGCCTGAACGAGAGGTATTTTCCATACGTTTTGGGTCATTTGATTGTAACGTTATTACAGGAGGAGATGCAGGAGGAGGAGACCTTACTGCAGAAAGAAAGGCTTACCTCGGGGAGGCTCAAGCTTGTTCGTATATTCAGCGGATAAATCTGGCCGAGGATGATCGTCCGAGGAAAGTAAATAAAGAGAAGCTAGTCATTGGGTTTTCAAAAAACGACCTGGCAGGTGTTCTTTACCCTCATGACGATCCTTTGGTGATCAAAATGAGGATGAAAGAGGTAATGATTTCAAGAGTGTTAGTAGACAACGGTAGTTCAGCAGACATCATGTATTATTCATGCTTTGATAGCTTGAATTTGAAATTATCTCAATTGGAGCCTTATCATAGACCCCTTCTGGGTTTTGCTGGCGAGAAAGTATTTCCACTTGGGACGATCAAGTTGGATATATTCATTGGAACCTGGCCTGCTTGTTGAACAGAAAGAATACGCTTCTTCGTGATGGATAAGAATGTGCAGTCAGCCTACAACATCATCATGGGAAGAGTGGGATTGAAGAAGTTCGAAGAAGTTCCATCTACGGTACATCAGTGCTTGAAATTCCCAACAAACTTTGGGGTAGGAGTTGTGAAAGGTGATCAAAAAGTAGCTCGAGAATGCTACTATTCGTCTGCCGAGCAAGAGGAACTTGAAGAATCAAGGAAAAAGACTACTACTTACCAAGTGGAGGAAGATACAGAAATTGAAACCGTTGATCCTAGGGATGAATCTCAACTTGTAAAAGGACAGGTGGTGGAATCTACAGAAAATGTTATTCTGGACGACGAGCATCCTGAACGAATAACCCAGATAGGATCGTCGTTGGATGTTTCAATAAAACAGGAGTTGATAGTTTTCTTGAGAAAGAGGAAGAATACTTTTGCTTGGAGTCATGAAGACATGCCAGGAATAGATCCAAACTTCTTATGTCATGAGCTCAATGTGAATAAGGAGATCAAACCTGTGAAACAGAGAAGAAGAGTGTTTAGTCCCGAGAAGAACCAGGCCATACAAGAGGAGGTCGAGAAGCTCCAGAAAGCCCAATTCATTGAAGATGTGAAATATCCAGATTGGTTGGCAAATGTGGTGATGGTAAAGAAGAAAAACAATAAGTGGAGAATGTGTGTTGATTTCACTGATCTGAACAAGGCATGACCAAAAGATCATTTTCCATTGCCCAGAATCGACCAGCTAGTGGATGCTACCTCAGGACATGAGCTGCTCAGCTTCATGGATGCATATTCTGGTTATAATCAGATCAAAATGAAACCTGAAGACAGGGAGAGTACTTCTTTTATTACCCCAAGGGGAACTTATTGTTATAATGTTATGCCTTTTGGTTTAAAAAATGCAGGTGCAACATATCAGCGGCTGATGAACAAGGTTTTTACCGAGCAAATCAACTGCAACATGGAGGTCTATGTCGACGACATGCTCACCAAAAGCAAGAGAGCTACTGATCATCTAGTTGACTTAGGCCAGACCTTTGATCAACTGGATAAATACCAAATGAAGCTCAACCCGACGAAGTGTACCTTTGGAGTACGAGAAGGAATGTTCCTCGGATACATCGTCAACCAAAGAGGCATCGAGGCGAATCCAGAAAAGATCAAAGCTCTTTTAGGGCTGCGATCCCCAACGACGAGGAAAGAAGTACAGAGTCTTACAGGACGAGTTGCAGCGCTCAACAGATTTGTATCCCGAGCAACTGATAAATGTCTCCCATTCTTCAAAACACTGCGAAAAAGTTTTGAGTGGACTGATGAATGTGAAAAGGCTTTTCAAGACTTGAAGAAGTATTTGGGAGCACCACCATTGTTGTCCAGGCCAATAACTGAAGAGAAGCTGTACTTGTATTTGGCAGTATCAGAGAATGCAGTTAGTTCAGCATTGATCAGATTAGAGAATGGAGTCCAGAAACCTATCTATTACACAAGTAAAGCTTTTCGAGGTGCAGAAATCAGGTACCCAAAGCTAGAAAAATTAGCACTGGCATTAATTGAAGCGAGTAGAAGAATGAGGCCATACTTCCAGGCCCATACAATCATTGTATATACTGACATGCCATTAAGACAAGCTCTTCACAAGCCAGAAAAATCAGGAAGATTGATGTATTGGGCAATAGAACTCGGTGAATATGATATTGTGTACGAACCCAGATCATCATTAAAGGGGAAAGCTGTAGCAGATTTTATAGTAGAATTTACATACCCTGATACCCCCGAGGAACAAAAGGTACTTGCTGACCAACCTGTGGACGATACAGGATCAACAGACACAGATCCCGACCAACTAAGGTTGGTAAAAGGACTCGTGGATGCAGAAAAATCATCATATTCAAACCCAAACCAACTACGGTTGGTAAAAGGGCGCGAACAAATGATCGACGAGGAGAGAAAGATACCAGGGGATGATGAAAGAAAACAGCAGATATTTTACCGAGGAACTCTGACAGATAAGAAATTTGAAGACGAGTTACCTACATAGAGATTATATGTAGATGGATCATCTTGCACAGCTGGTTGTGGAGCAGGGATTGTTTTAAACATCCCAGATGATATTGATATGGAGTATGCCTTGCGATTCCAATTCAAGGCTTCTAATAATGAAGCTGAGTATGAGGCCATGATAGCAGGTTTTCATTTGGCGAAAGTTATGGAAGCACGGCAAATAATTTGTTTCAGTGATTCTCAATTAATTGTGAATAAAATGATGGGAATATATGCAGTTAAGGGAGAATTAATGGTGAAGTACCATGCAAAGGTGATGGAGTTATTGACAGAATTTGATGCTATTCAATTGGTGAGAATACCGAGGATGGAGAATGCTAGAGCAGACGCATTGGCCCGATTAGCGTCAGCTACGCGCACCGAGCTGCGAAGAACGATACCAATTGAAGTATTAGAAAGTTGGAGCATAGAAGAAGATATGACGGTGAAGATTATTACCCTTGATTTAGGACCATCTTGGATGGATCCTATCAGGGCATACATTGAAGAAGGAGAATTACCGGAGGACAAGCTAGCTGCCAAGAAATTGAAGTATAAAGTTGCTCGGTATGTATTAACTAATGGTGTTTTGTATAGACGAGGAATTATGGCAGGTTTGCAGAGATGTGTGCATCCATCAGAAGTCAAGGAATTGGTTGAAGAAATCCATGAAGGATCTTGTGGAGCTCATGTAGCAGGTCGGACACTTTTGCAAAGGGTAATGACACAGGGATATTACTGGCCGACGATGAGGGCTGATTGTATAGCCTATACCAAGAAGTGTGACAAGTGCCAACGTTTTTCCTCCATCCGAAGAACTCCACAAGCATTGTTGACACCCATAACTTCACCTTGGCCATTTGCCATGTGGGGGGTTGATCTGGTTGGACCATTGCCGATGACCCGAGGAAGGTTCAAGTACCTCGTCGTGGCAGTGGATTACTTTACTAAGTGGGTGGAAGCTGAACCACTAATTGATATGACGTACGAGAAGGTATATCAGTTCATTTGGAAGAACATCATTTGTCGATATGGTCTCCCCCATGCTTTCATCACAGACCATGGAACACAATTCGATAATGAAGAATTTGCTGCCTATTGTCATCAGTCGAACATTTTGAAGTATCATTCAGCACCAGGCCATCCCCAAAGCAATGGACAGACTGAGGTGACAAACAGAACATTACTAAATGGTTTGAAGAAGAGGTTAAGTGAAGCTAAAGCAAATTGGATTAACGAGCTCCAATCGGTACTATGGGCTTACCGAACAACTCCCCGAGCAGCAACTGGAGAATCACCATATATGCTAGCATTTGGAAGTGAGGTTATGATTCCTGCCGAGTTGGGTCTCCCAACTCATAGAGTGCTGAATTTCAATTCCCCGGTCAGCGATTTGATGAGAAGACTGGATTTGGATATGCTCGAGGAGGTTAGAGAAGAGGCAGCCATTAGGAATGCTGCTTACCAACAACGTACAGCTCTGTTCTACAACAAAAGGGTGAAGAAATGTGACTTAAAAGAAGGGGATTATGTGCTAAAGAAAGTCATTCAGAAGAAAAATAAGTTGAAAGCAAACTGGCATGGACCTTACCGAGTTACAGAGGTTGTTCGACCAGGAACTTACAGAATAGCAACTCTAGAGGGAGAAGAATTTAAGAACGCATGGAATGCTGAACACCTGCGCAAGTATTATCAGTAATGTAAAATTTAAATCATTTCTTTCATTATGAATAAAACGAGGATGTTTCACCATTTTCTTTCTGTTGAAAGTTTCTCAGGGAATACTAGTGTGTAATACACTACGCACCAAAAAAACTACTCCTTTGGTTAGGAGGCGACACTAGTGTGACCAACTACGGTTGGTAAGATATCTAGTGGACAGCTCGAAAGAGCCAAAAAAACTACTCCTTTGGTTAGGAGGCGACACTAGTGTGACCAACTACGGTTGGTAAGATATCTAGTGGACAGCTCGAAAGAGCCAAAAAAAAAACTACTCCTTTGGTTAGGAGGCGACACTAGTGTGACCAACTACGGTTGGTAAGATATCTAGTGGACAGCTCGAAAGAGCCAAAAAAACTACTCCTTTGGTTAGGAGGCGACACTAGTGTGATCAACTACGGTTGGTAAGATATCTAGTGGACAGCTCGAAAGAGCCAAAAAGTTCGAAAGAACCAATACTACTACCACTACTACTCCTTTGGTTAGGAAGTGTACACCAACGTGATCAATTACGGTGTCGGTAAGATACAAATATACTCTCAAATTACAACTTATGTTGGTCGGGAGGTAAGATTATTACAAAAAGTTCTTTGAAGAACAAAATATTCCAAAATATACCAAGTATAGCTGGTCGGGGATAAAAACCCATCAACTTTAGTTGGTCGACAAACATAATTTAACAACCTTGGTTGGTTGTAGGCCGGACACATTTTATGAAAATATTTGAAATTGAACCAAGTATAGCTGGTCGGGTATAAAAACCCATCAACTGTAGTTGGTCGACAAACATAATTTAACAACCTTGGTTTGTTGGAAAAATTTTAAACATTTTTATACTCATTACTTTCTTATTAAGTGATTGAGCAAAATTACTGATACTGGTAATTCTTTTTACTAAGTTGGTCCATGAACAGCACAATATTGTTATCTTTTTAACAGATACATATGCATAAATGTAAAGTGTTTGATAAACACAAGACAATACCCATACAGATCTACGAACAAAAATGAAGTCTTTCATTAAAAATTCAAAATAAGTTACATATTACATGTATGTGCTGACTATTACATAAAGATTCCTATTCTATTGGTTTCTTGCCCTTTGCTTTTGAGACAGGATCTTCGCCAGCAGGAGGATCTTCCAAGCAAAGAGGAGAATTAATAAAGTTCAAATCCTTCAGCATTCTGACGTTCATTATTGAAGGTGTATCCATTAGATGCTCTGGACGAGATACTTCGATTTGGGAATGAAGGCTATAATCACCGAGGTATTTTGAAATTAGGCTACGAGGAATGGAACGAGCTGGGATCCAGGCCATGTCCAATTTGAAAGGTGGCACAGGCAAGTCCAATAATCCTGGAGCATGATAATCCCATAAATAATGCCCTTGCTCCAATTTTAATACACCCAAGGCGTTCAACCATCCCTGTTTATAACCTTCATTGTTGGCATGTTCAATACGAGCATCCAAATGAACAAGAGCTTCATTATATCCTGCCATCCAGAATTCCCTGGGCTGCTTATGAAATTGAAAGGTTAATCTATCCAATTGTTCGAGAAGATTTTTGGCAAAAAGATCCTTGGTATGAAGAGCAGACTTCGTTGCAGTAAGTTGATCTTCCAACGATAGATTTTTCTTGGACATTTCTGACAGAGCACGATCCTTAGCATTCAATTGAAACGCTTGAGTTTCCAAAGTAGACTGAGTAGGAGTCTCTTCAACATTGCTACTAAGAACTCTTGATCGGCTTCGAGAAGCAACTGGAGAACTTTGCTCCTCGACAATTCTTCCTCGTCCCCGAGAACCTCTTCCTCGTCCCCGAGCAGTCACAGGAATAAAAGATTTTCTCAAGTTATCCAGTTCTTGCCTTAGTTTGGCATTTTCAACTTCTAAGAACGAGAAACCTTCATCAGTAACGGGCACTAGAGCAGTGGAAGATGACGCTGCAGATTCATATTGAGCCAAATTTTTCTGTAAATTATTATTTTCTTGTTCCAGGATCTCGGCAATCTACCTGCAAGCTTCAACTTCACCTTTTAGGGTCCTTTCCCTAATATCATATCCAGCGATAATCTTTTTATGGCCTGTTTCAGAAGAAAGTTGTTGATATCTATTTTCATAATCCTTGTGCAACGAAGCCATTGATGCATTGTGTTGATTTTGAAGATCCTCTATGGAACCATGAAGTTCCTCGATCAATTCGTAGTATGCCACATTATTGGCCACAGATCTATCAAGTAAATTCTTCAGGTACCGGTAAGCCTCAACTGCTTGTTCTGAAGCATCGTGACCAAGGATGTCGACAATCTCTGATACACTTAGGTCTGTATGACCAGCTTTATAATATCCATTGCATTATCGCATCAACTCAGTATCAGGAGTAGATATCAATTCCATTCTGTCCAAAAACTAATAAGGAAGAGAAAGCAGTAGTTAAATAAAAGCAATCAAATCATCAACAACAGAGATGAGCAAAGATGTATTTTATTAGATCACAAAAGGATTACATTGTTCGATTACAAGTAATGAAATATGGAAATAATGCCGAATAACTTCACACCTTTTCCTTGTCTCCCAAGACTTTCTCGGGAGGCTGGGACGAGGAGATCGGTTGCTCGGTGGTAACAACGGTTTGATCAGCAGGAATCTTCTCGGCAGGAGGAGGCATAGAAGAAATATCCTCGATGATAGAGGGTTGAGAAGAAGAGACTGGGTCACCCATAGCTATAGAAGATTCATCTGAGAGAGGTTCATCTTCTTCTTCTTCCACAATTGCTGGAGGAGAACCAGGGAGGTGTCGTTGGAATAGCTCAGAATCGTCTTTAACCTTCAACTCTTGCAGAGCAGCTACCCAGCCATCGTGGAAGTATTTCAACTTCCCATATTGGACTTGGGATGTCATTGCAGCAATCCCCTTATCCCATCCTTTCTCCCAACCAGCACTGAAAGATTTCTTGACTGCAACCTTTCTTCTCAACTTCTCCGAGGAGAGCTTCACATCCAATTCCTCTTTTTTGACCTTGATATCTCGCAGGGTAGATAACTCTTCCTCTGCCTTTTTCAGTTTGCCATCATATTCCTGATGTTCAACCTCTAAACCTTTTACTTTATCCTCCAAATTCTTGGAGGTTTCAGCCATCTTCACCTTCTCAGCTTCAGCCACAGCCAACTTTTTCTCCCAAACAGCTTTTTCCTCAACATACTGTTGACGAGATTCCTTTAAAGATTGGGTCAAACCCAACAGAGCATCCTCTACACCTGACGAGGAGCTTGAAGCTTTAATAGCCTCATCCTTCTTCACAATATTATTGAAACAGTTCACCAGCTGAAAGATGAGAGAAATAGTAAAGTCAATACAAAATGCAAGCATTCAGAGAAAGAAAGAAAAACCAGAAGTATGAGAAATTTACTGAAGCAAGGTGACGAGCAGCTAAGGATGTCAGCATATCCCTAGGAATTTTTTCATCAATACCATGGACCTCGGGTACGACCGAGCTCATTGCAGAACTTGGAAGAATGATGTTTGGAACATCAGTACCACCAGCAGGTAGACAGGAGGCAGTTTCAGCCGGAGTAACTGAGGATGATTTCCTCAATCTCCTCAACGGGAGTTCAGAACCTTCAACCAAAGAAGTCTTGGTCGGAGAGATTGTAATTACATCTAGAGGAGCACTTTTCTTGCTCGGAACCACTGGGGGCTTCTCGGTAGCTTTAGAAGACCCAGCATCCACTTTTTTAGTCCCCTCTGGGACATCAGCTTTGCTTTTCTTGGCCCCAGCAACAGAAGTAACATCATCAAAGAGAGCAGGAGGAGCTCTTTTCTTACCCATCCTTTGACTTAAAGGAAGATGAGAATCTGAAGAAGAGTCTTCTGGAGTGGAAGCTGGTTCAACAGGGCGAGCAGTATAAGAGGTTGTATAACTCTTATACTGTAGCAAATATGATGCAGACCTAATGTGCTCGTCTGCAACGTTCTTATGCAAACCCCAGATAAGTTTCAGATGCTTGATATTAACTTCTGATTCCTTTGGAGTTTTTCTTTTGCTATCAACTGCAAATAAATACATAATGAGATGTCAGTCATACATTTTGTCAAACATGATGAAAGCATAATTTCATAAGTAAAATAAAATGAAAAATAAACCTATCCCATTGCCATATGGGGGGCATCCGAGACCGTTGTATACTTCATCTCCTGTTAAAGGGGCATATTGCCAATTTTTTATGATCAACCCATGCTCAAAATAATCTCTATTTGAGTCAGGGAGGTTAACTACAAGAGCCCTATTCAGAAACCTAGTTTTTAGATAATAAATATTATCTAGAGTAGCCCATATATAGCAATAGATAATTTCAGGGATCCCAATACGAGTCCCATGAGTTAGATTTAATTTGTGCACCCCATTAATTATTCTCCATGAATTGGGGGCTATTTTTGCAGGGACAAGATCAAAATATTGACAAAACTCAAGACACAATGGGTTCGGTGGAAAGGAAAAACCACATTCAGCAATGAAAAGACTGGGGAACCAATGTCCTCAGCCAATCGAAAATAATCTAAAGGCTCAGAAAGAACCTCTAGAGTTACCCAGGAAGGAATGGAAAAATCAGAACGAAATTTCTCAACAGACTCCACAATATAAACCATATTGAATAAAAGAGATACAGAAGAAAGGAAGAAGATCTTACAGGAAGAAAGGACGTATGTTGACAACGAACGAAAACAAGGATGAACGCACAAGAGAGAAGGAGAGAATAGAAAGCTTGAATGCAGAAAAGTGGAAAACGTAGAAGACGGTATGGTTACCTAAGAAGTTTAAATACTCTGCATTGGGAAGCGGCGAAAGAAATGATTACCAAAAAGAAACTACTGAACTTCCGGCGGCTAAAAGGACAAAAACTGCATGGAGATCGAAGCGCTTATAAAAAAAATCAAAATAAAGGCGGAAGCTGCGAAATAAGAAGGAAATTTGAATACAATGTTCCTGAAACCCAGGAAAGTCATTTAATATCGCCATATACAGAGAAAGAATGTCCCATACTCCTCAAAATTCGAAATATGAAACATTGGGGGCTTCTGTTGATACCAAAATTAATATGCTGAGGTGGACGAATAATACGAAGACACGTGTCAATCTACGTGGCACAATAGCAGCAAGAAAGTTCATTTCCTTCGGCCAATTCATGTTCTCTCCGAGGTACGAGGATATCCCGAGGAACTCTAGCACCCCGAGGTACTCCAGCACTCCGAGGAACTCCTGATCAACGAGCCACTAAGGCGGTCCGAGCTGCATCTCGGCTATATCATTAATTACCAGACGGACAACTGTTCGACTATTCATTGAATAATTATATTCTTGACGCCCACACTACATTAAATGTATTACCCTTTCATATGTATGTCATTTAATGTATCGAACCTTTCATGTACAGCCTAAAGGCTATAAATACCTTGTATCATCCTCATTCAAGGAGGACCGGAATTTCTTGAGAGAACTTGTAATCAAGAATTCTGCAAACATTCAGCAATAACGTAACAGTGGACGTAGGCTTTATTCCTAGCCGAACCACTTTAAAAATCTTTGTCTTATTTATTTATCTGTGATTGAATAATTAGAGCAATCTAGTTTTTTACATCAACAGGGAGTATATTTTTCTTTTAACTTGTATATGTCACAGTATTTCTTTTGTCTCATGTGTGTGTAGGTCATTCCACCTTGATGATGATTTCATAGACCACACAAGATGAAGACTTTAGGTTGAAGACTTATGAATTTATGCCTTTTCATTTCTTGGTTTGAGAGGCCATTATTTGTCTTAGGGGCAATTTGGCTTCGATTTGTGTTTTTCATCGGAATAGCTAAAGAGGGATATTTGTGAGAGAAAAATTTAAAATTGCTCATTCTATTTTTATTTGGCTTATCCTATTACACCCCACAGCACCTTCATGAGTGTTCTCAAGTCTTCGAGAAGAATAATCGTTGATGTTATTTGCAATATTGAAGATTATTCTCCACAACTTTACCGAAGAAGTACTACGATGAGGTTTGGAAAAGCTTAAAATGTTCATGAGTTACAAAATATTTTTAAAATGTTTTTTAAGATTTTTTGAAAAACTCGCTGGCACATTAAAACGAACTGACATGCCATTCTAATGAGATTTAACTACTCATTAGAATGAGGATCCCATATTTGAACGAGATCTAAAGATTTGCCTTTTTGGTCAGTTCTGGAATGTCGTTTGAAGTTTCGTTGGAAGTCATTCGAACGAGATCCGATACAGCGTTTGTACGAGGTAGTAGTTCGTTTCAACGAGTACGCGCATTTTTTAAACAAACCTTTTCCAAATTTGTACTCCCCATCTCTTTGCAATAACTTTCCCTATAAATAGATGTGCGAGATTAGCCCTTTGGAAAAGCCTTTTTAGGGTTCTTTTTGTGATCAAACTTTATAATTTTTTTGCAATACCCTGAATTTTATTTTAATTCAAGTCGAATTATTTTTGTATCAGAATGACACTTTACTTTTATCGACAGATAAAATAATAATTTTTAAATACTGAGTAGATATTTTTCTACGTGTGTCTAATATTATTTTTAAAGTAAATTTTGTGTAAAATTTACAATAAATATGCCATGATCGAAATTTAGTTTTGTTATTAAAATTAAAAATAAAATTTATAAGGTATAAAATATAAATTTTTACAAATAAGTTTTAGGGACAAAAAGTGGAAAAAATGAAATATCTAGAATATATTAACCCAATTTTGTCTTGTATGGTTTATAAAGAAAATAATAATAAAAAAAGGAATAAAAACTTAGACGTCATCTTTCGCGGGGTGGGGGGGGGGGGGGGGAGGGGGGGGGAGAAAAAGGCATTAGTTGCCCAACCCCTTAATATATAAAAACCAACATATGTTGGTTTGAAGGTTTGTAAAGAAACCAAAACTTTTCTCCCGTGTCTTCCTTCTCTCCATGTTAATAGGTATTCCTTATTTTTTTTACTTCTTCCTCCTATATATATATATATATATATATATGCGCGTGTGTTACTTAAGAAATGGAGGAAAAATGATTTCTTTACAAAAAAGTATCATTATGGGATAAAATAGTCTTTTATTACACGTAAAAATAATTGGTATTGAATTTAACACTCGACAGCCAGTTCATAAAAATATGCAAAAAGTGATAGCTTTTGCAACTTTGAAAAATTTTATCTTTTAAATCGCTAATCAGAAAAATACACAGAATGTATAATTGGAATCTTGGTGTCGAGAATTTTTTTTGATATAAAAATAATTTTGATTCTACACTATTTTTTACAACGTCATATTTGGGCCATCGTGTGAATTAAAAATCCCGAATAACCATTAAAATATTATTTTATGATATTTTCCTAAAGAAAATTGTCTTAACTTGTTAAATTAATTAGATAGATATTTGTATTAGAATTGTATATGAGTTTTTTATACATACGAGTTCGTTACTCGAATACCGATGATCGTGTAATTACGAAAAGCTACGTGTAGAGTGAAATAATTATTTTTAGATTATTCATAGTAACGCTTGCATTAAAAATTACAATTAAATATGACAAAGCACAACGAATCAGACAAGCTCGCTCTACTCAATACACTGGTAGGTTTTTTACCTTTTCAATAGTAAAATTTAATGTTCAATATTTGCTATTGTTATCACTATGTGATAGCTAGTTTAGTTCCAAGTATGTGTAGACATTACCATACTCGTATTGATTATACTATCACGAATTATTTGATTATGATCATTTTCAACTGATTAAAACCTTTCTTATCTAATAATTAATATCATGAAGAATCTATTTTAATGATTGATTCAGTTCACCCTAGCACCTTTGTGCAAATATTTATATTATGAGCATCAATATTAATGAGGGAGTAAAATTTCGTGTTATCCTACAGAGCTTTTCTACTTGGCCTATGGTATCCGCTGTTGAGATACGATTTTATTGCTACATATGTATGAGTGCCACTTGGATAGTGTGCCTAGCTAGTTACTTTTCTCCAAAGATTTTGGGTTGATTATTATTCGGTTTTACTGATGGCTTACTTATTTCTATACCCCCTTAGTGAGCTGGTAAATATGGTATTATCAGTTCATAGATCCTTTACTTTCTTTATATGGACCTTAATGAGATGGTAAGCATGGGATTACCAGTTCAACTCTTTGAACTAATGTTATTATGAAAAACATTTGCTTCCGCTTTATTTGATAAACACTAAATTCCATACACATTCCAAACTTTCTTTATATTTATACTTGTTATAGAACTGGTAGAACCTATTCAACAATTTTTTTGATTCATTTCCTTCTAGTTATTTTGCAAAAGTACAAATAGTCAATGACAAATATTCCAGGATTTATAGTGCAACATTTTGAGATATACAGAGAAATCATAGAGGAATAAGCTTTTGAACTATAGTGTAAAACATTTTTTCTTTTATAAATTCTTCGTTAGCTTAGTATGCATTCTCATTTATGATTTAGCATTATTTTAAAAGAACATTCTCCCCCGAGAAATCAAGGTGGGATAAGTTGGTATCAGATCCAAGCTTAAGTTAGCCTATACGGGACATAATTTAAAGATTATGATTAGAAATGTTGCCTAAGTTATAAGGATAGTGAGGATGTGATGCTTAGACTTGCATCGGGAATATTGATCTTCAAGTTACATGATGAGAATATGGGATAATAGGATATTTCCTAGGAAAATATTTTAAGGATAAAAGTAAAATTGCAAGGATGAGATGATTATATGATTACGAGAAATATTCTGGAACTATAAGTTTTAGAAATGTGATAAATTAAGATATTCAGACTTTATGTACTGGACATAATCATTATGAATTTTAGGATTTCCAGAATGTGATTAAGGATTTAGAGGTATATTGAAAAAATTATTTTAAGAATGGATTCTATAAAATATACTTCATAAGTCTGTAACATAGTTCTTTTGTCTTAACTATTCGATTGACCTCCCCATGAGAATGAATTACTTCATTTAAAATTTTTATCTTTGAAAATTATTCCATTTTTCTATTGATATTTTATTTTCAACTTCATCATTGTACTCTTGTTATATTGTATACTATTCGCACTAGATTACGAGACTAGATTACTTATGTTAGAATTGTACCTGAATAAGATTAGATTGAAGAAATTATAAATGAATTCCATGATGAGAATTGGGAATGTATTTTTGAAAAAGTACAAGTATTAGGAAGGTTAAGTTGAACCGTTCTACTCTTTAGAACTTAACAACATCACTTGTTGAATCATATTCCATAAAAAACATTTTTTCCAAGTTCTACACAACCTTGACATTGAATAATGATTAATAAATCACTACGATGTACCTTATAACCATTGTCAATTATTTTTTGGGGTTACAGTGATGATTTGGTATCATTTCACGAAATGCTTGTATCATTCTATGATAACCCCGGATACTTTATGGACCCCTTTGTGTAGTTCAGAATATGTTACGCCTGATACAATTTTAAAACTCTATGTTGATCTTGAAACAATAAGCTCAAGTTAACTTGATTCCATTGAATTTGTTCTTACATAACATACAATATAATTAGGAAATAAACTATCTTTATACCCACAACAATATTATTTGCCTGTAGGACTCAGATTATTGAGTGCCTGATTTTATTTATCATATGAATGCCTCTCTTCAGAGTTTTGGCTTGATAATGTTACTTTATCTCCAGTTATCGAGATTGATTATCCCCAATCATTGGGATTGATTTATCTCCAAAAGTTTTGGATTGATTTGTTATTTGTATTGTTATTAACCTAAGCCTCTAAAATAGATAATTATGGGTTATTATTTTAGAAACTATTCACAACCTTAACCTTGTGAACCTAATATTTTTAATTCTAGTAACATCATCATATGAACTATAGAATATTATTTCTGATGAATTATTGTTATTCCTACCTGATGTGCCAAATTTTTTATCCTAATATATAATTGTTGATCTTAATCAACAAGACCTTTGTAACGTTCAGTGTCATATCTGAAACTCTTAGTGTATTCGTTCTTTTCCTTATGTAGTAACTCAAGAAACTATTGAGAAGATACAACAGACTTGAGAAAGACTTAAGGCACCCAAGATACATTGGATCCTTTAGTATTAGCAAATGCACTAGTTTTATGGCCTATCAATTAAATTTATTCACAAAATTGTTTAACACCCCTTATGTGTTCCAGGTGTTCTAGTTGAGCCGATATATTCCAAACCCAGTACATGTCAACTTTATGATCGCACCAATAACTTTATTTTTGCAATTAGACCTCTTCTGTAACTTTATATTCTCGTTACCTCATATTGTTATCCCGTTCTTGATTTTGTATAGTTTATGGTACTTTCACAAAATCCCTTAGTTAATTTTCTCAGACCCAATAAGGAAAATTTTGAATAGACAGTTATTAGACTCAGAATTTTATTGTGAGAATATTTACAGTGTTTCCCGATAAACTTCTTTGGAATATAGTATCCCTATAACCCTCTAGAGATCTAAGTAGTGTACTATAACCATTCAAGTTAAGAGAAATCGAACAAAAAAAACATTAGTTCGAACACAACCCTAATTATTTACTTCAACCCTAGTACCAGTTTTTAGATAACCAGTTAGTACCTATCCAAGAGAAATTCCTCTTTACTCTTTATGCTATATTTTACATAAATATAGGAAACCCGAAGTCCTTTATTATACGATAAGAAATCCCAAGGTGAATTCAGATCACAAGAGTCGAGATATATTTCGACCGAAGAAAACTTGAATTTAAAACATAAATGTTGAATGGAATTTTGAGAATCACCTATTCAAGTTAGACAAACTACCCCAAAAAATAGAAACATTGTAGATAACACCCTAAGCCCTAACCAAATCGGAAGATTAACAAACTAATTCTTAGAATGTTAATGCTACCATAGAGCAATATAATGTCAAAGTAACCTCAAACCAAATAGTATTGCTTACTCGAACCTGAGAAAGGAAATATTAGAACACACTCCCAGATTCCTTTGTGATCCAATAACAAACCAAAGGTAAGACTCAAGAATTATTAAGCGATAGGGAGACAAGTCTTCGATTTAGAGATAAATTACATGTACCTAATGAATTTCCCCAAATTCTTTCGATTCCAAAATGGAAATAGGATCATATACCCATGAATTTTATTTGTAAACTACCCGGTACGTACCAAGGATGTAATTCTATATATGGATGATATTAGACAAACTCACTAAATCTGTCATTCGCTACAAATATAATTGTTTGTTCGTTCTAAAAGCTCAGTATTAGGATTCATTATAAGATTATCAACCTGAATAACCCAGTCGATGTACATATAAGCTCACATTACATCGAATGTTGGAATATAGATGTGTTTTTAGATTATACCAACCACTCCATTTTCTAGCTATATCAATCATTTATTTTAAAATTGATAGTACATGCTTAGAATATTTGTGCTAATTCTTTTTCCTCTCGATGTTCGAGAAAAAGAGGATAGTATCCCTTCTCTTTTATGAGGCATAGATCATGTTTTTGCATATGTAAATTTATATTGAACATCATTATGATCTAACGTTATCCTACTTTAAGTACATAAATCATTTTTAGGAATGTTTCAACCCTTATTGCTACGATTTCATAAACACTAGTACCTGGATACAATATACTTCAAACAGTAGTATCATTCCGTTGAACGATATCGGTAATAGTAACATCTTCCACATAGTTTTGTAACTATACTTAAATTCTTTTTAGTAAACCACGTCTATCTATTTGGTATACAAACTTTGCCAAAATTTTAGATTATATCCAGAGTAGTTCGATGTGCTTTGATGAATCAGTTATCTTTATATGTCTATGGTAGATTCATTGTGATTAATTCTATAACATTAGACACCATACCAACTATGACACTTATTAATATAATGTGAATCTAGGCACGGATCGAACTGACAAGCCTAGTTGAAATACCGAAAAGTATTAGACGTTACCTTTTGTTCCAAAATAGTGACTTAATAAAAAGTTAAATCCTATAGACACATTAATTTTGTACGTAGGAAATTGAGGAAACACTACATTAAGATATACGACACAATTTCTTTCCATAACTGAAATTTTGAGGAAATCCCCTTATATAAATATTAACTACAAGGAATAGTCGATGATTTTTCTCGATGAAACTGACACATGATTTTACAACTGTGGAAAACCCATATACTAATTCCCCACGTTGTCCAATATTTATAGAAATACCAATAAGAGAAACTAGCATTATACTGTAAGAATGGAAATTCAAAATTCTGGTAGCAAACTTGATATATATATACCCTTGTACGACAATCCTACATATTGTTAAAAATCATGACTTACAATTAAGTTATTAACAACTCAATGTGAGTAAACTATCAACCTACCTGCCTCGAATAGAATTTATACTTCCACTTACATACGATGGAAACAGTTGTTAAATATTATTATCAAGAGATCAATGTTTTAAATCTATAGTATTCTCTTTCCAATACTATATTTATATAGTGAAAATTTATTATATGTGAAATACTGTTATTTCCTGAACTATATATAACCTACGATGATCTTTTACTCATACCACCATCGTTTGAGATTATTGATGTGTGACCAAACTTCATATAACTAGACTATATGTAAAATTTTATTACGTAAACCTCTGCGACTATAGATGACACATGCAAAACTAGTAGAAATGTCGATTAATTAGATGAAATTCCAGTTATTTCTAATCCTCGCTATATATACTATATCTTATATGGTAATGTTGTATAACCTGCAACTTATGAAAGAACGACGTGAAGAAAATCGTTAAAATTATATAATAAAGTTACAACCTTGAACACATGAGTTATCATTTTTACGATATATCGTAGACGATGCGAGCACCACGAGTATTTAAAACTCTAACTATGTAGGAAATTTTGAGGATGAATTTTTTTTAAAGTTGGTAGATTGTAATACCCTGAATTTTATTTTAATTTAAATCGAATTATTTATGTGTGAGAGTGATATTTGTTATTTTTATCGATAGATAAATTAATAATTTTTAAATACTGAGTAAATATTTTACTAGGTGTGTCTAATATTATATTTAAAGTAAATTTTGTGTAAAATTTACATTAAATATGCCACGATCAAAATTTAGTTTTGTTATTTAAATTAAAAATAAAATTTATAGGGTATAAAATATAATTTTTTACAAATTAGTTTTTGGGACAAAAAGTGGAAAAAATAAAATATCTAGAATATCTTAACCCAATTTTGTCTTATATAGTTTATAAAGAAAAAAATATAATTAAAAAAAGAAATAAAAATTAGCTGCCATCTTCAGGCGGGGGGGGGGGGGGGGGGGGGAAGAAAAAATGCCCAAGTTGCCCAACCCCTTTATATATCAAAACCAACATATGTTGGTTTGAAGGTTTGTAAAGAAACCAAAAATTTACTTGTGTGTATTCCTCCTCTCCATGTTAATAGGCATTCTTTATTTTATTTTTTTACTTCTTCATCCTCCTATTCTTATATATATAAGTTAGAGATAAAAGTTGGGGCATATATGTATATTAGTTTTGTGTGGTCGTGGCTTTGTGCGTGTGTTTGTTTGTGTAGGTGGGTGGGTGGAGGTGAGTGTTGGAAAAATGATTTTTTTATGAAAAAAATACCATTATGGGCTAAAATCTGCATTTTAAAAGGCGAGCCTAGGTTTGAGGCTTGGGAGAAACTCCCTACTTGAAGCCTTTTACGCCTTATTCTTGGTAAAAGGCTTGAGACGTACTTTTTTTTTTAAAAAACAAAAATGATTTAGTGAAACGATATCTCCTTTTCAGGACTTTTTTTAAAAATCGGACTCATATCTCATTCAAAACAATCAAAAGACAAATGGTATCCTAAACCTCTCTGCCTTTTGTAAAAAAACCACGCAGTTTTTCTTTTTGTATTTTTTTATTTTAAAAAAAGTATTTTAGTTTGCATATATTCGGACATATTTTAATATATGTGATTCATATCGAATATTGCATATTTCAGTCCTTTATCATTATGTATTCTAGCACGTTTACGGTCCTAAATGCCTATATTTATGCTCATTAAACAGACAACCTTGGATTTGGATATATATATGCTTTGGAGGGATTAATTGTGCTTTGGTAGGTATTGGAACGCTAAAAGTGATGATCCGTTGCATTTCGGAGGAGTTCCATCGTCATACGCTACTTCAAGGGAATTTTAGTCAATTAACATTTGATCTCCAGCTCATGGAAATTCCACAGATGCATAGTTTATTGAGTTAGCATCGCATGGCCGCGAATAACGCGTCGTTTGGAGTCCGGATGGTGAAGTTATGGCCATTTCCGTATTGGACTTTTCCTCCCCTTTTTATGGACCAAAGAAGGCCAAGAAATAGAGTACCGGTCGACCGCAGTTTTGGATTTTTTTGGTGGAAAGGAGACAGTGTGCTTTTACTTGAAGGCGCGGTCGATCGCGTATACCAGATATTTGTTGCTTTTCTCCTTTAATTTTCTTTTTCCTTTATTTCTTTTCTAACTTACTATATAAATCAATTTTGGTTTCTAATTTGAATAATCAAATTTTAGATTGTTTAGGTTAGGGTTTGGGGGTTTGAGAGCTCATTCTTCTTTTCCTCTTGGTTTGACACTCAATTGGGTTTGTAAGTTGACTATTCATCTTCCCTCTCCATTAATATAGTTTGTATCTCGTTATTTAAGGCTCTATTTTCGTGCTTTCTAGTGTAGATTTATCGCGTTTATTTACTTCTTTCCTTTACCGCATTTTTATCATTCGTTCTAGCTAAATTAGTCTAGGTTGTGTCAGATCGAACTCATTTCGGGTTGACATGTTGCTTTTCTTTGGTGATGGAGTTTTACGGGTTTATTTCTAGTACGTTGTCCTAGTTATTACGCCTAGGAGATTTGACGGGGTATATCATGTACGTTGTCCTTGCGTGCATAATTCTCGGTGTATTTGTTGACGCCAAAATCATATTAGACTTTTATGCGAATTTAGGGGTGTGACAGTTCTTGATTTAATTAACTGTTGAAACGAGATGCAGTCTTAATAACTCGTCGACCCATGTAACCATTTTATACTAATTAACTCGAGTGAGGGATATTCGACGCAACCTATAGTTTTATCCTCTTTGTTAATCTCGTTTAAATACACTCGCCTAGATTAATCTTTCCCTTTTCTGCATCTTTTCCTTTTTGTGTATAATCATCTTTTACACTTTTATTTAGGAGTATTAAACCATTTAAATTCTAGCAACTCGTCTCTTTGAATTTTTGATACCCGGACTTAGCCGCTATACTCACCTGCTGAGTGTAGTCATAAGTTTAGGTTTTTGTATTGAGGTGTGTCACACCCCGCCTAATTCTGACGTCGGCCGCCACCAAAACTAAGCCGGGCGTGAACTAAATAACTACCATTCTTAGCATGAGACAGATATGAGACATAAATAAATCAATCCATAAGATAAACAATTGAGTCAATCTCAAATGATCACAAATAACTAAGCAATAAAAGATCCATCACATGCTAACTCCAAAAATCCAATCTCCAATAATGATTAAATAAAATCTGAATAATCCCAACAGAAATCCTCTAAACAACTTTGGAACCGAATGGCCGAATAAAACTCCAATGAAGTCTCATTATACGACTGGAAAAGAAAGTTTAACTAAACTATTCCATAAAGTAAATAACTCCAGTTGCACCTCCAATGATAACTCTGATAAACTTATGCAGCTTCTCCAAATTAAATCTTGAAAAAGATTAGTCAACGCATGGGTCAGAGCCAAAGCCCTGAGCAATAATACACACTACTCCCCTCAAATAGGATCCTTGAATCCAGACAGTAGCATTATACACAATAAATATCACAATAGAATATTTTAAATTAAACGGGATAATTAAACGCGATAATTATAATCTACTAACTACCCGCAAAAATCCCCATTTATAAAGGCACACCAATATGATTTTAAATTCCCAAGTCCCACGATGTTAATTTAATTAAATTAACCAACTTGTATTATAGTTCTCACTTTTTATTAAAGTGTCACACTTCCCCTTGTCAATCGTCCTCTGACCTGTTTAAACTGTCGGCCCCGACACATTATGTCGCCACAAATTTTAATACCCATTTTTATCTTAGGCATTAATTCTCAAGTTCTCAATTTATAATCACCCCACCCTTTTAATCGATGTGAGATCCTCAAAATACCCCTTAGTCCCATACCTAAGGGTCCCCAAGTTATCAATACGTCCTATCCTATGTATAGGAGGATTTTCTAACATAAATCTTAACTTAATCTCGTACTTAGACTACCGTAACGACGATAAAGTAATAAAAATCAGCCCACCCTCAAGATGATAAAAACGCAATAATCTACCCTCACTAGTCCCATACCTAGAAGGCGTAAATCATGAAAGGTCTACCCGCTAGTCCCATACCTAGAAGGCATCCTAAAGTATAGGGAGAGAAAAATTACCCAACAACCCGTCGTCACAAAGGCAATATAATAATACCAAAAAGTCACACAAATATGAATAATAAATCAATGTTCCAAACTACGCATGATAGTCCAATTCAATTAAATCTTTAATTTAATTATCACAACGTTAACAATACCCAAATAATCTCATTTAATTATTTTAAATTAAATTTACCAAGTTTTCATCATATATACATCAAAAATCAAATTTTATTATCTCTACATGTATTTCATGAGTTATACGCACCCAAAAATTATTTATTTTAAAACTAGGGTTTTTCTACATGCAAGCCACACCAATAAAACCCAAAATCACTCATGAATCCTACGTACCCAAAGGGTTATGAATATTATTCAG
The DNA here is from genome assembly GCA_949130495.1 of Sambucus nigra. Lineage (NCBI taxonomy): Eukaryota > Viridiplantae > Streptophyta > Magnoliopsida > Dipsacales > Adoxaceae > Sambucus > Sambucus nigra. The sequence goes on from OX422212.1 coordinate 208,944,487, forward strand.
ATTAAAAGATTTTGTAAAAACAGCCCCATAGTTAGTGTCCACTTTTTCTAATTAAGTTACTAATTATTTTTAAGAAAACATGTAATTTTGTGTTTAGGCGACACTTAAAATGCATAATACTAAAGGAAAAGAATAGAGTATTCATGCATGTGAGGATCGTGTTGAAAATCTTATTAGAAATCTGGATTCCTCTTGAAAAATTAGCAAAAGAGTGTTCTTGAACGATCTTGATTAAACCCCAATTAAGCCTTCAAAAACTTGTGCCAAAACTTGTGACAAAAACTTGATTTTGTTGAAGGTTGATGATTATGAGTGAGAGGAAAAATATTTGGAAGTGTTCTCTGGTGAAAAACTGGAGAAAAAGTGATTATGAGAAGTCCCCCTATGGATTAACAAGGTTATATAGTGATTAGGAGTCCTAATCCTACACAAACTCTAAAAACAGCTCACAACGCATGTTTTCTGGGAGGGTCGATCGATCTACCCCCAGGGGTCGATCGATCGATCACCCCGAAAAACTCACAGTTCGCCTAAAAAAAGCCTATAAGGCAAAATATTATAAAATCAATATAAAATCCATTTTAACTCCGATTTTAATTCCGCTTGAAGTTTTATTCTTCTAAAATCATAACCAACATATTTAGCCAATAAATATTTTAAAATTCAAAAATTTATATTTCCCAAAAATTCCAATTAATTAATTAAATAATAAATAAAAACACGGAGTGTTACAAGGTGGTGACCAGAAAATAACGATCGGCGTTTGACACGAGCCACTTTTCACGCTCGATCAAAATGAGGGGTGTGATTCGTATTGAATATTGCATATTTTCGCCATTTATCTTTATGCATTCTAGCACTTTTACGGCCCTAAATGCCTATATTTATGCTCATCAACCAGACAACCATTGATTTGGATATGTACATGCTTTGCAGGGGTTAATTGTGTTTTTGTAGGCATTGGAACGCTAAAAGTGAGGATCCGTTGCATTTCGGAGGAGTTTTGTCACCGAACGCTACTTAAAGGGCACTTTAGTCAATTCACATTTCATCTTCAGCTCATGGAAATTCTACGTATGCGTATTTCGTTGAGTTAGCATCGCGTGGCCATGAAAGGCGCGTCGTTTGGAGTCCGGACGGTGAAGTTATGGCCATTTCTGTAATGGACCTTTCCTCCCATTTTTATGGACAAAAGAAGGCCAAGAAACAGAGTACCAGTCGACTGCGATTAAAGGCCCGATCGACCGCAGTTTTGGATTTAGCCGTGGAAAGGAGATAGTGTTCTTTTACTTAAAGGCACGGTTGACCGTGCCCCTATGACCGGTCGATCGCGTATACTAGATATTTGTTGCTTTTCTCCTTTTCTTTTCTTTTTCCTTTATTTCTTTTCCAACTTACTATATAAACCAATTTCAGTTTCTATTTGAATAATCAGATTTTAGATTGTTTAGGTTAGGGTTTGGGGGTTTGAGAGCTCATTCTTCTTTTCCTCTTGGTTTGACACCCAATTGGGTTTGTAAGTTGACTATTCATATTCCCTCTCCATTAATATAGTTTGTATCTCGTTATTTACCGCTTTATTTCCGTGCTTTCTAGTGTAGATTTATCACGTTTATTTACCGCTTTCCTTTACCGCATTTTTATCATGCTTTCTAGCTAAATTAGTCTAGGTTGTGTCGGATCGAACTCATTTTCGGGTTGACATGTTGCTTTGCTTTGGTGATGGAGTTTTACGGGTTTATTTCGAGTGCGCTGTCCTAGTTAATATGCCTAGGAGATTGGACGGGGTATATCATGTATGCTCTGTGCTTACGACCTTGCGTGCGTAATTTTTGGGGTATTTGTTGACGCCAAAATTATATTAGACTTTTATGCGAATTTAGGGGTGTGACAACTCTTGATTTAATTAACTGTCGAAATGAGACGCAATCTTAATAACTCGTCAACCCATGTAACCATTTTATACTAATTAACTCGGCTGAGGGATATTCGACGTAACCAATAGTTTTATCTACTTTGTTAACTTTGTTAATCTAGTTTAATTACACTCGCCTGGATTAATTTGTCCCTTTTGTGCATCTTTTCCTTTTTGTGTATAATCATCTTTTACACTTTTATTTAGGAGTATTAAACCATTTAAATTCTGTCAACTCGTCTTTGTGGATTTTCGATACCCGGACTTAGCCACTATACTCACCTGTTGAGTGTAGTCATAAGTTTAGTTTTTTGTATTGAGGCGGTGATTAGAAAACAACGATCGACGTTTGACACGCGCCACTTTTCAGGCTCGATAAAAATGGCGCCGTTGTCGGGGATGAGTATGTTTTAGAATTTATTTGATTTAGCATTTCGTAATATTTTCTTTCTATTTGTATTTTTTGCCTAACATTTTTATGGGACTTCTACATTTGAGCGCCAAGAAAAATCTTGAATTTTTTGCGCGAGCATCTACTTTGTGGAATTCGCCACTTCGAGCCATTTTTTGGGTAATCATGTCTTATTCCAATTCTTTCGGTAATCATTATTATAATTCTCAAAATGCCCGTAATCCTATGACTTTCGGTCGAAACTTAGAGTCCCAAAAAATTACAAATTCAAAATTGACTTTGGGCGGCGGGTATAACGAAAGTCAAAACTTGGGTTATTGGAATTTTGATGATGATGATAATGTCTTTGGGCCTCTAATTCCTTATAATAGGAATTTTGAGACGAATTGCAATAGTTTTCAAAATTCTTATAATAATGAGTTTAAGTTTAAGTCCGGTGGTAATTTTTAGAGTTCCCATTTTCAAGTATCCGCACCTCGACATATGACATTCGGTGAGGGCTTACATATGCTTGAAAATGAGAAAATTGAAAATCGTTATTGGGAACATGAATTGGATTTATTAGTTGAATCCAACGACGATTTTGCTTCCGAGACTTTTGAAGTCGAGGAATATTTTGAACCAAATGAGGACTTTGTGGCTACTTTGGAACAAACCATTCTTGATTTTGCCTATCGCATAATAGATATTGAAAGTGAGGATGAAATGGAAGTAATCTCCATTTTCAATGAAATGATTTCTTTTTTGGCCCCCAAAGAAGAACATTTCATTGAAAAATATCTTATTTCCTTCGAAACTCAATCTTCAAGCCACGATGACTCATCTCTTGAGTTTGAATTTCTTTTCTCCCCATTTTCATTCTCTGTTATCTCACCGTCATAAGTACCCGATGAATCGGTTTCAAACTTTAATGTGTTAAACCTTTTCGCCGATGAGTAGTACTTGCTCCAGTCGCCTTCCATGAACACATATTTGCCTTCATGTGCTCCCCCTCCCATTCCGATTTCAAAATCATTAGGAGGATATTCTTCTTTTATCGGTCCCCACATGTTTTTGTCACCCGTTCAATCCAAATTTCCCATCGTCCCTCCCAAACTTTTAATTGGCGATGGTTCATTTCTTCCGCCTTACACATGCCTTCCGTTGTTCAAACGGAATTCATATTTTTCGGAAGGCATGCTTGAGAGTGAGGGTGCACTGGTCATCCTCCAAAGTCAAATCGTTTTCTTGGTGGACCCTCAACTATTTAGACTTCTAGTGTATAGTTATTGTGAAGCCTAAATAGTAGGTTGTATATAGTTAGCTTTTTATCATTTTTCTTTCTTTAGTTTTTCTTTCTTTTAATTTAGTCTCATGTAATTAGTTAATTTTTTGTTATTTGTTTTTTCTATGCTCGGTACTAACTTGTTTTGTAGATTTTTTGGACTTGTTCTTATACGGATCGCTCCAATTTTGGGTAATATCTATCTTTTCCTCTCTTTAACTTGGTTCTTAATTCACATTGAGTACAATGTTAGGTTTTAAGTTAGGGGGTGTGGGATATTCTATCCATTTCTTTATTTAGTCCATGTTTTTTCTCACATGTTAGTTACATAGTATGCTTTTCTTAGAAAAATTAAAATTTTCAAAAAGATTTTCTTTCTTTTTTTCTCTTTTGTTGGACATCTTGCCTTTGTTTTCGATGATAGATTTTAATAAATGCCCAATTCAATAGACAACTCAATGATACATGTTCTCGATTTTACAAGTTATTAGACTTTAGTTCCTAATTATTGATATTACGAATAACTCCATGAATTAAGCTTTAATCCTATGAGCACATGCGCTTTCTTGTTCTATTGATTTGGTTTAAGATTTTTATAACTCGACAATCTTTTGTTGCATTGTATATACTTACACCGAGTAAGCTTTGTACCTTTCGTTGTTTGTGAGTGTATACACTATTCTTTCCTCATTGAAAACGTTGAATTCGTTGGTAATCTCTTTATTCCTTCATTTGATCGTTCATTAATTGAGTTCATTATTGAAATGTATTACTTGAGCATGATTTTCAAAGTTTGTTTTGACTCAAGAATTGCGTAAACTTTAGGAAATGATCATAGGCCGTATTTGTTATATCACCCATATTAGCCTTGACCTCGCCTTATATGTTTACCCTTGTCAACCCCTTTGAGCCTAAATATAACCTTTCGTTTCATACCCCCAATCCCATAACCAACTATAAATTGGAGTTTTAAACCGTACTTATTACCTTACATACCCATGTTTGGAATGTTACTTGGAATTGAATGATGTTGTTGTGTTGCGGTTACAATTTAGGCATGTGAGAGTGTGAAAAGTAAAGAAAAGAAAGAAAAGAAAAAGAGTGAAAAAGAAAAAGAAGAAAACAAAAGAAAACATGAGAAAAAGAAGAAAAGAAAAGAAAGAGAAACATGTATATGTTGTGTATATAGTTAAATAAGCTTTGATTACTCTCTAAATGATATATCTAATGCCTCTTATGGAACTTGTTTTCCAATTTTTGATATTGGTCGCATTCTTCCCATTATTCCGAGTTTTCATTCCGAACACTTTGAATCCGTAGATACATTCCTTTCATTTCATACCCTAGCCAAACCTACATTACAACCCTATCAAGTCATATGTGATCTTAGGTTGATTTAATTTAAAAGTCATAATAGTTTTGATAATCCGTGAAAATACATTTCACCTCCTTTATTGATCGGTATCTTTCATTGAGATTACATTTTTTCATTTTATAAATCGCGTTCTTCATTTGTGACATGTGTGAAGCCTAGTTTCCACTTATATTTACTCTTTATGCCTGCATGTTCCATGTGTTAACTCTCTATTTCGAGTGAATTCACTTGATGATTGTAATGCCCGTGAGGATTTAATATATGCTTGCTTTATATAGTATCCAATTTATTTAAGTTTTTACCAAATCGCACTTTTTATGTGCTCGCTCTCCTTCCACATTTTAAGGTTTCAATTGTACGAAGTTCAGTCTATAATGTTAATAATACGGACTTTTGTGAGAATTCTTTTATTATGCTAATAATGTGTATGAAATCCTTTTCGATATTGTTGGGCTTGTCTCGTGTTGGTTTTGGCTTATTTTGAGGAAATTGTATGATGTTTGTGGGTTTCATCCCTGAAAACCCTCACGAGACGACACTCGTCCCCTGGGGTAACCTAGGGGTTTAACGGCTTATTGCATATGCTAAATGCAATCGTGCTCCATATGAAAGTGACATTTATATACATCTTGTATTGCCTTATGTGGGTTGGTTTTGTTTGTTTCATCATTAGGGACTAGTAATCTCTAAGTTAGGGGGTGTGATTCGTATCGAATATTTCACATTTCTGCCCTTTATCTTTATGCATTCTAGCACTTTTACGGTCCTAAATGGCTATATTTATGCTCATTAACCAGAAAACCTTGGATTTGGATATATACATGCCTTGCAGGGGTTAATTGTGCTTTTGTTGGTATTGGAACGCTAAAAGTGAGGATCCGTTGCATTTCAGAGAAGTTTCGTTGACGAAAACTACCTCAAGGGCATTTTTATCAATTCCATTTCATCTCTGGCTTATGTAAATTCCACTAATGCATAGGGCATTGAGTTAGCGTCGCGCAACCGCGAACGACGCGCCGTTTGGAGTCCGGACGGTGAAGTTATGGCCATTTCCGTAATGGACCTTTCCTCCCCTTTATATGGACCAAAGAAGGCCAAGAAACAGAGTACCGGTCGATCGCGATTTTGGGTTTTACCGTGGAAAGGAGACAATGTACTTTTACTTGAAGGCGCGGTCGACCGCGCCCCTGCAAGCGATCGACCGCGTATACCATATATTTGTTGCTTTTCTCCTTTTCTTTTCTTTTTCCTTTATTTCTTTTCCAACTTACTATATAATCCAATTTTGGTTTCTATTTTGAATAATTAGATTTTAGATAGTTTTTAGGATTTGGGGGTTTGAGAGCTCATTCTTCTTTTTCTCTTGGTTTGACACCCAATTGGGTTTTTAAGTTGACTATTCATCTTCCCTCTCCATTAATATAGTTTGTATCTCGTTATTTACTGCTTTATTCCCGTGCTTTCTAGTGTAGATGTATCGCGTTTATTTACTGCTTTCCTTTACCACTTTTTATCATGCTTTCTAGCTAAATTAGTCGAGGTTGTGTCGAATCGAACTCATTTCGGGTTGACATGTTGTTTTTCTTTGGTGATGGAGTTTTACGGGTTTATTTCGAGCGCGTTGTCCTGTTTATTACGCCTAGGAGATTTGACGGGGTATATCATGCATGCTCCGTGCTTACGACCTTGCGTGCCTAATTTCTGGAGTATTTGTTGACTCCCGAATCATATTAGACTTTTATGCGAATTTAGGGGTGTGACAGCTCTTGATTTAATTAAATGTCGAAATGAGATGCAGTCTAAATAACTCGTCAACCCCTCTAACCATTTTATACTAATTAACTCGGGTGAGGGATATTCGACGAAACATATAGTTTTATCCGCTTTGTTAATCTAGATTAAATACACTCGCCTAGATTAATCTTTCCCTTTTGTCCATCTTTTCCCTTTTTTTTGTATAATCATCTTTTATACTTTTATTTAGGAGTGTTAAACCATTTAAATTCTAGCGACTCATCTCTGTGGATTTTCGATACCCGGACTTGGTCGCTATACTCACCTATTGAGTGTAGTCATAAGTTTAGGTTTTTGTATTGAGGTGGTGAACAGAAAACAACAACAGGCATTTGACACACGCCACTTTTCACGCTCGATCAGTATGTACCATTTTAGTATTTTCAATAGCCTTGTTAAGTTAAAAAGGTTAAAATACTTTTAAAAAAAGGCCTAAACTCCTTTTCACGCCTTTTTATACCTAAGGACCACCTAGGTTTCTTAGGGTTAAGGCGTGGCCCCGATGCCTCGATCACGCCTCACATTTTTTAGAACCTTGGTTAAAAAAATATTTCATGTCACGTAAAACTAATTGGTATTGAATTGAAGGTCAGTTTATAAAAATACGGGAAAACTGCGAGCTTTCACAACTTTGAAAATTTATATCTTTTAAACCGTTGACCAAAAAAATACACGAAATATACCGTTGGAATCGCGGTGTCAAGTAGAAGTTTTTGATATAAAAATATTTTTGATTCGACACTAGTTTTAAAACGTCGTATTTGGGCCATTGTGTCAATTAAAAATCCCGAATAATTGTTAAACTGTTATTTTATGATATTTTTCTAAAGAAAATTGTCTGAACATGTTAAGAAACTTAGATAGATAATTTTATTCGAATTTTATATGAGTTTTATATACAAAAGAGTTTTTTACTCGAATACCGATGACAATGTAATTTCGAAAAGAGACATGTAGAGTGAAATACTTATTTTTATATTATTCGTAGTAATGCTTGTAATAAAAATTACTGTTAAATATGACAAAACACAACGAATCAGACAAGTTCGCTATACTTAATACACTGGTAGGCTTTCTAACTTTTCAATAGTAAACTTTAACATTTGATATTTGTTACTGATATCACTATGTGATAGCTAGTTTAATTCCAAATATGTGTAGAAATTACCACACTCGTATTTATTATATATCATGATTGTTTGATTATGGTCATTTTAAACTGATTTAAACCCTTCTCATCTAATAACTGATATCATGAAGAATCTATTTTAATGATTGATTCAGTTCACCCCTGCCCCCTTGTGCAAATATTGATATTATGATCATTAGTATTAACTAGGGGGTTGATTGTCGTGTTATCCCACATAACTTTTCTTCTTGGTCTAAGGGTCTCAGATATTTGAGAGCCTTTATTAATAATGCATACGTATGAGTGCCACTTTGATAGTGTGCCTATCCGATTACTTTTTTCCAAAGGTTTTGGGTTGATTATTATTTGGTTTTAGTGATGGATTACTTATTTCTATACCCCCTTAGCAAGCTTATAAGTATCGGAATATCAGTTCAATGATCTTTCTTTCTTTATATGACCCTTAATGAGCTGGTAAGTATGGGATTATCAGTTTAAATCTTTGACTTAACGTTATTATAAAAAACATTTGCTTCCGCTTCATTTGATAAACACTGAATGCCATACACATTCCAAACTCTCTTTATATTTATACTTGTTATATAACTGGTAGAATCTATTCAACAATTTTGCTGATTCGTTTCCTTCCTGTTATTTTGAACAGGTACTAATAGGCAATGATGAATACTCCAAGAATTATAGTGCAGCGGTTTGAGATATGCAGAGAAATCATAAAAGAATAAGCTTTTGAACTACAGTATAAGAAAGTTTAGCTTTTATAAATTCTTAGTTAGCTTAGTATGTATGGCTCAATTGTGATTTAGTATTATTTTAAAATAACATTTGCCCCTAAGAAATCAGGGTGTGATATTTTTCCATCCAAACCCCTTGAATTTTTTAAGATCACTTTTTCAAACCAAGAAGAACAATATCTAAAGTTCTAAAATGTTGTAGAGAAATTATCTACTGTTGATTTGTGGAGTAGAGGCTTTACGAATGAAGAATAAGGGAATGACATATTAATGCTAATCAGGGGATACCAAGGGAAGATATTCTTCCTGTGGGCGGTGCTGGACTGCATCATTTTTTGTTGAAGATTTGAAGTCTCTTATGCATTATACTTAGTGAGTCTCTAAGTAGTTTGAAAGTCATTAAGTGTTTGTCTTATCTTTAATAGTGTTGAATTAAAGGTTTTCCCCGAAAGGGATTTTTCCTCTACTTCTTCTTCTTCTTCTTCTTCTTCTTCTTCTTCTTCTTATTCTTCTTCTTCTTCTTCTTCTTCTTTTGGGTAGGTTTGGAATTTGGCTTCACATAATCATGTATGTTCATTTTAAATTAAATTAGGGTAAAATTTTGGTAAAAAGTAAATATCTGTGTGCATAATCCAAGATACCAGTAAATCCATATAGCCTCTACTTTCTCAAAGGTTCAAACCTTATTGACACCAGTTTGTAGATGTGAGATAGAATAAAAACACATACTGCTGTGGGAGGTGGTTAAATTGGGGACAATATGGATGGTGGTAGAGTGGGGTATTACAAATAGATCTCCTAATTAATTTCTAAGGGATTTAACATTTAAATATACTTATGGGTTCAATTATAACAATATCCCAAGCATACTAAGTTTCAATCTTTGATATGCGATAGAATCATAATCATAGGTGATCTCATATCTAAACCTTAAATTAACATGAAGATTCAATCAATCATACGAAACTAAATCATATACGTGAGTTCTAATCACATAACCATATTTAAAAAATAACTCAACTTAAATACCTCTTCAAAAATCTTAAGTCTTTCAAATCAAAATTAATTGCCATTAATTCCAATTAACCCATATTTAAAACATGATTAAGATATTAAATTCAAATCTGAAACCTGTGTTCTAAATCCCATATTTCAAGACATACATGAATTATAAAAAATTTACAATTCATATATGTGATAAAGAAAGAGATATGAACGATGAATCTCTACATATTTGATTCTGTGTTCTTCTTCAGCCAAAGTTCCTTAGGGTCTACCAAAGGTCCAAAGCTTCTAGGGTTTACCTCTCTAATGTAAAAGTGTGAGAATAATGAAGTCTAATTCCCTTAATTGAACCTTAATCCTAGAGGTTTATATTAGGTATATTTTTGAGCCTCCAAATGAGCCCAATATACTACCTAGAATAGTCCAAAACATACCCTAAGTGTATACCTACCCTTGATCCCAACTTAAAATAATAAAAGTGCATAATCGGGCCTCTGTATTAGTCTAGAGTCCGTTCTAAATGGTATTACCTCATAACTCGTGGTAATACCTCACAACGTAAAATAAAACACATACATATTTATTTTAAGCGTAACCGCATATAGTCCAACTTAATTAATTACACCCGATAATTAAATGTAACATGCATCACAAATAAACATAATATGAAAGAATAATAATCATATAAATATGCATTTCATTATTACCAATTCATTCAAGTAAAAATTGATTCCAAATTATTAATTTATTCTCACAATTAATACTCATTAAATAAATACCAAAAATACGGGAATTAGGTGTGTTTTTTGAATATTCAAATTTTAGTCATAGATATTTGTGTTACATTTGATTAGAGGGTGTTGTGTTTCTGCTTTAGATAAATTGATATCTTGTGTTGTTGTTTGCTTTTGTATCATATTTTCTTTCATGGATCTAGATGTGCATAATCAATTATTAGATTTGTTTTGCCCTAATTTGCCTAATTCTAGTTGTACTAAGACCTTGCTTCCTAATGATAGGACATAACATTTGAGATCCATTATTGATAATAGGAAAGAGATAACACAGTGAATTGATGGTTAATTTGATGATTACCGTGAAGATGAAAGTGTCAAATCATTATTTAAGACAATGAAAATTAATGTCTCAATTTCTCAAACTGAAAAAGTTGAATGTTAAATTGGCTACCAAACTCAATCTCTTTAAAAAATAATTTGTTTCTATGAAACATGAGATTTATGATTCTAGTCAACATACCACTCAAAGAGATACATTGAGAGAAAAGTTAAAATTCTTGTAAATGAGAAAGGTGAGTCTTTAGAGTAGACTCGTTCCTTGAAAGGAGAATAACACCTTTAAGGAATAAATTTCATATTTGAAGAATTTTAAGAATTCAAATGAAAATAGTTTTAAATAACTCAAGGTCATTGAACAAGAGAAGATTCAAAATGTGAACTTGAGAAAAGAATGACATCGTTGCAAGATGAACTTGGATTGCGTAAAACTTTGAAAAAAGTCATATTATTCAAAGATACGATATTATGTAGTATTTCATCTTCATCACATGACTTGGATAGGATTCATTAATTTCCTTTGCAATAAATTGGCAAGAAAAAAATTGAAAAAATTTTTGAAAAGAAGAAAAATGATCAACATGTTTCACATGATCATTTGTAAATATACATTTACACGTTTATCACAAAAGGCCATATTAAGTCATTTTGTTATAAATTGGAAAAGGTCCAACGAAAGAAAAGTATTTTTTCTAAGTACCATTGTGAGGACGTGCATCATAAATCTTATGTGTGCACTTTTTTCATGGATATGGACACCTTAGAGATTTTTTTCTTTAAGATTCAGGATTCTCATGGTTGAATTATTTCACATGAATTTAATGTGATCGATAACTTGAGAAGATAAATTCATGTTCTTGTATCAAAATTTAACACGTTGTCTTTGGAAAGTAAATGAGATTTTGTACTTGGGAATATCTTTAAGAGAAGAAGGAACACTGGACATCATGATGGTGGTCGTTCGAGACCTTTACCTTATATACCACCTCATTTATATTTCAAGAGAATTTTTTGGGGAAGAACATGTTTTTGAAAGAGTTTTGTGGAGAGAAATGATTTTTTTTCTAAGGGAGAAAACATTGAGAAGAATGATGTTCATATAGAGGTGAGAAGGTTTATGTTTGTTAGGCCCATATTGACCTCGAGCTACATATGAGGAGGTTGAGAATTCCATTACTGTAGAAATAAAACACAATGTCTTTGTGTATCCACTTGATCCATGTGACACATACACCTCTACCTAGATAGGTAGGTCTTCATGTGCCTATGAATTTTATATGTTCCTTATTCCTTGTCCCATCCTACATGTTTACATGATTACGTGGGATATCGCATGTGCACTAGGTGTGAGGGTCATGGTTATATCTTGGATCGTTTTTACATTTGGTAAGACTTTTTTAATTTCATTTGAATTAAATGCATTTAATTGTTTATCTTGTCAATTATATGGGTACATAATATCTATTTATAAAAATCCAAAAAAAACTTTCGTGTTTGTGTCTTTTTGATTTGATATTACCATTACTTATAGTTAATGGGTAATTTTTTTAAGCATGATATAATTGGATAAGTTTGATTTCCATGTGATTGTGAGATAAATAAACAATTGTCTTAAAATACTATAAAAATAATATTTGCAAGTGTATTACGAATTCTTAGTTTGTTTATCACAACATCACACTATCATCTGTGTATTGGTAGTTTATCGAGACTTATTATTTTAGAAACAAATTATTTTCAAATATATAATTTGTATGACAACAATCCAATTGATATATGGCAACACTTCACTATCTCTCATCTAATGTCCTTGTGATAAAAACAAGCACTCAAAATATGATGATACTTATTACCAGGCTTGTACCAATTAAGCAACCAGATGCTCAAAAAAATCATTACCTCAAGAAGAAAACATGTACCAAAGTAGAGAAAGTCATTGTTCATTAATTTATCACATAAAAAAACAACCATTTAAGTCATGAGTACATTCCCTTGACGAACTTCACAACATTAGAAAGAAGATTAAGATCCATGTCAACCAACACATATTCAACTCAGTCAGAAGTTCACAAAAGCAAGACAGACTCAACCAGTCATGTCATTGCATCTCCATTTAAGAATGCCATTGATCAAGTCACAATGAACTTAAAAAATGCATCACAAGTATAATTAAGAATTATGATTATGAAAACCAACTAGAAGGAGAAACACAATCTCTATACAATCAAAATAAGTGATCAAATTCTCAAAGACCCTCTCAAAGTTTTGAGTGATTAGGGAATGAATGTAGTGATATAAATGAACTTGTATTATCAATTACTTACTATAATAAACAAACCAAACCATACCCAAACCAAGAACAAACTTAAAATAGCTAAAACATCAAGTCGGGCACTTTAAGTCGACTCAAACTATCTAAATTGATTTGCCCTACTTTTGGATTAAAAATAAGGGTTTTAAGGGGAAAAAAGGGTTTGGGACTTTAAGTCGACTCAAAGTGCCTAGGTGGCCCAAATTGCAATGATTGGTTTCAAAATTCAAATTCTAAAATACTTGGAATTTACCAAAGTACCCTCCAATGGATAATTTTTTAAAAACGTTTATAAAATCATCCTTTTTCATCCTGACTAAAAAACGCAAGATTTATAAAAGATTATCCTAACACTACACCAAAAACAGGAAACTGACACGGTTTAAAACAGTGCCAAACGCAATCTGGTACAGTTTTAAACCGTGCCAGAATTAGGCGTGCCAGATTTTCTGGCTCGGTTTAAAACCGTGCCAGATTTCCCAAACTGGCACGCTTTTGACACCCTTTTAAACTGTGCTAGTTTTTTAATCTGGCACGCTTTTGACACGCTTTTAAACCGTGCTAGATGTTAAATTTGGCACGCTTTTGGCACATGTCGAAACTATGCCAAATTGTCTATTTTCTGGCACGCTATTGGCATGGTTATAAAGCGTGCCAGCTTGTTTTATAAGCGTTCTCATTTTTATAAATTGGCCCGGTTTTGGCCCGATTTAAAACCATGCCAGATTTTTCAATTAATTAAAAAAAATAATAATGGGAAAAAATCTGGAAAATCTGCAAATTCCAAATTTGATAGGATAAATATTTATTATTTGCAAAAAAAAAATCAAGAAAATTCACAAATTATGAATATCGCATGTTATTGATAAACTAATGTGCATACAAACTTCAAAAAATTACAAGAGCTAATAGTTCCCAGATCAAAAAAATTGGGCAGAGTTTCCTCTATTTTTTTTGCATTCCAAAACCTGCTAACATAAAATCTGCCCATATAAAGCCCGCACGGCCATAAAAGTCAACAATAAAACTACTACAGCCAGCACGGCCATAAAAATAAACCATAAAACTACTGAAGCCTGATCGGCTATAACACAAAAAATAGAATCTTGAATATTAACGACACTAAATAAACAATCCCCCTGTTGTAAAGCATTGACTTCTTCGTGCATTCCAAGTGGATAAAAGCTAGTGATTGAATGTCATCCTACAAAAAAAATAAGACACAAAAAAGATACAATATTAGTAACCAGGTCATTTTAAAAAAAATCGTATTCAAGCAGAAAGATTGCATATACAAGCAGAAAAATTGCATATACGATTACGCAATTAGTTAGTACAAGTTACATTGATCCCGTGCGAGGTGTTCGCCTCTTACGGGACCGTTTGGGAGCTGTTTTGGGTTTTCACCCTCAAACGACATGTTTTTAAGTGTTATTTTTGTAAATTATTGTCATATTCTCAAACCGGGAGATCCATGACCACGCGATCAATTCCTAAAAGATGCATTGGTCCCGTGTGAGGTGTTCATGCCTATTACGGGTCCGTTTGGGGGCTGCTTTAGGTTTTCACCCTTTAACGGCTTGTTTTCAAGTCTAAGTGTGATTTTTACAAATTATCATCATACGCTCAAACCGGGAGACTCGGGACTACGCGGTCAGTTCCTACAAGTTACATTGGTCCCGTGCGAGGTGTTCGTGCCTCCTACGGGGTCGTTTGGGGGCTGGTTTGGGTTTTCACCCTTTAACGGCCTATTTTCAAGTCTAAGTGTTATTTTTGCAAATTATCATCATACTCTCAAAACGGGAGACCCGGGACTACGCGATCAGTTCTACAAGTTACATTGGTCCCGTGCGAGGTGTTCGTGCCTCCTACGGGGTCATTTGGTGGCTGGTTTGGGTTTTCACCCTTTAACGGCTTGTTTTCAAGTCAAAGTGTGATTTTTGCAAATTATCATCATACTCTCAAATAGGGAGACCCGAGACTACGCGGTGAGTTCCTACAAGTTACATTGGTCCCGTGCGAGGTGTTCGTGCCTCCTACGAGGTCGTTTGGGGGTTGGTTTGGGTTTTTACCCTTTAACGACTTATTTTCAAGTCAAAGTGTGATTTTTGCAAATTATCTTCATACTCTCAAACATGGAGACTCGGGACTACGCGGTCAGTTCCTACAAGTTACATTGGTCCCGTGCGAGGTGTCCGTGCCTCCTACGGGGTCGTTTGGGGGCTGTTTTGGGTTTTCACCCTATAACGACTTGCTTTCAAGAAAGTGTGATTTTTGCAAATTATCATCATACTCTCAAATCGGAAGACCCAGGACTACGCGGTCAGTTCTTACAAGTTACATTGGTCCCGTGCGAGGTGTTCGTGCCTCCTACGAGGTCGTTTGGGGGCTAGTTTGGGTTTCACCCTTTAACGGCTTATTTTTAAGTCAAAGTGTGATTTTTGTAAATTATCGTCATACTCTAAAACTGGAAGACCCGGGACTACGCGATCAGTTCCTACAAATTACATTGGTCCCGTGCGAGGTGTTCGTGCCTCCTACGGGATCGTTTGGGGGTTGGTTTGGGTTTTCACCCTCTAACGGCCTATTTTTCAGTTTAAGTGTTGATTTTTGTAAATTATCGTCATATTCTCAAACCGGGAGACCCGGGACTACGCGGTCAGTTCTTACAAGTTACATTATCCCGTGCGAGATGTTCGTGCGTCCTATGGGGTCGTTTGGTGGCTGGTTTGGGTTTTCACCCTTTAACGGCCTATTTTTAAGAAAGTCTAATTTTTGAAAATTATCATCATACTCTCAAATCGGAAGACCCGAGACTACGCGGTCAGTTCTTACAAGTTACATTGGTCCCGTGCGAGGTGTTCGTGCCTCCTACGGGGTTGTTTGGGGCCTAGTTTGGGTTTTCACCCTTTAACGGCTTGTTTTTAAGTCAAAGTGTGATTTTTCCAAATTATCGTCATACTCTCAAACCGAAAGACCCGGGACTACACGGTCAGTTCCTACAAGTTACATTGGTCCCGTGAAAGGTGTTCGTGCGTCCTACGGGGTCGTTTGGGGGCTGGTTTGGGTTTTAACCCTTTAACGGCCTGTTTTCAAGTCTAAGTGTGATTTTTGCAAATTATCGTCATACTCTAAAACCGGGAGACCGGGACTACCGATCAGTTCCTACAAGTTACATTGGTCCCGTGTGAGGTGTTTTTGCCGCCTACGGGGTCGTTTGGGGGTTGGTTTGGGTTTTTACCCTATGACGGCCTGTTTTCAAGTCAAAGTGTGATTTTTGCAAATTATCATCATACTCTCAAATTGGGAGACCCGGGATTATGCGGTCAGTTCCTACAAGTTACATTGGTCCCGTGCGAGGTGTTTGTGCCTCCTACAGGGTCGTTTGGTGGCTGGTTTGGGTTTTCACCCTCTAACAGATTGTTTTCAAGAAAGTGCGTTTTTTTGTAAATTATCGTCATACTCTCAAACTGGAAGACCTGGGACTATGCGGTCAGTTCCTACAAATTACATTGGTCCCGTGCAAGGTGTTCGTGCCTCCTACGGGGTCGTTTGGGACCTGGTTTGGGTTTTCACCCTTTGACGACTTGTTTTTAAGTCAAAGTGTGATTTTTGTAAATTATCGTCATCCTCTCAAATCGAAAGACCTGAGACTACGCGATCAGTTGTTACAAATTACATTGGTCCCGTGTGAGGTGTTCATGCCTCCTACGGGGTCGTTTAGGGGCTGATTTGGGTTTTCACCCTTTAACGGTCTGTTTTTTAGTTTAAGTTTTGATTTTTGTAAATTATCATCTAATTCTCAAACCGTAAGACCCGGGACTACACGGTCAGTTCCTATAAGTTACATTGGTCCCGTGCGAGGTGTTCGTGCCTCCTACGAGGTCGTTTGGTGGCTAGTTTGGGTTTTCACCCTTAACGGCCTATTTTCAAGTCAGAGTGTGATTTTTTGCAAATTATCGTCATACTCTCAAATCAAGATACTCGGGATTATGCGGTCAGTTCCTACAAGTTACATTGGTCCCGTGCGAGGTGTTAGTGGCTGCTACGGGGTCGTTTGGTGGCTGGTTTGGGTTTTCACCCTTTAAAGGCTTATTTTTAAGAAAGTGTGATTTTTTCAAATTATCATCATACTCTCAAACCGAAAGACCCGGGACTACGCGGTCAGTTCCTACAAGTTACATTGGTCTCGTGCGAGGTGTTCGTGCCTCCTACGAGGTCGTTTGGGGGCTGGTTTGTGTTTTCACCCTTTAAAGGCTTGTTTTTAAGTCAAAGTGTGATTTTTGTAAATTATCATCATACTCTCTAACCGAAAGACTCGGGATTACGCGGTCAGCTCCTACAAATTACATTGGTCCCGTGCGAGGTGTTCGTGCCTCCTACGAGGTCGTTTGGGGGTTTGTTTGGGTTTTCAACCTCTAACGGCTTGTTTTCAAGTCTAAGTGTTATTTTTGTAAACTATTGTCATATTCTCAAACCGGGAGTCCCGAGACTACGCGGTCAGTTCCTACAAGTTACATTGGTCCCGTGCGAGATGTTTGTGCCTCCTACGAGGTCGTTTGGGGGTTGGTTTGGGTTTTCACCTTTTAACGGCTTATTTTCAAGTGAAAGTGTAATTTTTGTAAATTATCGTCATACTCTCAAACCGGGAGACTCGGGACTACGCAGTTAGTTCCTGCAATTTATATTGGTCCCGTACGAGGTGTTCGTGCCTCCTACGGGGTCGTTTGGGGGCCGGTTTGACTTTTCACCCTTTAACGGCCTGTTTTCAAGTCTAAGTGTGATTTTTGCAAATTATCGTCATACTCTCAAACCTGGAGACCCGGGACTACGCGGTCAGTTCCTATAAGTTACATTGGTCCCGTGCGAGGTGTTCGTGCCTCCTACGGGGTCGTTTGGTGGGTGGTTTGGGTTTTCACCCTTTAACGGCTTGTTTTTAAATCAAAGTGTGATTTTTGTAAATTATCGGCATACTCTCAAATCGGGAGACCGGGGACTACGGAGTCAGTTCCTAAAAGTTACATTGGTCCCGTGCGAGGTGTTCGTGCCTCCTACGGGTTGTTTGGGGGCTTGTTTGGGTTTTCACCCTTTAACGGCTTGTTATCAAGAAAGTATGATTTTTGTAAAGTATCGTCATACTCTCAAACCGGGAGACCCGGGACTACGCGGTCAGTTCTTACAAGTTATATTGGTCCCGTGCGAGGTGTTTGTGCCTCCTATGGGGTCGTTTGGGTTTTCACCCTTTAACGGCTTGTTTTCAAGTCCAAGTGTTATTTTTGCCAATTTTCATCATAATCTCAAACCGAGAGACCCGGGACTACGCGGTCAGTTCGTACAAGTTACATTGGTCCCGTACGAGGTGTTCGTGCCTCTTATGGGGCCGTTTGGGGGCTGGTTTAGGTTTTCACCCTTCAACGACTTGTTTTTAAGTTTAATCTTGATATTTTCAAATTATCGTCATAATCTCAAACCGAGAGACCCCTGACTACGCTGGCAGTTCCTACGAGTTACATTTGTCCCGTGCGATATGTTCATGCCTCTTACGGGGCCGTTTGGGTGCTGGTTTGAGTTTTCACCCTTTAACGGTTGTTTTTAAGTTTAATCTTGATATTTTCATATTATCGTCATATACTCAAACCGAGAGACCCGTGACTTCACGGTCAGTTCCTACGAGTTACGTTGGTCCCGTGCGAGGTGTTCGTGCCTCTTACGGGGCCGTTTGTGGGCTTGTTTGGATTTTCACCCTTTAACGGCTTATTTTTAAGTTTAATCTTGATATTTTCAAATTATAGTCATAATCTCAAACCGAGAGACCCCTGACTACGCTGTCAGTTCCTACGAGTTACATTGGTCCCGTGCGAGGTGTTTTTTGCCTCTTACGGGGCCTTTTGGGTGCTGATTTGAGTTTTCACCCTTTAATGACTTGTTTTTAAGGTTTATCTTGATATTTTCAAATTATCGTCATATTCTGAAAACAGGAGACCCGTGACTACACGGTCAGTTCCTACTAGTTACATTGGTCCCGTGCGAGGTGTTCGTGCCTCTTACCGGGCCGTTTGGGGGGTTGGTTTGGGGTGAAATCACCTATAACAGTCCAATAGCTATACACCTCATGACCACATGAGTAAAAAACTCAGGTCCATAATAAGTTATACTTCTATGTCAATATGGACTCACTACGAGGGGTCATTAATTGTTTGTACTAAATCTCAATATTGTAAGGCATTATTACTATCAACAGACATAATTTGGAAAAACTAACATATGTTATTCAAACTCCATTCATTAGAACTCCTATCATTGGCTAATGATGTGGGAATGCTCACACAACTAAAGTTTTTTGTTTGGTGACTTCAAGTAATAAGTAAATATTCTTATAGAGTTTCTCATAATTGAGCCAATTATGTCTTGATTAATAGCATAAGATAACGTAACTTTAATTTTACTTCCATAACAAAACTTCAAATATGAAAACACCTAATTTAAAAAAAAAAGTGTTAAACCCCATAACCATATATACACTAAAGGACACGCATATATAAAGTACTGCACATATATAAAACTATATATCTTATTAGAAGTAAAATATAATACTAGAGTTTTACCTGTCCAGTAGCGAGTTAGTGGGATTCTGCATGTGAAAGTTACATTACTTGTAATTCCTTGGCCTTGGCCTTGCTCTGAAGCGACTTTTACATATAAACTGCTAACATCCTAACCTACAATACGTTAATGTGATTAAAATCAACCAGAGAATAAACTAGAAAGAAGTCATGTCCAAAGGGTATGAACAACAAGCTTACCTTTGTATCTATGCTAACTAAATCCTTAGCACAAGTGAACAGTCCAAATGGATGCTAACTACATCATTATATATAATTCAATTACAGAAATTTATTGAATGGTTTCTTACTGGACAATAAAAAGAAAAAAAATAAAGATTAAAAAAAATAAAGAAAAATTCCATATAGTGAATACTTACTTACAGTTATTGATATGCCCCCAAGCCCCCGATGATTGCTCACAACAACATTCCGGCCACGTTTTGCAACAAAGTTTGGCACTATTTCATCAACCAAACATAGAGCTAATAAATTTAAAGTGTATAATTACATGTATATACATACATGTGTAAATATACATATTCATACCAATCAAAAGTTGATCTTTAGTGCACTTCTTCCCTTCCACCTTCAAGTACACACACTATGTGCACGCACACATATATACATAAACAATCAATTCATTGATGAGACACTAAGGTGTTAAAATGAAAATATACAAACATACACACACACACACACACACACACACACATACGCGTTTTGGCAATTAATTCTAATTTTAAATTTCTCTATAGACCTTTATTTCTCATTTTTTTTTCCTAAAGTTTTAGTGAAATAATCCCATTTTTATTTCATTTCCACCCTTCCAGCTCCAAATCTACACACACAGACAATCAACTCATCAACGAGACACAGGGCTGTAAAAAGGAAAACATACAACTATACGAACACACACACACACTGCGTGTGATAATTATTTCTAAATCTGGATTTCTCTATAAGCCTTAATAATCTGATTTTTCCTCAAGTTTCAATGAAATCGGTACCCGAAATTGCAACTGATACATACATATATATATATATATATATATAGAGAGAGAGAGAGAGAGATGTAATACCTTAGGATGATGAAGTCGGTAGCGTGGGAGCAGTAGCAGCGATGCGGAGAAACGATGAGGAAGCCGGTAGGGTGGGGAGGGAGAGACAGAAAGAGAGAGAGGGGATTAGAATATCTTGAAAATTTGGTCCCCCGATCCAAATTTTGGGGGGTTATTTTTTTAACAAAGCATACCCACATTTGGCACAGTTAAAAACCGTGCCAAATTTTGGCACTATTTCAAACCGTGCCAAATTATGATAAAATCGTGCCAGAATCTGGCACGATTTTAAACAATGCCAGAATCTCCTGGCCTAAGCATGCCAGATTAGCATTTTTGGTGTAGTGTAAGACTAAAGTTCCATTGTATAGCTTGTGTCAATATACTTGATCTTTATAACGAGGAAACACTACACCAAAATGGCCAAATTGTCACCTTTCAGCCGGCCACCCTTGTCAAGGTCATTGACTGTGACAAAAAACACGCGTTTTGTGTCACGGTCATTGACCTTGACATGACCGTGACAAGAAATTGTCACGGTCATTGACCATGACAAGGCCGTGATAAATATACTTGTCACGGACTTGTCACGGTCAATGACCGTGATAATTCTTTAAATAATTGTCACGGTCAATGACCATGACAATGTTTGCAGCAAAAACCCTTTCCCCCTTCTTTTTTCCCTCCCGTCGTTCCCTCCCTCTCTCTCTCTCTCTCTCGACGCTGCTCTCTCTCTCTCTCTCCATTTCAGGTTTAATTCTCTCTCTCTCTCTCTCTTCCATTTATATATATGTTTGTGTGTATATATATGTGTGTATGTGTGTATATATGTGCGTGTGTGTGTGCGTGTGTGGGGGGTGGGGCAGGGTGGGGGTAGGGTGGGGGCAGGGTGGGGGGTAAGGGGTGGGGTAGGGTGGGGGTAGGGGGTGGGGCAGGGTGGTTTTTAGAAGGTAGGGGGTCAAAAATGTAAATAAATAAGTAATTTTCTATAAATTTCCAAAAATAATATCCAAAAATGTAAATGTAAATAATATCCAAAAATGTAAATGTAAATAATATCCAAAAATATTGGATAACAATTTATTTTCATTCAAAATAAATAAGTAATTTTCTACAAATTTCATAAACAAATGAAGGCCAGCTTAATATCCATCAAATAAAAGCATGAAAACTAAGAAACTACAATAAGGGTTAAAATGGCATCCGAAGTTGCTAAAAGCATGAAAAATAAAATATTTTTGAAGATTTGTGGTGAATAACTAAAGTTAAAAAAAGTATTACTTTAGTCATTAAATTACTTTTTGAATTCGGGCGATGCGCATAAATTTGTAGTAATTGTCTTATAATAAAGATCAATTAGTCTATGTTGTTGAAAAATTTGATCAAATTGGTGAGCCCTTCATATTTTAAAAATGTTGTTTTTATTCCTATTTAACTTTTCTTTCTATACACCCCTAATTATTATTTAAGTTTAATAAAATAGGAGTTATAGAAAGAAAATGTGGTATTTAGATTGGGGGTAGGAGGTGGGGGTAGGGTGGGGGCAGAGTGGGGGTAGGGGGTGGGGTAGGGGTTAAAAATGTAATTTTATTTTGATACAACATTAATTTGTGTATGAGTTTCATAATTATAAATAATATCCAAAAATATTGGATAACAATTTATTTTCATTCAAAATAAATATGTGTGTGTGTGTGTGTGTGTGTGTGTGTGTGTGTGTGTGGTGAGTGGGGGTGGTGGTGTGTGTGTATGTGGTGAGTGGGGGGTGTGGAGGGAGGTGGGGGTGTGTGTGTATGTGGTGAGTGGGGGTGTGGAGGGAGGGGTGTGTGTGTGTGTGTGTGTGTGTGTGTGTGTGTATATTTGAATTAACCCATGAATTTGTATTTTTGTATTTGAATTAACCCATGAATTTATTTTTGTATTTGAATTAACCCATTATATGAAACATACTTGAAATTAAATATAGTGCGCATAGATACTAGCCTTCTAGTTCTTATGCGTACGCATTCAATAGCCCTTAGACCCGTTCGAGAGTCATTACCCCTGTAATGAGATCTCTCGAATTGTCCCGTTTGGACAATTTGAGACTGTATAATTTCTGTATAATATTCTTATTGGCTTAAAGTTGTTACTTTTGGAGGAAGTTCTGCAGTCGTATCTTAATGTTCTCTGGGTACATACTAGATTGACAAGTGTGACTGTAATTTCAATTGACCAATTGAAATAACACTCACACCTGCCAATCTACGTCGTGTACTTGGAGAACTAAGGGGATATGCTGTCGAATGTTTTTCAAATCGTAACAATGTGCATGAGCTGTTAAGTATATTACAGAAAAATGCAGTCTTGAATGGGATAGGACCACTTACCCTTTAATAGGATAATTAAATGATGGGATAATTAAATAAAACATACTATAAATCTAAGTTTTGTTTACCTTTAATAGGAGTTTAGTTGTGGTAGCTGTGATGGGATATCCAAAATACAAAGAGTGGATGGGTGAGACTAATAGAATGGGGGATGTGTTTCGCAGAGGTGCTAACGAATTTGTGAAATATGCAAAGAGATGTCGTAATGATGAAGAGTTTCCGTGTCCGTGTGCTAGGTGTAAGAATGGTAAGGTGTTTGAGTGGAAAACAGTTGAACTACATTTGTTAAGATCGGGTATGCAAGATAGTTATCGATTTTGGATTTTTCACGGTGAATTAAAATTTCCTTTTGTCCCCGACCAACCTTCAACAAGTAGAATAGATGTAGAAGGGGACGACGTAGATCATAATATGTTAGAGGATTTAGTTGATGATGCGTACGGAGTTTATGAAGCTGAGGAGAATGAGGTTACTGATGATGTAGAAGATTCAAGTGCCCATGAAGATAACACGATAAAACTTAACGATGACTACCAAATTTTAAAATTTAAGGCGACCCAACCGTTATACTCTGGTTGTGAGAAAGATCAAACAACTTTACATGCCATGGTCGGTTTGCAAAGTTTGAAGACGCAGTACGGTTTGTCTGGCAATAGCGTGACGGGAATTCTGAAATGGGTGAAGGGCTTATTACCCAAGGTGAATACACTTCCAAATAGCTATCCTGTTATGAAGAAAGGAAGGTCCTTCTAGACACAATATATAATTTGAAGGGCCCATCTACTTTTTCGTCCAACTTGAAAAGGATTGTGAATTATGCTACTCATGATTTACATAAGTGTAAGTCCCACGATTGGCATGTGATCATGCAATTGGTTCCTCTATTGTTTAAGCACTATTTCTCCAAGCACAAGGATTTGCGTAGGGATATTATGCAAATTAGTATTACCTTCTCCCTCTTGTGTGAGAAGGTAGTGAATCGAGAACACATAGTGGCCACAAAATTGGCTGTGAACGAAGCGATTTGTGTATTGGAGAAGTACTTTCCCCCAGCATTCTTTGACATAAGTGTTCACTTGTTGGTACACCTATGCGACGAGGCACTTCTTTGTGGTCCAGTTAGATATCGGTGGATGTATCCGTTTGAAAGATTGATGAAAGTTTTTAAAGATTACGTCAAGAATACGCGATATATTGCAGGATCAATTGCAGAGGAATACATCACCGTGGAGTCATCAATATATACTCGGGAATATATGCCTGACTCGACCAGCGTTGATGACACTGATGAATTCCTAGATGATGGTGGTAATGTGATGGGAAAACGAGTGAAATTAACGAGTTTGCAACATGAACAAGTAGCTCGTTATCTATTTGACACACATGAAGATGTCGAAGAATGGAAAAAGTAAGTTTCGAATATTATAATGTTTAACATTATTTTAGATTATTTTATACATGATTAATTTTGTAATATGCAGTAAATATGAAGCCTGTGAGAACAATAAAAGATGAAAAACAATGGTACAATCAGACAGCGAATTTAGGCTATGGTTGACACAAGAGGTAATTATAATGAAAACAGTCATTATATAACGTTACATTACACTCAAATTTTACCACTAATATAATTAATTTATCTATATTCTCAGCTCCTAAAGATGGGTGATGCGACATCAAGGCTTGCTCGTCTAGCCACTGGACCCTTGTTCTTGGCACAAGAGTACAAAAAGTATCGATTGAACGGTTACATTTTCGGCGCTAAAGTGTACGAGGAAAGTACAAATGTACAGAACTCGGGAATTTCATACAAGGCTCTTACTTTCTTTCGAGCGAGCGCGAAAGATAAAAACCTCGTTGAAGCTGAAATGACTTACTATGGTGTAATCCAAAATATATTTGAATTGGATTATATAAGCTTCAAAGAGGTTGTATTTTACTGTGAATGGGTAAGAGTTGAGGATAAAAATGCTTGTAAAGTTGATCCTATCACCAATTTGATCATGGTTGACTTGTCCAAGTTGAAGAACAACGACCACGTGAGCGATGAGCCGTTTGTTTGTGCATTTCAAAAGGTTAAGAAAGTGTTTTACTCGGAGTATATCAACAACGAGCCGTGGTCAATTGTCCAACACGCGCCAAGGCGTCTAAATAGTAGTGTGGATGACGTGGCTGCTCCTACCGAATATCAATCCATTTTTTATGATAACCCGAATTTGAAACAATTTTTCAATTTGTAATAAATATTTCAATTTGTACCGAAACATCCATTTTTAATGCTTTTACTTGATCAGCACTTTATCATTTTCACTCTTGTGTAGTGTGCGTGTGTGGAGAGGAGATTAATACATAAATATTCCAACTACATCTAAGTTTTGTTTATACTAATCCATGAATATACGCTTCTTACCTTTAATAGGTGATTAGTACATAGTTATTTGGGGTGTCCTATTTGTGGAGAGGAGACTGAATCTCTTCGCCTATCCGAACACTAAGAAATGCCATAATCCTATGGAGCGATGCTCTGCAAATTCCTCCCAACCGTTATGTAGCCAAACATCACCAGTTGAAGTTGTCAATTCCACTTTCCATACCCCACCACTTGGAACTTCTAGCAAAACATGGGAGACCATTGAAAGGTGAAATTGACAACTTCAACTGCTGATTTTTTGCTACACAATGGTAGGAAGGAATTTGCAACGCATAAATCCATAGGATTATGGTATTTCTTAGTGTTTAGATATGAAGAGAATTATATTTAACACGATTTCCCGGGGTACATTAGTTGTAAGGAGGTGCCATATGAGCTCAAGTTAGCTGTTTGAGTGACACTACGGGTAATGTATTTATATTTATATGTCAATTTCGATTTCAATTTCAATTACGATTTATATTTATCTATATTTGAGGGGCGGATACTAATTTTACTTTATTTTAATTCAGGGGACAGGGAGTGGCCCTAAGGGTAGGCCACATATGCTCTATACTTATGTGGCTATTCGGACGAGAAGGGAAGGATAAGGAGGTGTTCCCGAGCGTCGCGGTACAAAATCTCTTTTCCATGCAAATAGTTTGTAGATTTGAGATAATTGATGGTGATGTTGTTTCTTCTTAAATAGTTTCTTATTTGAATATATATTTGCATTATCTTTAGTTTGTTCGGATATATGATGTTTGGAACAGGTACAACGTTGCTATAACAGGTACAAATATACTGCTGGGCAGTGGCAGTGGCCATACTGCCCAGCAGATTTTTTTTAAATTCTGCCCAGAATTGTCACGGTCATTGACCGTGACACGTCCGTGACAACTTTTTATCACAGGCGTGTCACGGTCATTGACCGTGACAATTTTTTTAAAAAGGGTCACGGCTTTGTCACGGTTTATAACCGTGACAAACGTGTCACAGTCATTGACCGCTACACGACCGTGATAAAAAAAGTTGTCTCGCCTCGAAATGTCACGGTCATTGACCTTGACAAGTTGGATTTGTCAAGGTCAATGACCTTGACAAATGGGCAGATTTGGTGTAGTGTAACCAAGTCCTAAACCCATTTCTAAGTTGAGAGTTTCAAACCCAAAATTCAAACAAATATGTATTTGTGTCTCTCTGTTTTTCTCTCCTTCTAATGGAGGCGTCTTCACCACAGCCTAAACCACCTGATCGCAATTAATTCAAAAGTTGTGCGTCTATCCTTTCTAATCAAACACTGCAAGCTGATTTATTTGTCAAATTAAAAACTTTTTACAAAGGAGAACCTGAAAACCAACAGTTTTTCCTCTCCATATAAATTGTCTCTTATGGGTAGATTCACTCATGGCCGTCCTTCTATGGATTTTATTCGTAAGGCTTTTCATGGTTTCTCATTGAAAACATTTTTTCAGAAGATTATTGGATGATCAACACATTTTAATTAAAATGTTTTGTGAGGAAGACTTTATGCATTTTGGCTTCGTAATCTATTGTACATATTCAAAGCTCCTATGAAAGTCATGAAATGGACTCCAGATTTTATCCCAAGCTATAATTGTCCTATTTTTCCTGTTTGGGACCTCCTAGTCCATTTATTTGCAAAATTGTTCTCTTTTCTATTTACCAGAGGATTGGTACTCCTTTGAGAATGGATGAGTCTACTGCTAATGTTACGCGACCTAGTCAGGATCCTATTTGTGTTGAGGTTGATGTTCTCAAGTCTCTCCCACATAGCATTTGGATTGTCAATAGTCGCAAAGGTTTTTGGCAACGCATTATGTATGAAAACCTCCAAAAATTTTGTGGTGAGTGCATGAAAACTGGCCATTCTTCAGCTGAGTGCGCAGATAGAGATTTAGGGTTAGTGGTAAACCCTAAAAATGTACAACTAAACTCATGTATTACATCGGCCAATAAGACTTCCGTTCTCCAAGTAACTGATCAGGTAAAGCCTAACAAAGTAGGAACGAATTGGCAAAAGAAACGCTCGGCTCAGCCAGGTGTTGTTATAAAAGACGCCGTTATAGTAAATACTCCTTTAGTTCAGGAGTTTTCAAAAGCTGGAAACCTTAAACTAGACACGCGTCAGAAGGTCTTGAAAGAGTCTTCCCATCTTCAAGGAGCTCTTAGTGGGGTCTAAGAAATCACTCCCCGTGGTCTAGCTTCCACCTCCAATACAGGTTCTCTTATTTACACAGCTCTGAAATCTAAAGATAAGTTTCCAACAATTGAGGAGGAAGTATGTATGCATGAATCGGATGAGGAGATTCCAACTCATAACCCATTTGCAATTTTGGAAGATACTGACATAGAGGAAGGTGAAGTCATTTTAAATGGTAAACTCCAATCATATAATAATATATCCTATTCTCTTATTAAATTTTATTCTTCGCTTCGACCACCACCCTCCAAAGATTCCAAGCAGTGTTTTCTTCCAGCTTGGAATTCCACTGATGACATTCCCACCATTCAAAATCCGACCTTATCTATTTAGGAGCTTTGTGAGTTCTCCATGCAACTACATAAAAGATTTTATTGGATAGATAAAAGTCTGACTCAACCAATAGCTACTGGTGTGGCCCCTCAAAGTGCTGCGAAAGGTAGAAAAAAAAACAGGTCAGAAAGATCTCAATTTCCTTTATCTTAACCAGGTCTAACTCCAAACCCTCTCAAGCTCATTCTCAAAAACCTATTAATGATTAGAATTCTCTTATGGAATATTAGAGTAGTGGGTAATAACTCTTCAGTTAGACGTCTCAAAAGAATCATCAATAAATATAATAGCTGGATGATAGCTATTCAGGAACATAAAGTTGATGAAAAAAATATTATCTCTCTTGCTAGGAGAATTGGATTTGGTGATGGAATTTCGAAGTTTTCCAATAAAATCTGGATTTTGTGGAAATTCAACTGCTCTGCTAATGTTGTTGGAGACATGGATCAAATCTTAACAATGTCTGTTCACCTCCCCTATTCTCCTAATCCTTATGTTGTTTCATGTGTGTATGCCAAATGTAAGAAAGATGATATGAGATGTCTTTGGGATGAAATTAACACTCTTTCTACCTTGGGATTTCCGTCTTGAATTATTGGGGGTGATTTTAAGATTGTGGCTAAGCAAGATGAGAAGCTGGGAGATAATATAATTGATCAAAAGTCTATTTTAGATTTTAATTCTTCCATGATTAATGTCGATCTTCATGAAGTGCCTTTCTCAGGGGCTAACTTTACTTGGTGTAATAATAGAGATGGGGATTCTACAATTTGGGTACGTCTTCATAGGGCGCTTGGTAATTAAGGGTGGTTTAACAATCAATTTTCTTCGTCTGTTGAACATTTTCATCGCACTAATTCAGATCATGCTTCATTAGTTCTCAAATTAATCTCTAAAAATGACCTGGTTCCAAAACCTTTCCATTTTCAGAATATGTGGAGTCTCATATGGCTAGTTTTGCTCAAAAATTAATAAAAGTGAAACATACTCTTAAAGATTGGAATAAAATGTATTCAATTACATTTTTTTCGAGGGTTCAAAAAGTCGAAGATGATGTGATTCTCAAGGATTCTTTATCTGATGATGATCCTTCTTCCTCTAATAGGGAAGCTTTGCATTCGGCCCAAGATAAGTTTAAAAGAGAGCTTGGAATCGAAGAAATTTTCTCGAAACAGCTAGGCTTAAATGGGTTAAAGAAGGTGACCTTAATTCTAAATTCTTCCATTCAATGGTCAAAAGGAAAAAAATAAGCTTCTTATTCACCATATCAAAAATTCAGCAGGAGATAATTTTCTTCTCCTATTGAGGTGGAGAATGAAATAGTTTCTTATTTTCAAAGCTTACTTGGGGCTCAATCGACATGTGTTGATGATTATTCAATTTTCAATCATATTCCAAAATTAGTTAGAGTGGAGGACAATAACAATTTATCCAAAGTCCCAAATGAAGATGAAATCAAGGAAGTGATTTTCTCCATGGATCGAGATAGTGCTGCAGGCCCGGATGGATTTAATGGTTATTTCTACCATACTGGTTGGAATATCATTGATGAAGACATTATTAGGGAGATACAATTTTTTTTTGTTGGTAACGATATTCTAAAAAGTTGGTCTTCAACAAATATTTTGCTTATTCCTAAAGTGGAAAATCCTAAAAATTGTTCAAACTCTAGGCCTATAAGTTTGTGCAATTTTTTGAATAAAATCATCTCTAAACTTTTAGCAAAACCGAAAAATATCCTTCTTGTGCAAGAAATGATGTCTTAACTCAACAAGAGCTAGAGGGTCTAATATTGTCATCAAACTGGATATGGAAAAAGCATATGACAAGATTTCCTAGATACTTATAACTAAAGTGCTCCGTGCATATGTTTTTTTGAAAAATGAATTGACATGATTTGGCGAGTTCTCTCAAATTGTTGTTACTCAATTATAATTAATGGAAAGCCTTGCGGATACTTTAAATATCGTAGAGGGGTGCGTCAAGGAGACCCTCTATCACCAGCACCTTTTGTTCTCACTGCTGAAGTTCTGAACCGTGTTATTCACAAACTTATGATGCATGGCAGGATTGATCATTTCTCTATTCCCAGAGGTTGTGCATTGATTTCTTCACTTTCCTTCACTGATGATATAATGTTCTTCTTGAATGGTAATGCAAAATTAGTAGCCTGTTTTTCTCAGCTTGTCTCAGTCTATAAAGGATGCTCCAGTCAGCAGGTTAACTCTTCCAAAAGCAACATCATATTTTAAGTCACATGCACAACAAAACGAAGGACTAAAATTCTTCAAAAAATAGGTTTCAAGCTTGTTAATCTGCCACTTATTTATTTAGGAGTACCACTATATAAAGGTAGGGAAAGAAATCATCTTTTCCAATATATATTGACTAAAGCAGCGGATAGAATAAAACTGTGTAATAATGCATCCATCTCTTAAGCAGGTAGGTTAATCCTTATTAAAGTTGTGCTTCATTCTATGGGCCTACATATGATTTCATCTTTGCAGCTGACCAAGACTTTCTTCAAGGAATTCAATTCAATTTGCTTTAAAAAAATTGGGGTTCCACTGTTGAAGTTTACAAACACCACTGGGTGGCTTGGGAAGTTATGTCTCGTCATAAAAATGAACGGAGTTTTTGTTTACAGGGTCTTAATGACATATGCGATGCTTTTGCTTGTAAAATATGGGTTTGTTTCTTTCAGAATAATTCTGAATGGGATTATTTCATGCACTGCAAATACAAAGAATTAGATTCGCTTAACTTCAAAAGGTTGCCTTCTTATGTTAGTATCACATGAAAGAGAATGAAAATTGTGGGGGATATTTTTTAGGATAATGCGACTTCGTCTGATCAAATTTGGATCACTCGTGGGTTCTCTATTTCTAAAGCATGGGAGGTTATTAGGGAAAAACATTACTCATAATTCTCATTTTCCATGATATGGGATGTTTGAATTCTCCCTAAAATATCTATTTTTATGTGGTGTATTTTGCATAAAGCTATTCCTCTTGATTCCAATATCAAGAGTATATTCATTCCCATGGTTTCTAAATGTCGATGTTGTTCTTTGTCCTAAGAAGAAAATGATGACCACTTATTTTTGGATAGTGAGATGTCTCGGGAGGTTTGGAATCATTTTGATAATTTGATGGGTTTGAGAATTCAAACTTCTACTCTTAGATCAAGACTTATGAGCTAGTGGTTTACGTGTCGGGACAAGAACATTCAATCCATTCTTTGCAAGATTTTTCCTTCATATATTTTTTGGTGAATTTGGTGCTCAAGGAGTCATGCTACTTTTGAAAATTCAGTTATGAATGCCAAACTTATCATCCGGGCCATTATTCAAGACATTTTTATGATTTTTAAAGCTTTTCCTTTTAACGATCATGTCTCAAAAATTTTTCAATCTTATATAAAATATTTTGAGATTTCATCTATTTGATTGTTAGCCACCGGAGGAAGGCCTTTCCCCCCTTATACTCAATAAATATCCATGTTCCATAAAAGAAAAAAATGAAAACAAAATTCCATTGAAGTAAAGCTCCAACAAAGAACCCATTTGAGCTAAAGGTTCCTCCTCAAACCCTGCTTATTCCAATATCCAAGCCCAATACCCACATATGTTAAATATTCAATGCAATGATAAAGTTCAAATGTGTCAATCTTTATTATAAAAAATTGCAATATTGGCTCTATTCCATTTAGACAAAACTACTTTAGTTATAGGTAATCATTGTGTTCAGTTTGTCCTTCAAGCCTATGCATTTTGAAGACACGAAGCGGTTCGAGTTAAAAAGACATCAACTTCCATACCAAGCTTTGCCTTCATCTGAGGAATCTCATAAAAGGTATGAATTGTGTATTATTTTTATCTATAAATTTTATGTTTGGGTAACTATCGTTTAATGAGGATTTTAAAGAATAATGTTTTTGCTTTCTTAATTTGTTGGAATGAGTAATAGGGTCATTTAAATGAGTTTGTCAATGTTGTGCGAATGACATTTTCTTTCGTTCAAATGAGGTATGTGTTTTTAATCAAACGACATTCGAACGAGTTTTAAGAGAAATGTTTTTTCTTGGCAGAAAGTTCTTGCACAATGGTCGTTTGAAGTCCGTTCAAATGAGATTTGCAGTCTCGTTCAAATGACCTTAACATCTGTTTAAATGTGGTAGTCAATCTCATTCGAAGGACTTTGAGTTTTGTTTGATAGGGATGTCTTATAAGGCACACCAAAGGGTTTATAATTTTTGAGGGTTTCAAAATATATTTCTATATTTTAGCCCTCTCTCATAGTGATTCCATTTCTTTACTTTTGTGTTCACATAATCTTGCGCATATCGGGACAATTCCATGAATAGAGAATCGTAGTTGTCTACCGTCATTTATTGTTGCTATAATCTCAAAAATTCCACTATCATTTGATCTCTCATCGATTTAGAAAAGTACTTCTTAAAAAATATCTCTTTAAATTGTACCCAAGTCAATTTTTTGATATTATGAATATGCCCAAAGATTGCCACCAATGGTCTGCTTCTCCTTCGAAAAGATAAGTTGCCAAAATTACCCTAAGTTCCGGTACTATTCCTACTCCATTATATACTTTTAGTATTTTTCTAAATCCTTTCTTTGCCTCGTATGCTCCTGGTTTTTCATAGAATACTGGAGGTCATTGTTCAAGAAACTTTTTTTAGTTCCTTCATCCTTCATACTTCTTCAGTTACTTCAACATTTAACAGGCACCAATGTGGTATATTTTGTTGCAGTCAGATCAACGTAGTTAGTTCTTATAAGCACTGCATTATGTTTTCCTTAATATTAGTAGGAGTTGGTGGAATGTGTTCCATCTGTCCTGCTTTTTGCATTTGTTCTTTCGTTATTCGTATTTTCACCATCCTATATAATAAACAACTAATTATATAATGGAAATATATAGTAGTAAAAGCAATTTTTTTATAGCATTTATAACGTAATATATTGCATTTAGTTCCTAAATATCATACAATTAAAATTTAGGTACTATAAAGAAACACACAAGTACATAATTTTCGTCTTTATGTAAGCTAACGGCGTTCTACAACCATAACCACATCACACACCATAAAAGATAACATCAATCAATCACTTCTTTATCTATATACACACTCTTTCTTCCACATCTTATTTTCAGAGAGATTGGGGTACTACTTGATACTCCTCCGATTTAGATCCTCCAGTCTTGGAACTTGAAGATAAAGTAGGGATATCCAGGGATGGCTCGATCAATCCATAATCTATAGGAGATAAGGGAGGATTACTGTGGAGTTCTTCTTTAGGTGAAATGTTCTATTCTAGATGGATAGCTTGTTAAAGGAATTCATGGTATTCAGAATACCATCGAGCTTGCCTAGTGGCCCGTACTTCGCCCATGAGTCGACATGCAAGGAGACTATATTTGATCGTAGGTGTTGCTATTGACCATTCCCGGTCACTATCTAAGATCACTTTTTAAAGTATCCTTCATTTTTTATAGTCTGGATATACCTTTCCTAGGTAATGCCATTTGTATATAGACAAATTTCATCCCACACATTCATGTCTACAAGATAAAATTTCAATTTTGTAAGGTAGCCAAGAATTTATGAAAAAATTAAATAACTAACATATAATAGTCTAAATCCCGCCTAAGAGTATTTAACCTGGAACTTGCTCAGATATTAACTTGTCATATTCAATTTTCTGTGCATAGTACGATATAAGAAAAGTAGAAAAGACGAATATAAAACATATAAAGTTTCTGGTGAAAAAGGAACTTTATTCAAACCTTGATGCAAACAATAACTTATTCATTACAAACCTTAAGTCTCTCATAGTATATAATTAAAACTAGAAATAACTTAAGTATATTTACATAAGACAATAAGTAGTAGTATATAAATTCCATACGGTAGTTCCTTCTTTGTTTAAAATTGCTCACACGTACATAACATAAATCAACTTCTCGGGTAACAGGGATAAAAAGTCCATGTGGTCGGGGGGTGTTTCACCCTCCTATAGCTCAATGTCCACCTGGAAGGGTAAAGAATAAGCAAAACTTTGCCAAATAGATAAATCTAAGTATATAACAATTATAAAGATTTTTATTATTTGAAGAATTATTTGAATGTACTTGTAAATAATTTTGAATGAACTGAAATTTAAAGGAACATTTATGTGAATGAATCAGTTGTAATGAAAATCATTATGGTGATATAACTAGACAAAGTAATATCAAGTCACATAGAGTAAATGTTCAGATATTTCTAGAACAAGATAACCCATAAATATCTAGTTATAGAGGTTTAAAGTGCATAGCAATATAATATAATAATCATCAAATATGATATTTGAAAATAAGACAAAAGTAGCTATGGTAACATTGTTGAGCCCTACTCCGTAGAGAGACATCCATATGGTTAACTAAACTAGGCACCAATCCCCGAGTCCTAAGGAAAAATAACATTGTTGTGGATGAAACGGTACTACATTCCCTAATTATAATGTATGCTATTAAGGGTTTAATGAAATCAGACTAAAACTAAATCATTGATTTAGGTTCTAAAAACTATATTTCAAATTTAACGGATCGTGAACTACACAAAAAAGTTTAAAACTAGAACAAGAATTCAGGGACTATCACAAAGTGATGTGAACAATTAAGTAAATCAAGATAATTATGCGAAGTAATATTGAAATTAAAATTCACCTACTTTAATATTTTGGGGCTTTGGTTAAATAACTTTGTGAGTAGGCTTTGAACCGGGGGTTTTTGCAATAAGGTAACATAGGGTGATATGGGGATTTAAAAATAGTATGCGTAAGTAATTTATAAAGGAGAAAATGTGCATATATATTTAATTTAAAAGTTTTAGGGTTCAAATTAAAAATAATAATTTTTATTTCTTTAAGAAATATTAAGTGTGGATACTTATATATGTGAAATAAATGGGTTTATAATGAAATATAGCTAGGATATCTCGGTTTTAATTTTTAGGGACTAAAATGCATTTAACAAAATTTGGAGGGGTTTATATGACATTTAAGAAAATTTAAAACCTTATTTCCTTTTAGGTTTCTCTAGAAAACACTTCCATGTTGACTAAACAGGGTGTTACTACATACCATTTTGACCAGAAAAATAAAATAAAAATTTTGAAAAAAAATCAGAATTAGTTGATTGGTCACACACTCTTACGTGTTGGTATAAATTCTCACGCGCACCTCACGCGCCTCGCTTGCGGTACCGTTCATTGTCTTCATCGATCAATCTGATTTATGGTTTGAAAAATCTTTGACCGCGAATATCTTCATCTACAGAATACCATTTGCTTCGATTCCTTGATAAAACTTGTTTAATTTTTCCAGAGGAATCCAACCTATAATTTTAAGGATTAAGGTAGCCTGTAGAGAGATCTTGATTTTATGGTAAAAGGAACAAAATTTGACAAACATATTTGTGAATTTATGGATAAATTCGAGCAATGACATTGCAATATATTTTTATTATAGACTGAAAAATGATTCAAATAGCTTCGATTTCACTGAAAATGCTTTACAGGACTGCCTGAATTTTGAATCTGAAAATATTTGTTCCGGAGTTTGGAAGCTTTAGTTTGGGGCCTTTAATATGAATATATATGAAATTAAAAGTCTCACTTAGGGTCCGAAGAACCAAAGCTTGAATTCTTCTACTTTGAAACTGTATATAATTCAGAAGTACAAAATCCGCCATTAAAGATCAAGCTTTAATGGTGTATTTTTGACACACCCTAACTCAATTACTTATAATTAAGTTTGAAAGTCAAAGTGAGTCAAACCATAATTAATCTAACCAAACCATAACCACGAGCTTTAGTTTCAAAGTCATCAACATAAATCCACACAACTAAAAATTTTTTACAACATTAAAGTAATTATGAATTTACAAACTTCTTGAATGATAAGTTAACTTAATAACATCATTTACATTTACACAAAATCATTGTTTCTCCCATCCCTAACTAACCCAACCCGCCCTCCAAGATTTGGCAGTGACCTCGCATTACCTAAAAAACATAAATATTGAAACTGTGAGCAACATAGATCAGTGAATGCATCACTACTACACTCTTGCAAAAGATTAAATTGAATAAATCATAACCCGGTGATAATAGATATATGTTTATCCAACTCATTCAATAAGAATTACCACTTTTTCGGCTCATTCATAAGAATAACCAAATTTTTTGGCTCATTCATAAGAATGACCAACTTTCCAAACCATGATTCACATATACTGTCTAAATAGACAATTCTCCCCCATTCCGGGTCGGGGATTAACCTCCCATTTTTGTAAACCGAAATGAACTTTTTCATATTCATAATATTTTGGTCATATTTGTAACAGTGTTCAAATACATCATTCTAGTGAGTACACTCACCTTAGTTGATAACTATGTATTCACGTTTCCTTCGGGTGTAGTTGAACTGCATTGATTAGGCCTCACACCTGTCAATCTAACTAAATTAGTACTGAATCCCAATCATAATTATTATCCTAACATAATTAAGTAACTTTCTATGACTATACAACAACAATATAATTCCACTAAGTCACATTCCATCAAAACATGAGTAAAGACAAAACAATGGTATACATGTTGATAAAGTTATGAACATTCCACCATAGGAAATACCTCATAAGGAATTTATAACTAAAACAAAGTAATTATGAAAGCATACTTATTAATGTATATACATATGAAACATTTACTCAAAATACCCTTTGGAAGGAGGAGATACAAACATTCCTTCATTGGGGTATCCAAGATAGCCTTAAATTATTGTCCTACATACTTAACCATCCTATATTCATAAATTGTACCACTACAGGTGTCCAATATTATCAATATCAAATCATATCTGAATATACTTTCCATTACAAGTTACGGTGTAATTTTTCAAGCTTCCTAGATCAAGTTATGATCATTTCTTTACAACACAAGAAATCTGCCCTACAAGCTCCTCTATTGTTCCTTCAACTTCCAAGCATTTTCATAATTTTTCTACATCATGATTTTCCATGAGTTTTCACCCATTTTGAATACACATACTTAATAGTACATAATTAAAGTTTCATAAATTTTTGACTTCGTTTTCTATGTCAAAAGCTTGACAAAACTCAAGGCATGCCGATATGAAATATACAAACAACAACTATATACCAACTTGAAACCATCACCAAGGCCCAAACACAAGGACTTAAATTCTACTTTTAGTATTTAATATGAATATATGAGTCTAATTTCATATCCAATTGGAATTTCTCAATTCCAGTAAGTACACAAAAATATTTGCAAGTTTGAATACAAGGGATTTCAATAACAAGCAATACGGGATA
Organism: Sambucus nigra; assembly: GCA_949130495.1. Taxonomy (NCBI): domain Eukaryota; kingdom Viridiplantae; phylum Streptophyta; class Magnoliopsida; order Dipsacales; family Adoxaceae; genus Sambucus; species Sambucus nigra. The sequence continues at coordinate 208,981,917 of OX422212.1, forward strand.
CATACACCACTTATCTCACATGTGAACAAATACTTATTATCACAAAGGAGGAGGGAATTTTAATCAGTAATTCATGATTTCTATACTTTGAAATAAGTATAATATAAGATTAAAACAATATTAACTACATAATTATACCTTAGAAACACTTTAAGGATTTTCTTGGAATTTTCCTTGCTTTTCTTCCTTAACTTCTACTTTCTCTTTCCTCAAGCCAAACACTCTTCAAAATGAACCTTGGTTTTAATTTTCTGAAGAAATCGGTTAAAAGAATAGTTTTAAGTCGGCCAAGGATTCCTCCCTTGCCAACCAATCAAATTAAACCATTTGTTTTACTAAAAGACAATTTACGACTAAAAAGGAATGGACATATTTTCCCATTGTTCGTAAATTCATCCTAACTTCTTACTCTGACATCCATTTGTTGTGTCCTAAACCTAACTCATATATATACAACTATATGTTTTTCACCTTGAGTCAATTTCTACATTATAAGGGTCAAAACTAGTCTCCAATAGGAACATTTCTGCCAAAAATAACAAAATTTTGTGTTTGTACATAATTCGACATTTCATGATTTATGAAAGTAGGATTAGACTAAACATAATCACTTAACATTAGATATACTAATAACAAATTATTCAGAAAAAATAAGATAAGCATGATTTAAATATAATTTATCATAATTATATCGGGGTTGTCACAACTTCCCCCTAAGAAAATTTCGTCCTCGAAATTTAATTTAAAGGTCACTTACCAAACAAGTGGGGATACTTTTTCTTCATGCTAACCTCTATTTCCCAAGTTGCTTATTTAATTCCATGGCTCATCCACATAACTTTAACTAAGGGAATAAATTTATTTCTCAATACTTGCTCCTTAGGATCAATAATTTCCACTGGTTCCTCGATGTACGATATGTCTTCCTTCAGTTCAATTGGTTAAGTTTTCAACTGATGAGATGGATCTACCAAATACTTATGAAGCATTGATACATGAAACACATCATGTAAACGGGATAAATCTAGAGGTAATGCTAATCTATATGCCAGGGTCCCAATTCTTTCCAGCACTTCATATGGTCTAATGTGTCTTGGACTTAGTTAACCCTTTTTACCAAATCTCATGACACCCTTCCATGGTGAAATACGCAGGAATACAAAATCTCCCTTCTGAAATTCCAATGGATACTTACTTTTATTTGCATGAAATTTATGCCTGCTTTACGTTATCTTTATGTGTTCCCGAATCATTTGCATCTTGTTGTTATATCTATCAATTAAGGACCCAAAATTTTCCTTTCACCTACTTCATCCCAACACAAAGGTATTCTACATCCCCTCCCATATAAAGCTTCATAAGGAGCCATACCAATGGCAGATTGAAAACTATTATTATATGAGAATTTCATCAATGGAAAATGATCATCCCAACTTCCTTTGTAGTCAAATACACAAGCTCGTAACATGTCTTCTAATATTTGAATCGCCCTTTATGATTTCCCATCGGGTTGTGGATGGAAATGATGTGCTGAACTTCAAACTTGTTCCCATGGCATTCTGTAAATGAGGCCAAAACTTATAAGTGAACGTTGGATATCTATCTGATACTATTAACACTGGTACCCCATTAAACGGATAATCCCATTAACGTACATACGTGCATACTTTTCAACAGTATAGGTGGTCTTAACTGGAAGAAAATGAGCTGACTTCGTCAATCGGTCTATAATTACCCAAATAAAATCATGACCCTTCGGTGACTGGGGTAATCCTGTAACAAAGTCCATCATTATATGTTTCCACTTCTATTCTGGAATAGACAATGACTGCAATAATCCCGTCGACTTTTGATGTTCCGCCTTTACTTGCTGGCATACTAAACATGTAGCTACAAATTCTGCAATCTCACGTTTCATCTTATTCCACCACTATTACTTTAAAAAGGGACTCCCTTATGTGTGTTTCAAATCAAATCAATTTTCACCAAAAATTATCCAACTTTTAATTAGCACCAAACCAAGTTGTGAAAAACCAATTTTTACTTTAAACCAATTTAATCTTGATTAATTCGAAACATGCATCTAGTTATTAAAGCAAGTAAAGTAAAGTAAAGATACTCACAATGCCGGATGTACGAGGAAAAAACCCAAAATGGAAAAACAACCTCGGACGGCCCAAGCCAGACAATCACTGTGAACAATGGTTTTACAAAGACAGATTAGCCTTACTCAATGAATCGATCCCCATGGGTCTTAATGCTCCTTCTGATCTTTTATCGTTCTTCAATAATGCCCACACAGAAATTCCTTCTTCCACGATACCTGTCCACAACACACGCGTCCATGTATGTCTCAATGTCCACCGAATGGCTTTGATATGTCTACGATGTCGAACAAGAAGTCATTCTCTTTTCTTCATCGCAAAACCCTGATGTTCAATGGTAGACCAAATTTTCTTGGTGAATTAAGGTCACATAAGAATATAAGAATGATAACTTAGATCTTTGCAAACTCGAAGGATGTGTTTAAGCTTTGTCAACCTTAGAAAACATGTACAAAACTCGTACTAGATCGTAAACTGTTTTTCCAGAATGCACACTTTTTTTAAACTCTGACGAAACTACACTTTAAATACGACAATTTGACCGCCTCGAAAACAGTGTCGCTCGAACGATATTGCCATGTCATTCACACGACATGAGCATCTCGCTCGAACGAAGGACAAATTTCGTTCGAACAATAGTCCTATCAGTTTGACCTTTTGACTTTTTGATCAAAACGTCTCTTCCAAAAGAGATTCAATATAGTCAAACTCTATTTCGAGCTTATCAGAATAACACGTAGTGTAAACCATTCAAAACACTTTAAAAACATTTTAAACATTTTTCTTTGTAAAAATTACATCCTTATTTTTTAGGAAAACAATTTCGAGCACCATTAATTATACGCATTCATACTTGTGTGATCTTAGAATGCAGTTAACTCGAAGACGAATACACTTGCACCAATTTAAACTTTGGCATGATTAATTCTTTGAAGCTTCGCCGCAATGTCTTTAATTTCTTCAATACGTCATAGACCAAGTGGGATCGTGACAAAATAAAATCTCCCTATGACATATTATAAACACAGTTTTGTTCACGGAATTAAGTCAAAATAATACAGGGACTCAATTAGAAATTTATGTCCTTACAAATCTCCCCCTTTGACTATTCCGGGACAAAACTAAACCAGTGAAATGCCTAAGTCGGTCCGTCAATCTGTATGACGCCTAAATCCCATCCCATATATCCAAAGTCAAAAATTATAGGACACGGACTAGTATATGTAGCACCGGCAAGCATGAACTGTTTGAATGTGATGTAGACTTGAAATCTTGAATCGGTGAAGCATACCTACACACATGAAATAGACAAACAAATACCCAATGAAGTATGGAGGAAAAAATGGAACAAATATATATCCAAATGATACTAATTTTACAATAGATACCAAGATGAATAAAAAAAAAATTCATTTGTTAAACAATTGAGCAATATGATACCAATTTGATGATTGCGAAAATGATACAAATTTGAACTGCAAATTTGTAATACCTATGATAAAATATGTAATCACAAACATGCTCAACAAATCTCCCCCTACATCACATACATCTCTCCCCCTTTTTGTCTCGAATAGACAATCCGGTGAAAAGATAAACTAATCAACGTATCTAGCAAGAGAATATACCAATTTGAGATTTGAAATTTCTAGATAATCGGGAACCAACCATATAAATATGATTATGAAATGAAAAATTCGTAGCTAGTAAACCAATGAATCACATAAAGAATATACCAATCTAACCAGGTGTGATAAACAGACTATATGCAAAATATCAATATGAGACAATATAACCTGCATATAAACCATTCAGTCCAGTAAGCTTCCACCAGTACCAAAAATATCACTAAAATAAACCAGTGGACTGCAAACCAATCAGAGGCAAGAATTCAAGCTGTCGTTCGAATGAGCCAGGGACGACACTCAAACGAAATGAGGACGTCGCTCGAACGAGACTTCGTGCGACATAGTAATGTCGTTCGAATGAGATCTCGCAACATGCCAAACTTCCACAGTTTCTTAGAAATGTTATAAGAAATTGCCCAGTGAAAAAATTTCCACAAAAAAAATCCAGGAAGGGCCTGACAGCAGCAAAACAGTGCTAAAACAGTAAATTGTTTGCATAAAATGCAAAAATGCATAAAAACTAACAATGCGAGTTACATGCAAGCATAGTACCGATGTGCTCAAATATGGACATTTAATGAATAGTTGTGAACTACAACAAATGAGTCACAATTCCAACACATCGAAACGATCAAGAAGCTCTAATTGATAGCGATAAATCATAAAACTTTATCATAGACATATGACAATTAAAGTGTGAGCTTAATGAACTAAAAATACTACATGCACACAAATTCAGAATTTTGACGATTCTACAAAATTTAAGTTCAAATTGCAATGTTTCAATATTAGGATTAGTTGTGCAACCCCGTTGAAATTTTTAATCCATCCAAACTCCCTCAATAATATTATATTTTCTTTTGAATGAACTAAACTAATTTGGCCCTTTTCTTAGAATATTTCATTTTCTTCTGGGCTCTTTTAAACGGTGGCTTTCACGACGAGTTAATTTTGAACTCTTGCAGCCCTTTTTCGTGAATCACTCATCATTTTCTCAATTTAGATACTATTTCAAATCCTCACGATAAACGGTTCTTACATGCACACTTCTCTTTAGTCATACTAATGCAAATATGACAAGATTGAGATAATAACGCCTCACGACATTCAAATATGAAAGAGAAGTCAAACATCCATATAAACTTGTGCATGTGTGCAATGTTGGCATATATACAAAATCGAATCAAAATGCATATCAACTTCGAAACAAACCCATATAAACAATGTTTAAGATCATTCTAAGCATTGATAGTAATGACCAAATGTCCTAGCCACATAGATAATGAAATAATGGGGGGAGGGGGGGTCAAGCACACCAATATGCCACATCAAATATGTAAACTCAAAAACAAAAAAAAATGAAAATCTTTTTGTCTTTTCAAACATATTTTGACTCAAATAAAACCAAAATCTTTTTTTATTTTTTCAAAAGTTTTCTCAAAAACGAAATCTTTTTGTATTTTTCAATAAGACTCAAACAGATGAAAACTATAATACAAAATGATAAACATGTCATAATACTAGCAATGAATAAATCATGAAGCAAACTAGCATATGACAAACAAGGAAACACTATCATCCTTTAGATTTAGTATGGGAAGAATCAAGTGCACCCAAACGAGAATCATGAAGTATAATTCCTAAAGCCACTAAATCCGATTTCCTAACCCAAGTTGGGGTAAAACGACGCATGGGGGTTTGGGGAACCGGGGCAAATTTATTCCTAAACTTCCCAGGAACTTGTCTAAGGTCGTAACAATAACGACTAAGGTGACCTTTCCTACCACAAAACGTGCAACTTTAGCGGTGGTGGGAATGATTACCTATATGTAGACCTTTTTTAACCTTCCTAGTGTTTCTCACACGTGCGGGGGGAATGGGAAGAACTCTCTCATCAAAACATATACCTCCCCTTTCCCCCTTAATTTGGACGGTGCCTAAGATCTTATCTACCTTCTCCGACCTAGCCTCCAAATCAAACTTAACTCTAGATGAGTCTCTCAATCTCTCCTCCAACTCATGAATCCTAGACTCGAGCAAATGCCTAGACTCCTCAAATGCTAAAATCTCCTTTTCAAAGACTCCATCAAACCACGGAGATTATCTCTCTCTTTCTCCACAAACTCTAGTTTCCCCCTAAACTTCTTCTCTCGTTCCCTAAGATACTCAATCAAACTATCATTATTTTCTATGGCACGCTCATTCAACTTAGCCTGCAATTTTGCATTTGCCTTTTTTACTTTAACTGTCTCGGCATACAACTCATTAAATGAAACTTGCAACTCTTTCACATCTACTTCCTCATCTTCACTCTCTTCTCCCTCACTAACATGGGATTCACTCAAAACCTCCTCGAAAGTGTCATTCATAGGAGAATCATCGTCACTCACATGGCATGCCATAAACGCAACAAATTTACGATCAATGGGGGAACTCTCTCCCTCTTTCGGATCACTATCATTTAAGGTGGCACTATAAACAATGGGTTGCCTAACCTCTTTCTTAAGTTTAGTGGGACACTCCTTAATTTTGTGACCGTACCACTCACACCCAAAACACTTATCCGACTCATCTCTCTTAGGCTTCTCAAACTTATCCTTAGAGGTGGGATCAATTTTGTTGTTCTTGAATTTTTCAAATTTCTTGGAATCTTTTGATTGCTTTTGAAACTTAATAAATTTTTTAAATTTCTTTGCCAACAAAGCAACATCCTCAAAATCGGAATCGGAATCGGAATCCGAAACTTTAATTTCCTCCTTCCGATTTTTCAAAGCAATACCCTTTTCTTTCTTAGGCACTTGCTTGGAGGTAATCATGTCGATTTCATTGGTTTGTAAGTCACCTACAATCTCTTCTAGTTTCGTCAACTCTAACTTACCCAAGGAGTTTAAAATAGTCACTTTCGCATCAAACCTACTAGGCAACGACCTAAGGATTTTCTTAATGACGCGGTTGTCAGGAATTTTCTCACCTAGGTTAAATGACAAGTTGACAATATTGGACAACCTAACATAAAACTCATCAAAAGTTTCACTTTCTAACATCCTAATGGTCTCAAACTGTATAGTGAGATTTTGAAGTTTTGACGCCCTAACTGTGCTAGTGCCCTCGTGAGTGAGTGTCAAAATGTCCCAAGCCTCTTTTTATGTTTCACAAGTCATAATTCTATTATATTCTTCCGGTGTGACATGTGAAGAAATAATTTGCAAACCCTTAGAATTATATTGTGAAAGTCTATGTTCAGTTTCGGTCGATAACTCGATAGTCTTTAAACTATTGCCTCACCTATAACAGTGACAGGGGGTGTCCAACCTTTTTCAATAGCTAGCCACACACGCTCGTCAATATATTTTAATGCACTTTTCATTCTCATCTTCCAATAGGTGTAATTAGTGCCATAAAAAACAGGAGTTTGAGAAAATTCGTTATACCCAAAATTCATCTTTGAAAACACGCGGGATCACAAAACAAATAAATTATATTTTCTAGATCTCATACCAATTTGAAAAAGGGGGTCCCTTATGTGTGTTTCAAATCATACCAATTTTCACAAAAAATTATCCAACTTTTAATTAGCACCAAACCAGGCTGTGAAAAACTAATTTTTACTTTAAACCAATTTTATCTTGATTAATCCTAAACATGCCTCTAGTGATTAAAGCAAGTACGGTAAATTAAAGATACTCACAATGCCGAATGTACGAGAAAAAAAACCCAAAATGGGAAAACAACCTCGGACGACCCAAGCCAGACAATCACTATGAACAATGGTTTTATAAAGACAGATTAGCCTTACTCAATGACTCGATCCCCATGGGTCTTGACGCTCCTTTTGATCTTCTACCATTCTTTAATAGTGACCACACAAAAATTTCATCTTTTACGATACCTGTCCATAACACACGCGTCCATGTATGTCTCGGTGTCCACCGAATGGCTTTGACACGTCTACGACGTTGAACAAGAAGTCCTTCTCTTTTCTTCACCACAAAACCCTAATGTTCAATAGTAGATCAAACCTACACCGTGCAGCAAGATCACGTAAGCATATAAGAATGATAACTCAAATCTTTGCAAACTCTAAGGATGTGTTTAATCTTTATAAACCATAGAAAACATGTGCAAAACTCGTACTGAATCGTAAACTATTTTTCCACAATGCACACTTTTTTTTAAACTTTGACGAAAACACACTTTAAATACGAAAAGTTGACCAACTCGAAAATAATGTCACTTGAACGATATTGCCATGTCATTCGTGCGACAGGAGCATCTCGCTCGAACGAAGAACAAATGTCATTCGAATGACAGTTCTGTCAGTTTGACCTTTTGACTTTTTGATTAAAACGTCTCTTCCAAAAGAGATTCAATTTAGTCAAACTATATTTCGAGCTTATCATAATAAAACTTAGTGTAAATCATTTAAAACACTTTAAAAATATTTTAAACATTTTTTTTTATAAAAATTACATCCTTATCTTTTATGAAAACAATTTCGAGCACCATTAATTATATGCATTCATACCTGTGTGATCTCGGAATGGAATTAACTTAAAGACGAATACACTTGCACCAATTTAAACTTTGGCATGATTAATTCTTTGAAGCTTTGCTGCAACGTCTTCAATTTCTTCAATACATCATAGACCAAGTGGGATTTTGACAAAATAAAACCTCCCTATGACATATTATAAGCACAGTGCCTCTCCCTGTGAAATATTATAAACACAGTGCCTATCCCTAAAAATTACCTCCCGGATGCATAGAGTACATAAAACTATGTGCCTCTTCTAATATATCCTTCTTTAAGTACGGATCATTCGGTACACAAAATCTATTTTTATAACATAATGATTCATCATTCTTAATCTCAAAGTCACTCTCTTTACCATCCTGAACTTCTTATTTATTCTTCTCAAGGAATGGATCATTGATCTGTAATTTTTGTATGCGTTCTGCCAATAAAGATCTCACCGTTACATGTGCTAATAATACTCCCCTTTTTGAAAAACTTAATTCAATCCCCATCGATGCCAAGTCAAGAATATTTCCAATTCGTGCACTTTGTATGCAACCCAGAATCCCTAATGATTTTCGAATCAAATCATCTTCTACTACATTGGCCTTACCAGGATGATGATGAATGGTACATTCATAGTCTTTAATCATCTCTATCCAACGCCTTTGTCTCAAATTTAGTTCTCTTTGTGTAAATAAGTACTTAAAACTTTGATGATCCATAAATATCTCACAAGTTTCTCCATACAAGTAATGTCTCCATAACTTCAAAGAAAAAATAATAGCTTCTAGTTCTAAATCATGCGTAGGGTAGTTTCATTCATGTGTGTTTAATTGTCTAGAAGCATATGATATTACCTTCCCATTTTGCATAAGAACACATCCTAACCCTTGAAATCAAGAATCTATATAGATTACGAAATACTCATACCCACACGGAATAGTAAGTATAGGAGCTGAAACCAACAGCTTCTTTAATTCTTTAAAACTCCTTCCATATTCTTCATCCCACACAAACTTCACTTCTTTATGAGTCAACTTTGTCAATGGCAATGCTATTGATGAAAATATTTTAATAAATTTGTAATAGTAACCTGCCAATCCTAGGAAACTCGTAATTTTTGTCACATTCTTGGGACTCTCCCATTCAACAATTTCTTCCACCTTCTTTAGATCAACATATATCCCATTTCCCGAGATAACATTCCCTAAAAACACAATTTCATTAAACCAAAACTCACACTTGCTGAATTTAGCAAACAATTTATTCTCTCTCAAATTATGCAAAACAAGTCTCAAATGTTTCTCGTGTTCCTCCATGCTATATGAGTAAATCAACACATCGTCTATGAATACAATCACAAATGAATCAATGAAAGGGTGGAATACCCAGTTCATCAAATCCATAAAATTTGTTGGAGCACTAGTTAATCCAAATGGCATCTGAAAATCTATTTTGGAAATATCATTATCCTTTACTTTCAATTGGTGGTAACCCGATCTCAAATCAATATTCGAAAATACTGTGCCCCCTATAATTGGTCAAAAAAATCATCGATATGAGGTAGAGGGTACTTATTTCTAATGGTCACTTTATTCAATTGCCGATAATCAATACATAATCGCATTGTCCCATCTTTCTTTTTCACAAATAACACTAGGGCTCTCCATGGCGAAACACTAGGCCGAATGAAACCTCTGCTTATCAGATCTTGTAATTTCACTTTCAATTCTTTCAACTCTGTTGGTGCCATTATATATGGAGAAAGGGAAATTGGACCAGTACTTGGAATTAATTCAATGCAAAACTCTACTTCCCTATCGGGTGGAAATCCTGGCAATTCCTCTAGGAAGACATCAAAAAATTCTCTAACTACTGGTATATCTTCAACGTTAAGTGCCTCCTTACTAACATCAACAACATAAGCTAAATACCATGTACAACCTTTACTCAATAACTTTCTGCTCTTAATTGCTGAGATAAGATAATTAGGAATAACATCCCTTTCTCCTATAAACTGGAACTCGGGTTCACCTGGCGGATGAAACATAAGTTCTTTTCTATAAAAATCAATGGAAGCATTATACGATGATAACCAATCCATCCCCAATATAATATCAAAATCTTGAATGGCTAACGGTATCAAATCAACATAGAAATCTCGCTCACCCATTCGTAAGATATAATCTTTATAAACATGCTCCACCAGAATTACACTTTCCAATGGGGTAGATATATAAGGCTCAATTGAAAAATTAACATGGTCTACCCAAATATGAAATAATAGGTAATGCTACGAATGAATGCGTAGATCCAGGATCAATGAGTGCATATAAATCATTATTTATAATAGAAAGTTTACCTGTAGCAACTTTCGGTATAGCATAGGCATCTTGCAATGTCATCTCAAAAACTCTTCCTCCTACCTTTCATCCACTTGCTTATCATGTATCTCTTCCCCTGGTTGCACTACCTAGAGAGGATCCCTTTTGAGGCCCCACACTACTGACTGAAACTGATCCTACTAACATATGACAGTTCTTTTTTAGATGACCCTTCTGATGACATTTAAAACACTCTTCATTCAATAACCTTGGGTAATTACTCTTTATATGTCTAGTTGTCCCACAAAAGAAGCAAGCATTTGGATTCCCTTGTGCTGAAATTCCTTAACCTCTTCAACTACTAACTCCACCAATTTGCGAACTACTTCCCATACCTCTACCATGCTAAAATTTCTTCCCTCCAAACCTTGAATATTCTGTACCACTACCTTTTTGATAATTCTGGTCGAATTTACTTCTCTTTATGTCTCGTTCTCGATTCCCTCTCGCTTCATTTACGTTCTTTTTTACTAGCATGGCTTTGTTCACCAAGGCTGAAAAATGTATAGTCTCTAAAATCGACAACGTTGATTTAATAACTAACTCCAGTCCATCAAGAAATCAGCTACACATGTCTTCCTCATTCTATATAAACCTCGAAGAAAATCGAGATAAGGCTGTAAGTTTAGCTTCGTATTCTCTAATTGTCATGCTCCCCTGATTCAACATGAAATATTCTTTCTCCTTTTATTTTTGATACAGTGGGGGAAAATATTTATCATACAAAGATTTGACAAAATTATCCCATGATATCACATTCCCACCTCTTGGAGTAATCAACAAATGTTTTGTGGCATCCCACCAATATTTAGCTTCTCCTTTCAGCATATACGTTGCCAAGGTCACTCGTTAATTTTTAGGAATTCTCATTACCCTAAAAATAAGTTCAATCTCTTTAACCCATACTTCTGCCTATGCTAGATCAACTACTCCTTCAAATGAGGGTGGATTCATTTTAATAAATTTCTTGTGTGAAGTACTCCTTTCTTCTCGGTGTATCACCTCCTCAGCCCCATCCAATGCTTGTGCCTCTTGTTGCCTAGCTTGTTGTTCTTCCATCTGAGCCATAAACCTAACTTACTACTCTACCATTAAATTTATAGCACGTGCTATTTTTTGCATGTCTATCAATTATTCTAGCTCGGGTTCTATATTTTTATAAATATGTAGCTCAACCTCCACTTCTGCTGCCATATTTTAAGCCTCATCTTCTATTCTCACATTAACATTCCATCCTTCCATTCTTTTATATCTTAAATGAATAAAAAATATAACAACATAAATATACACATATCTTTCCTAACCTAATCGTTAGTATAAAACAAAACATATTTCTAACATTCACTGCCAAATCTAGACTTTATAACTCCAAAACCTCTAAAACCTAGGCTTTGATACCAAAATCTGACACATCCCAACCCAGTTACTTATAATTAAGTTTGAAAGTCAAAGTTAGTAAAAGTGAGTCAAACCATAATTAATTTAACCAAACCGTAACCACAAGGTTTAATTTCAGAGTCGTCAACATAAATTCATACAACTAAAAACTTTTTTACAACATTAAAGTAGTTATGAATTTAAAAACTTCTAGAAGGATAAGTAACTTAATTACATCATTGAAATTTACACAAAATCATTGTTTCTACCATCCCTGTCTAACCCAAACCGCCCTCCTAGATTTGGTAGTGACCTCGCATTACTTGAAAAACATAAATATTGGAACCGTGAGCAACATAGCTCAGTGAATGCATCACTAATACACTCTTGCATAAGATTAAAAGAAATAAATCATATCCCGATGATAATAGATATATGTTTATTCGACTCATTCAATGATCATGAGCACATTTCCAGCTCATTCATAAGAATGACCAAATTTTTCAGCTCATTCATAAGAATGACCAACTTTCCAAATCATGATTCACATATCCCGTCTAAATAGACAATTCTCCCCCATTTCGGCTCTATTCCATTTAGACAAAACTACTTTAGTTATAGGTAATCATTGTGTTCAGTTTGTCCTTCAAGCCTATGCATTTTGAAGACACGAAGCGGTTTGAGTTAAAAAGACATCAACTTCCATACCAAGCTTTGTCTTCACCTGAGGAATCTCGTAAAAGGTATGAATGGTGTATTATTTTGATCTCTAAATTTTATGTTTGGGTAACTATCGTTTAATGAGGATTTTAAAGAAAAATGTCTTTGTTTTCTTAATTCGTTGGAATGAGTATTAAGGTCATTTAAATGAGTTTGTGAATGTTGTTCTAATGACATTTGCTTTCGTTCAAATGAGTTATGTGTTTTTAATCAAACGACATTCGAACGAGCTTTAAGAGAAATGTTTTTTCTTGGCAGAAAGTTCTTGCACAATGGTCGTTTGAAATCCGTTCAAATGAGATTTGTGATCTCGTTCGAATGACCTTAACGTCTGTTTAAATGTGGTAGTCAATCTCGTTCAAACGACTTTGAGTTTTAGTTGATAGGGATGTCTTATAATGCGTGCTACTTCTTTTTGGTGAAAATCTACATATACAAGGCACACCAAAGGGTTTATAATTTTTGAGGGTTTCAAAATAGATTTCTAGATTTTAGCCCTCTCTCATAGTGATTCCATTTCTTTACTTTTGTGTTCACATAATCTTGCGCATATCTAGAATTCCATGAATAGAGACTCGTACTTGTCTACTATCATTTATTGTTGCTATAATCCCAAAAATTCCACTATTATTTGATCTCTCATCGATTTAGAAAAGTACTTCTTAAAAAATATCTCTTTAAATTGTACCTAAGTCAATTTTTCGATATTATGAATATGCCCAAAAGATTGCCACCAATGGTCTGCTTCGCCTTTGAAAAGATAAGTTGCCAAAATTACCCTAAGTTCAGGTACTATTCCTACTCCATTATATACTTTTAGTATTTTTCTAAATCTTTTCTTTGCCTCGTATGCTCTTGGTTTTTCATAGAATACTGGAGGTCTTTGTTTAAGAAACTTTTTTTAGTTCCTTCATCCTTCATACTTCTTCAGTTACTTCAACATTTAACAGGCACCAATGTGGTATATATTGTTGCAGTCCGGTCAACGTAGTTAGTTCTCATAATCACTTCATTGTGTTTTCCTTAATATTAGTAGGAGTTAGTGGAATGTGTTCCATCTGTCCTGCTTTTTGTATTTTTTCTTTCGTTATTCATATTTTCACCATCCTATATAATAAACAACTAATTACATAATGGAAATATATAGTAGTACAAGCAAATTTTCTATAGGATTTATAACTTAATATATTGCAATTAGTTCCTATATATCATACAATTAAAATTTAGGTACTATAAAGAAACACACAAGTACATAATTTTTGTCTTTATGTAAGCTAACGACGTTCTACAACCATAGCCACATCACACACCATGAAAGATAACATCAATCAATCACTCCTTTATCTATATACACAATCTTTCTTCCACATCTTATTTTCAGAGAGATTGGGGTACTACTTGATACGCCTCCAATTTAGATCCTCCAGTCTTAGAACTTGAAGATAAAGTAGGGATATCCAGGGATGGCTCGATCAATCCATAATCTATAGGAGATAAGGGAGGATTACTGTGGAGTTCTTCTTTAGGTGATATGTTCTATTCTAGATGGATAGCTTGTTAAAGTAATTCATGGTATTCAGAATACCATCGAGCTTGCCTAGTGGCCCGTTCTTCGCCCATGAGTCGACATGCGAGGAGACTATATTTGATCGTAGGTGTTGCTATTGACCATTCCCGGTCACTATCTAAGATCACTTTTTAAAGTTTGATATATCCTTCATTTTTTATAGTCTGGATATACCTTTCCTAGGTAATGCCATTCGTATCTAGACAAATTTCATCCCACACATTCAAGTCTACAAGACAAAATTTCAATTTTGTAAGGTAGCCAAGAATTTACGAAAAAATTAAATAACTAACATATAATAGTCTAAATCCCGCCTAAGAGTATTTAACCTGGAACTTGCTTTGATATTAACTTGTCATATTCAATTTTCTGTGCATAGTACGTTATAAGAAAAGTAGAAAAGACGAATATAAAACATATAAAGTTTCTGGTGAAAAAGGAACTTTATTCAAACCTTGATGCAAACAATAACTTATTCATTACAAACCTTAAGTCTCTCATAGTATATAATTAAAACTAGAAATAACTTAAGTATATTTACATAAGACGATTAGTAGTAGTATATAAATTCCACACGATAGTTCATTCTTTGTTTAAAATTGCGCACACGTACGTAACATAAATCAACTTCTCGGGTAACAGGGATAAAAAGTCCATGTGTTCGGGGCTGTTTCACCCTCCTATAAATCAATGTCTACCTGGAAGGGTAAAGAATAAGCAAAACTTTGCCAAATAGATAAATCTAAGTATATAGCAATTATAAAGATTTTTATTATTTGAAGAATTATTTGAATGTGCTTGTAAATAATTTTAGAATGAACTGAAATTTGAAGGAACATTTATGTGAATGAATCAGTTGTAATGAAAATCATTATGGTGATATAACTAGACAAAGTAATATCAAGTCACATAGAGTAAATGTTCAGATATTTCTAGAACAAGATAACCCATAAATATCTAGTTATAGAGGTTTAAAGTTCATAGCAATATAATATAATAATCATCAAATATGATATTTGAAAATAAGACAAAAGTAGCTATGGTAACATTGCTGAGCCCTACTCCGTAGAGCGACATCCATATGGTTAACTAAACTAGGCACCAATCCCCGAGTCCTAAGGAAAAATAAAATTATTATGGATGAAACGGTACTACATTCCCTAATTATAATGTATGCTATTAAGGGTTTAATGAAATCAGACTAAAACTAAATCATTGATTTATGTTTTAAAAACTATATTTCAAATTTAACGGATCGTGAACTACAGAAAATAGTTTAAAACTAGAACAAGAATTCAGGGACTATCACAAAGTGATGTGAACAATTAAGTAAATCAAGATAATTATGAGAAGTAATATTGAAATTAAAATTCACCTACTTTAATATTTTGGGGCTTTGGTTAAATAACTTTGTGAGTAGGCTTTGAACTAGGGGTTTCTGCAATAAGGTAACATAGGGTGAGATGGGGATTTAAAAATAGTATGCGTAAGTAATTTATAAAGGAGAAAATGTGCATACATATTTAATTTAAAAGTTTTAGGGTTCAAAGTAAAAATAATAATTTTTAGTTCTTTAAGAAATATTAAGCGTGGATACTTATATATGTGAAATAAATGGGTTTATAATGAAATATAGATAGGATATCTCGGTTTTAATTTTTAGGGACTAAAATGCATTTTACGAAATTTGGAGGGGTTTATATGACATTTAAGAAAATTTAAAACCTTATTTCCTTTTAGGTTTCTCTAGAAAACACTTCAATGTTGACTAAACAGGGTGTTACTACATACCATTTTGACCAGAAAAATAAAATAAAAATTTTGAAAAAAATCATAATTAGTTGATTGGTCACACACTCTTACGTGTTGGTATAAATTCTCACGCGCACCTCACGCGCCTCGCATGGGGTACCGTTCATTGTCTTCATCGATCAATCTGATTTATGGTTTGAAAAATCTTTGACCGCGAATATCTTCATCTACAGAATACCATTTGCTTCGATTCCTTGATAAAACTTGTTTAATTTTTCCAGAGGAATCCAGCCTATAATTTTAAGGATTAAGGTAGCCTGTAGAGAGATCTTGATTTTATGATAAAAGGAACAAAATTTGACAAACATATTTGTGAATTTATGGATAAATTCGAGCAATGACATTGCAATATATTTTTATTATAGACTGAAAAATGATTCAAATAGCTTTGATTTCACTGAAAATGGTTTACTGGACTGCCTTAATTTTAAATCTGAAAATATTTGTGCCGGATTTTGGAAGCTTTAGTTTGGGGACTTTAATATGAATATACATGAAATTAAAAGTCTCGTTTAGGTTCCTAAGAACCAGAGCTTGAATTCTTCTACTTTGAAACTGTATATAATTCAGAAGTACAAAATCCGCCATTAAAGATCAAGCTTTAATGCTGTATTTTTTACACACCCTAACCCAATTACTTATAATTAAGTTTGAAAGTCAAAGTGAGTCAAACCATAATTAATTTAACCAAACCATAACCATGAGCTTTAGTTTCAGAGTCATCAACATAAATCCACACAACTAAAAATATTTTTACAACATTAAAGTAATTATGAATTTACAAACTTCTTGAATGATAAGTTAACTTAATAACATCATTTACATTTACACAAAATCATTGTTTCTCCCATCCCTAGCTAACCCAACCCGCCCTCTAAGATTTGGCAGTGACCTCGCATTACCTAAAAAACATAAATATTGAAACTGTGAGCAACATAAATCAGTGAATGCATCACTACTACACTCTTGCATAAGATTAAATTGAATAAATGATAACCCGGTGATAATAGATATATGTTTATCCTGCTCATTCAATAAGAATTACCACATTTTCGGCTCATTCATAAGAATAACCAAAATTTTCGGCTCATTCATAAGAATGACCAACTTTCCAAATCATGATTCACATATCCTGTCTAAATAGACAATTCTCCCCCATTTCGGGTCGGAGATTAACCTCCCATTTTGGTAAACCGAAATGAACATTTTCATATTCATAACATTTTGATCATATTTGTAACAGTGTGCAAATACATCATTCTAGTGACTACACTCACCTTGGTTGACAACTATGTATTCACGTTTCCTTCGAGTGGAGTTGAATTGGGTTGATTAGACCTCACACATGTCAATCCAACTAAACCATTACTGAATCTCAATCATAAATATTATCCTAACATAATTATGTAACTTTCCATGAATATACAAGAACAATATAATTCCACTTAAGTCGCATTCCATGAAACATGAGTAAAGACAAAACAATGATATACATGTTGATAAAGTTATAAACATTCAACCATAGAAAATACTTCATAATGAATTTATAACTAAAACTAAGTAATTATGAAAGCATACTTCTCAATGTATATACACATGAAATATGTACTCAAAATACCATTTGGAAGGAGGAGATAAAAACATTCTTTTATGGGGTATCCAAAATGGCCTTAAATTATTCTCCTACATACTTAGCCATCCTATATTCATAAATTGTACCACAATAGGTGTCCAAGATTATCAATACGAAATAATATCTGAATATACTTTCCATTAGAATTGATGATGTAATTTTCCAAGCTTCCTAGAGCAAGTTATGAGCATTTCTTTACAACACAATAAATCTGCCCTACAAGCTCATCTATTAGTCCTTCAACTTCCAAGATTTTTCTGAATTTTTCTACATCATAATTTCCCATGATTTTCACCCATTTTCAATACACATAATGAATAGTACATAATTAAAGTTTCATAATCTTTTGACTTCATTTGCTATGTCAAAATCTTGACAAAACTTAAGGCATACCAATATGAAATATACAAACAACAACTATATACACACTTGCAACCATCACTAAGACCTAACCACAAGGAGTTAAATTCTAATTTTCTGATCTGATATGAATATATGAGTCTACTTTCATATCCAATTGTAATTTCTCCATTCTAGTAAGCACATAAAAATATATGCAAGTTTGAATACAAGGGATTTTAATAACAAGCAATACGGGCTACATACACCACTTATCTCACATGTGAACAAATACTTATGACCACAAAGGAGGATGGAATTTTAATAAATAATTCACGATTTATATACCTTGAAATAAGTATAATATAAGATTAAAATAGTATTAATCACATAATTATACCTTGGAAACACTTTAAGTATTTTCTTACAATTTTCCTAGATTTTCTTCCTTAACTTCTACTTCCTCTTTCCTCAAGCCAAACACTCTTCAAATTGAACCTAGATGGGTTTAATTTTCTGGAGAAATAGGTTAGAAGAAGAGTTTTAAGTTGGCCAAGGCTTCCTCTCTTGCCAACCAATCAAATTAAACAATTTGGTTTACTAAAAGACAATTTACCACTTAAAAGGAATGGACATATTTGCCCCTTGTTCGTAAATTCAGCATAACTTCTTACTAGGATATCCGTTTGATGCACCATTTATTGTATCGTAAACCTAACTCATATATCTACAACTATATAGTTTTCACCTTGAGTCGATTTCTACATTATAAGGGTCAAAACCAGTCTCCAACAGGAACATTTCTATCAAAAGTAACAAAAATTTTTGTTTATACATAATTCGATAAAAAAATTTGTTTCTACATAATTCGACATTTCATGATTTATACTTAACATTAGATATACTGATAAAACATTATTCATATCAAATAAGATAAGCATGATTTAAATATAATTTATCATAATTATATCCGGGTTGTCATAATTGTTATGTACCATTCTATTTCGTGCTTATTCTACATTAAAGCTTGCATGTAAATGAATAATATGAAGCTATGTTAAAGTAGAAATTAAAATAATTACTTTAAACTAGAAAACTACATAAAATCGTAGAATACCAAAATTCTCTCAAATTTTACTTTGAATTTGAACATTGAATGAGTGAGTTTTTACCGAGGTAAGTGAGGGTTTATATAGGTAAGGTTGAGGAGAGTTTATTTGTGGAATTGGAGATAGATTTCAACCTTAGTTCAATTGAATTTTTTTTTAAAAGCTTGTTGAGGTATAAGGTGGTCTTGTGATTTCATGGATGTAAGTTTCTTATTAGGTTGCTTATGTGGCTCCACTGCAGTAGGGGGTTTGTGTAAGTTGTCAAGTTTGAGATTTAGGTCCTTAGGTAGTTTATAATACCATATTTACACTTTTTCCATATATTGTTTTTAAAAGTTTTAGTGGATAATATGTAAAATTTCAAACTTTTGAGGGTAGGCCTTTATAAATATGGAAATTCTAAGTTTTATGGGTCTTTGTGTAAATAAGTTTTAAGATTGAAGGTAAATTATGGCATTTTTGGAATTTTTCACACTTGAGGGCCATCGAGGTAATATGTATAGTCCTTTGGGTTAAGTTGGCTATTTATCTAATTCTTAGGTCTCTATGAAGTCTTACACTATATATATATATATATATATATATATATATATATATATGTATATATATATATATATATATATATATATTGTTTGGTGAATACATTTTCGATGCAATGTTTATTTTGGTATGTATATAGAAAAATAGATGACATATATCGTATACTGAAAATACGGGTTGTTATGAAAAATGTCTACTCAAACATCACCAAAGTATTCTTTTACATACCAAATCCTCTTTTCTGATCAATTTTAAGAAGGTTCTTAAATCAATCGAACCAAGGTTTCACTATCTGCTATCATCTAAAACTAGTATACTAATTTTGTATTAACAAAAGTAGACTATTATAAACCACTACAGATAAAGAGATATTGACTACACATATGCTAATCTGGAGAAAAAAGTAAAGATATTAGCGAAAGAGAAATAATATCGAATGTACGTGGTTCGCCCAAAGCGATGCCTTTGTTTACATGTGTAGGTGTTTCGATACAAGCTCTAAAGTTCTCTTTAGTGTTTGATAGCATAATGGTATATAAAATATCTTGAATTATTTTAATATGGGAGTGTGGATGCTTTTTATAGGCTGTTGGAAGAGAGAGAATGTAGAGGGACATATCTCATACCTTTGTAGGTTAGGCAGATACACACTTTATAAGAAGGTGAAAGATTAATCATAAAGTTTGTTATGTGAACATGGGGAGAATATTTGCATATCTTCTCCACATTAGTGCACTGCTGATGTCATTCAGTCACACTATACGTGCCTGCTATAGCGGAGTTACTTAACGGTGTTAGCTTGTTATGAGGTAATGGGGTTAATAGAACTATTGGGAATTCTGGGCTGACCAGGTTGCCTAGGCCGACCTGATGAGTATCTGAGACGATCTTATTATTAGCTGAGATGATCTCATTCCTGTATTTGATGAGTCCAAGTGTCCTCGTTTGATTGATCCATGAGCCAATCAATATTAATGGTTTTAAAAAAAATCCCAAATCTTTGCTCACGATTTTATCTTATAGCAGATTCTTTGAAGTATCATGTCTTCTGAGTATGTGCCTAGAATATTGAGTGAGTGAAGTGTCAACTGAGATGTCATGGTCTCATATTTTAGTCGAATTATGAGTATCTTCTTGGCTTGGTATGTCTTTGTCTACCCTGAGAACAATTACTTGTGAGATTTTCTATTTTTTGCTTAAGCTTGAGCTTGCCACGTGTTAAACGCTGAGAATGATGACAAGTGCATTTAAGGCGGGCGTCTCTGGGGTAGTTTGCACATTATTCCAATATGTCAGTTGGACTTTTAATGCATGATGTGAGCCTATTCGTTTTAATAGGTAATAATTGTTGCCATAAAAAGTATAAAATCCATCTCAAATGTTAATTTATCATTTTGGAAATCATTTTCTCCACCGGAGCTTTGTTAGAGAGAGAAAATTTCTTAAAAAACTCTTCCTCCTTGTCTAAAAAAATCCTTCCCGCTTACTTCCATTTTCGACTAATTGACTGCATGGAAACTCTTTTTCGATAAGGGTTTTTAGTTTCCAATCGTCCATAAATAGAGAATAGGCAATTTTTGAGTCGGGTCTTGCAAACTAGGGCCCTAGGTACGCTTGTTCGCAAATTTATACTTTCTAGGAATTTTATTTTGCAAATTTCTTCAATTTTATGGCGATTTCTTATTATTTGTTGATTGTAGTTACTAGATTGACATTTGCTTGGAGATTTATACATCTTAGGTGGCCATGAAGTTAGTCAGCCTAGGGGTTTTTAGATTTAGGGATTTCATGAGAATTCTATTTCTTCCGTCACCGACTTAGCCCCCAAGGACAAATAATTCTTTAATTTGAAATAAAATAACTCCCAAGCCTTTGATTCTGCCCAAATTCTAATCTTCATGAGTGAAAGGTCCTGGGCTTAGAGAGTGTTGAGACGCATTCGTGAACTTAACAAATTGTCTCCTAGTTCTTAAGAGGCTAGGAGATCGGTTCCACTACAAATAATTTAGCCTGAGGATAGTCTTTCTCATCCCATATTTACCCCGCAAGCTTAGTATTCAATTGGATATGCTCCATAACCCCCATACGTGGAGTATAGGAGCCTTAAATTTATAGATCCCACTAACATTGAAGAGGTCAACCACTAATCTGGTGGTAAAAATTTGGCAAACATAGTTTTCAATATATCAATTATAGACTTAGAGATTGTAATACCCCGTACTTTTATAGAGGTTTAAATTACATAAGTGGCATAATTTGGTAATTAGAAAAAATTATCGTGAATGGTAATTTTGGAATTTATGAGTGTAATTTAATGAATTTAGAAGTTAAAGTGAATAGTATATATAATATGATACAAATAAACTGTGTGTGATTGGTATATTTGTACTTAGAGGTTGGTTCCACAGGCTTCCCCGAGCACAGGGATGGATAGTCAGAATATATATTTTCTCTAGTTCGATCCAAGGAGGTTGTGTGATGTGGGTGAATTCCCTGGCTTGAGGAGAAGGGAGAGTATATCCCCAGGTCATATCGTCCCGCATATGAGTGAGATATTGTTATTCCGTTTTCAGGAGGGAATATGACCGCCTCCACCGTTGTGTATTTTTACCATGACCATGAGTGAGTCTGGCTTGGTACCGCGGTTGATTAAGTAAACCCGGATGCGAATAGGCACTATGAGACTGCATCCTCGAGTTATGGCTCGGTGGTATGGTTGATATACTTATGATTGTAATAGTTATAATTATACTTGTTGCGTATAGTATATTGCTTATATATTAATACGAGGTATCATATTCCTTTAACTTGTGTAAAGAGTAAGTGAATAAGGTTTTATTCTCATTCCAAGAGATTATATTCAGATTTAAATTGTGATTCATATATTAAGTGAGAACTATACATATACGGGATTTTATATACTAAAGTGAAAATGGTATTTTAAACTAGTGAGATTTTTGGAATATGAACAGTATATATATATAATTGAGGACTGTATATATATCTAATCGAGGATAATATCAAATAAAGCTTATGTGTTAGCTTATGGTATAACATTATATCATGTAAGGTAAGTGATAGTTATGAGGACTTAGAGGATGGGTGATATAGATTAGTTAGGCAGGGTAGCTTAACTAGATGGTTTAAAATGTATGCGATAGGTGTGCATCGTTAGAAGAGGGGTGAGGTGTATCTCATGAGAGTGTGATACCTGTTTAAATATGAGAGATTTAATATTTTAAAATATGGCATTTTTGCACTTGCTAAATATTTTCAAAAACTCGGGCTCTGACCATTTCTCTATTTTCCCCTCTCTTGCTATATATGTATATATATAGGTGTCCAGACACAGGGACGCCTGGATGATGATTCCTTCGAGTCAGAAGATTGCTGCAGCAGCTATGGATGCAAGCAGGTTTACTGTAGATGCTTCTATCCTTGTAATCTAGATAGGAGGTACAGTAGAAACACTCGGGTCGATAGCCCAATTGTATTCATTTATTATTTTACCGCCTTTTAGTGCGGCATTCAATTTGGTTGTATATAGTTGTACCGAGAGTTCGGTTATTTTATTTCATTTCAGTTGTTGTATATAAATTGCTGTGATTGTTTTAGTTGGTTGGTTTGGTTAAAAAGATTAGTTAAATAAATTTTTGATGACAGCCTAATAAGTTATTAGTAATTAAATTGGTTTTCGACAGTGATGCTGAGAATGAACTATATGAGACTCCTGTTTTAATTTGGTATAGGATTGATCACCCGGTATTTTATTAGGCGGGGTGTCACAGAGGCTTTAGCTGAAAGGGTCATATTTGATAGGCCAGACACTTTACCTTGTTTCCTGTTGTACCTCCTATCAAGGAGAGTACTTTTGGGAGTTCTTCTGATTCCTATGGTCCAACCAATACAGAGGCCCAATATCATGCCTGTTATCTCACTGAGGATGAGTAGGATGTGTTGAGAGATCGGTATGCCACCCCCATTAGTATTGCGATGAGGTTGTCGGATTGTGATGAGAGGGTTTATAGTCGGTGTAATGCTGATGAGATTTATTTCCCCTTTTAGGATGTCTAGGTCAGAGTTAGTCTTCCACTTCTCCCCATTATAAGTTCGATCCCAAGGGGTTATAGGGTGGCTCCGACCTAACTTCCCCCAAATGCCTACTGAATAATCTAGGGTTAATGATGTATTGGCAAGCTAATACTGGTTTTTACCTTACCGGGGACATTTTTAGGTTCGTATATATAAAAAAAGATAATGCTAAGGCCCCTGGCTATTACTACCTTGACCCTCGAAAATCACACCCGAAGATGGTTAAAGTGGCTTATATGATTAACCAAAGTTGGAAGAATCAGTACGTGTTGTTAAAGAATAATTGGGAGTTCCATTCACACGAGAGGACTCAGACCAACCCTATCCCCCTGCGATTAGCATGGGCTTAACAAAATTGTCATATTCATTTTCTCTATTTTCTTTTTATCTCATTTTACTATGCGTTGTGCTAACCCTTTCATTTATCTTTTTTTTAGAGAAAAGGGCTCCCAGATTACCTCAAATATTGAAGAGCCTAGTGAGAGTACTTTTATAACCACCCTTTATAAGTTTGAGGATCTCTTATCTATTAAGCAGTTCATTAGTATATATTCCTCGAGGAGGTGTTCTCCATCGAGAGATTTTAATATCACTTATTACCGAGGTTGACATTGAGGTAGATCATGAGGTTGAGGTTGAAGAAGGTGATAAAATCTTGCCAAATATACTAGGTCATCTTCCATTTCCTTTTCACTAAATTATGGATAATTGTAATAACTTTAGTGCAGCTTTTACCCCACATTCTCAGCGTTCAAAGTTGAACCCTCCTATAGTATGACCCCTCCACAAGTTTCATCGTAGCACCACTAAGGCCGTTCGTCGATAAAATCTTGAGTAGGACAAGAAAGACAATGCTCAAAAGAGAGGTAAAGCTAAAGGAAGGAAAAATACTGAAATTTCTGCTAAAAGGAATGCCGAGTCTAATACTGCTAAAGCTAAGGAAAAATCTAAAAAATAAAGTCCCCTTTCCTTTTGAGTTCCCGTTCATAAGTGAAAAGAGGTATATTTAGGGTCCCTCTACTCATGGTGATCCCAAACATCAAAGGGTAAGTAAGACAAGGTCAACAGGGTTTAACCAGAAGAGGATACAGATCGAATGGAATTTTACTCGTCGACTTGCACGTGAAGTTGGGTTATCCTCCCGCTAAGGCGATGTAAAGGACTTAAAATTTAACACTGACAATCTTGTCACCCCTGACCAGCTGAAGAGGCATTAATAGTCCATCTTCCATCATATGAATAATTCTACGGACCTACTTGGTTATCATGGTCACAGTCCAAACTTTGCTTGACCATAATTAAAAATTGAGTGTTATTCAACTTCTTATTTACATGAATATATTTGGTTCATTATATTTGATTTCTAGCAAGTTTTTTTACTCGATTGCGCTATTAACCTTCACATGTAATAAAATGTTTTTGAAAAATATTTTTCAAGTTGATGTGATCAAAGCTAGTCGACCTGAAAATTTTTATGGTCGTATAGGTGGATCCTGCCAACTTGACCTAATTCACCAGCTTTAAAATATTTGGCCTACCTATAGTTTAGTCATATGGTTTAGGGGTCAAATCTTATCGACCCTAACTTGACTTACTGGATACTAGGTGGACAAACTTGAGTTATCCTAACTTAGGATCTACTGATGCTTGTGCCAACTTACTAGTCATATGGATGAATCTTATCATCCTGACTATGAGACAACATTGGTTTCTAGAGTTGGCCAAATATACTAGTATTTATCCTTATGCTAATCAGTTGTGTTTGGGTCTTATTGACTTGGCCATTTGACTACACTGGATTTCCCAAGTTGGGCTAAACTTATTGATCTTGACCTGTCTAAGATGAGGCCATTCATGAAGTATGGTTTTGATTTTAGTCATTTTGATATGCTCGGCTCTGATATGTCTTTGGCCTAGGCTTCTTACATATATGTTGTACCGACGAACTAGGATCGGAATAAATGATTGAAACTTGAAATGATGACATATATAGATTAAGAATTTATTGATTTGCATTAATCACTGAAGATTGATTACAAACAAATGAAAATTGTTTACATAGTTTTCTACTCTTCTAAACTTAAATCTTCTCATAACTATTGATAGTCCTTCTTCAAATGTTCATCATTTCTGGATTCTTGAATGGCTCGCCCTATAGAGTCACAATCTGTTAAGTCTCAGATCGCATAATTACTGTAATTCTGTATGGTACATGCCAATTATACTACACTTTATTCCCCGTCTAGATAACCTTCTTCAAAACATATCCCCCCTCCTTCAGAGTGGTTAACCTTACCTTTTTATTGTAAAATTGAGTTGTTCAGTATTAGTAAGCTACCACCCGGAGTGATGTATGATCTCTAACTTCCTTTACCATATCCATATCCATATTAATTCTTCTTATTAAGATGATTTTAGGTGAGATGATGTTGTGTACATTGTGTCTTGGCAAGCCGATCTCAGTAGACAACACTGCTTCTAAGCCAAATGCCAATATAAAGGGGGTCTCGTCAATTGCTATTATTGGTGTAGTCCTGTATGCCCAAAGTACACTTTATAGTTCATTAATCTAGTTCTTTATAGCATCATTTATTCTTATTTTCACTCCATCCAAATGGGTCATGTTGGTGATCTATGACTGCCCGTTGCACTAAGGATGTGCAGGTGTCGAATGTTGCTTCTTGATTCCTGATCGAATGAAGTAGCTTCAAACTTATAATTATCAACTTGCGTGTTATGGTCCGTGATGGAGTCTTATGACATACCATACCGAAATATGATATTTTTTTTATATAAAATGTAGCACCTTCTCATATAACATCTCGACTTGCAACTGGACTTCAACGCACTTTGTGAAATAATCTACTGAGACCTCTAAGTATTTAAATGTTCCCCTCATCTTCAGGAATGGGCCAACTAAATGAATCCCCCACATAGAGAAGGGTTAATGAGATATGTTCGACGCTAATGCTGCCCTAGGTCTTCTATGTATACTGACATACCTTTGACATTTGTCACACTTTTTGTCATTTTTAGCATAACCCTCCTTCGTGGTTGGCCAATAATAACCTTGGGTGGCAGCCCTCTTCACGAACGACCTTCTTGTCGAATGGGATCCACACAAGCCCTCATGGACTTCTTTGATCATCTCTTGCACTTTGGTTGAATGAACATGTCTGAACAAAGACATTAAAAATCCTCTTATGAATAAAACTCCTCATTTGAGAACGTATCTCCGCCTTATAGTGGAGTCTCCTTCCCTCATTTGGATCTTCTACCGTGCCAGTCTCTAAGTATGCTGGGATGGGATCTATTTGAGATGTACCCATGTTCAAATACATTACTAACACACATTCGTCTTCAATGCTACATTGTGATAAGATCTCAACAGACACTATTTTTCAAAGTTCAGCCTCGTATAGTGATGTTATATGAGCAATTTTATCTTCTCGGGCATTCTCAGCTATTGGGATTCTGACCATATGTATGGCCGAGACCCATGATAATAACATTTTCAACTTTAATAGATATTTAATAATGGATTCCTCTCTAGCCTCATAAACTCTAAGGACTTGGTTAAAAACCAATTGAGAGTCACCGTGTGATGAAAATTACTCTGAACCCAACGATAATGCCAATCCAAATCCTGTGATAAGGGTTTCATACTCTACCTCATTATTTAAGGCCTCAAGGTCGAACCCAAGGGCATTCTCGACATCTACATCATCAGGCGTGTTGATGATTAACCCCTCTCCACTGCCATTAGCACATGATGAGCCGTCTATAAACAATTGACATGAGGAAGGCTCTTTTCTTAAAAATGCCCCTAAGTAAACATCCATTCTTGAATAACTTTTTCATATACTCCAAGTTGAGAGATCTTTCCTCCTATCGATATGATGACTCTAGTTTGTCACTATTCTGCTCGAATGGAAATTCTGCTATCTTCTCAGCTAGTAGCTCTTAATAAGTAAACTCTGTAATGAAATCGACCACTGCTTGGCCCTTAATTTTCTTCCTTGGCTCATAAAATATGTCATACTCTCCTAGTTCCATGGACAAAGCCATCAGTCAGCCTAATTTTTCAGGTTTTTGAATAACTCGTTGTAGAGATGGGTCTGTCTAAACGGTAATTATATGTGACGAAAAATATGGCTTCATCCTCCGAGAAGCTTCAATCAAAGCCAATGATAACTTCTCTAGCATAGTGTATCGAATTTTCAGCTCCATGATATGCCTTGCTAGTATAATATACGTTCTTCACTACTCCATCATCCTATCATACTAAAACTGAGCTATCTGTTGACTCTGACACCGGTGGGTATAAGTAAATTTCTTTATCTAGGATCGACCTTAACAACAAAGGTGTAGATCCTAAATACTTTAACTACAGGAAAGCTGAATCACACTTGTCATTCCACTCAAAGGTCTTTCTAAGCACCTTGAAGAATGGAAGATATCTATTAGTTTCCCACGAAAAAAACCAATTCAAAGCAATTACTCATCCCATTAGGCTTTGTATCTCCTATTTATTTTTGGGAGGCTGCATATTGATCAATGTCTAGATCATGTCAGGGTTGGGCTCTATGCCCCTTTGGTTCATTATAAAGTCAAGGACATTTCCTTCTCGAACTCTAAAAATGCACTTTTCTAGATTGAGCTTCATCTGATATTTCTCCAACTGATCAAACGTTCGACCGAGGTTGCTAATGTGGTTGGATTCGCTCTTAAGTAACATGTCATTCACGTATACTTCCACAATATTTTCGATTTGATCCTCACAGACCTTATTCGTCCATCTTTCGTAAGTTCTACAACAGTTTTCATCCCAAAGAGCATAACATTGTAGCAGTTTGTACCTTAACTAGTGATGAATGAGGTATTCTCCTTGTCTTAAGGTTTCATCCTAAACTGATTGTATCCTGAATAAGCATATATAAAACTGAGTAGCTCATTTCTAATAGTGACATCGGCTAGCTAGTCAATTCAGGGCAGTGGATAATGGTCCTTAGGGTAGGCCCTGTTGAGGTCGTTAAAGTTAATACACATATGCTAGTTATCATTGTTCTCTAGAACTATAATGACGTTTAAGATCTATTCTAGTTACTTAACATCCTTTATGCGATATTCCCTTTTCAACTTGTCAACCTCCTCTTGAATGGACATGTTCTTATCCTGGATGAACATACGCCATTTCTGTTTGATGAGCTTTACATATTTCATGATACTGAGCTCATGGCAAATAAACTATGGATTCATCCCTGACATATACTTATGACTCTAGGAAAATACACTCATTATATGCCTTAGGAAATAAGCTAATTAATTCTTGAGAGTGGGATCCAATAATGAGCTGATCTGGGTTGTCCTCTTTAGGCACTCATCGTCTAGGATGAATGTATCAATCTTCTCAATAACCTCACAAATGACCAACTTATCTTTTATCTTATGGACCTAATGTATCTATCTGATAAGTGGTCATCAGTTTCTTATTTTCCTCTTTCCCTGCCGATGTGTTATAGCATTATATTCATTCTTCTACTTAGTTTCCCTTTACTACAATGACTTCATAGTTTATAGGTAACTTCAATCATTGATGGACAATAGATAGAACAACCTCAAACTTCTTTAATATGACCCTGCCAATGATGATATTGTAGTTCGAATGGATGTTCTCATTCAGGACGAAGAAACGTATCATCTCTGTTCGGTTGGTAAGCCATGTGTCAATGATATCCTCCCTCTCAATCATTCCCAAAGTGTACATTTTTTCCTCGAAAAAATAATAAGGGGCCTATGATATGCCTCCATATTTATATCTTTAAATTTTAATTTCTTAAAACAACTATAAAATAGCACATCCACAAAGTTGTCATTATCTACTAGAATTATTACTACTCTACTTTCATACACCATCATGGTGACTATCGAAGGGTCTTTATGTGGATACAAAACACCATATAATTGATCATTAGAAAACTTATAATAAGATGGTCCTTATTTACCTTTCGAGGATGAGTCTCAACAACATCATCCAAATTGATCCCCCTGGCATGGGCATAAGCCTTCGCCTCATTGAGGTGGATTTCTTCTCTGCTAGTTTATCTCCACCACCAGTGTCACCACCAGCTATGAAGTGATATCCAAGAGAGATCATACTAACTTCGTTCACTAGCTCCTTAGGTTTCTTGGATAAATATGGATAAGACCCATCATCAGGGACCTTATCTCAACCACGTTTATTCTCGTCGACCTTCTTGTAAGGAGACTTAGATTATTTTTTCGACTTCTGCTCGTCCCTTCTATCTGCTCAGCCACCCTTGTCAATAAACTCTGTCAGTTTTCCTCATCAGATCAGAGCCTCTATTTCATTCTTCAAGACCAAGAAGTTATCAGTTTTGTGTCCATGATCCTTGTGGAACTCGCAACACTTGCTCTTATATCTTATTTTATGTAGAGCCTTTAATGTCTCGGGCCTCTTGATTCCACTAATTCATCGAATATCATCGAAGATGTGGTGGATGCCCACAATGGGTGGGTTATACTCATCATACTTCTTTATCTTGTTGGTTTTCTTCGTGTCCTTAGACCTTTACTTCTTTTTTTGAGCTTTTACCAACATTAGAATTAACATGACTTGACTCCTTTGCTTCCATCTCTTCTTCAGGATTTATAATCTTGGCATGTTTGGCCAGGAGCTCAACCATCCTGCCCGATAGCACTTTAGACAATGCCTAATACAGCTTCTCGGGCAACAATTCGCTCATGATGGTAGTGATGTAAATCTTCTCGTCAAAATCAATTACTTTAAGATTTTCCATATTTAATCTTGTGATAAACTCCCTTATTGTTTCATCCGACTTTTGCCGAAAGCTTAACAAGTGAACATCTCTCTTCCAAGGATTACTTCCAAAACAGAAATTATTGACAAATACGTTAGCCAACTACTTGCAAGGTAAAATTTGCCCTCTAGGCAATTTATTTTACCAAATATAAGTTGACTCTATGATAGTTCTTGAGAAATATCTACACCACATATAATAGGGAATTGAGTAAATATCCAAGGTATCTTGGTATTTCTCTTCATGTAACATTAGGTCAGATTTTCCATCATACTTTGGAGTGATAATCGGAGGTTTAAACTTTTTTGGTGTGGAGTAGCTCAAAACATCGGGTTTGAACGGAAAACCTTTCACATAACCCCTATTGTAGAGGGGCACCCACTTATCTACACACAAGTATGACTAATGGTATGAGGGGGATCACAGATTAGTGGGTGCAAAAATTGGAGAAGGGGCTTCCATATGAGCAAGCCCAAATGAGCCCTTAGTTAAAAAAGTCAAGATAGGCATTTAGTGTGAAGATCCACAATGAGTGTCCCAAGACATAATAAAGCCAAGATAGGCATTTCACAAGAAGGGGGCATAATGAGTGGGCCTAAGACAGAGGAAGGTCAAGATAGAGGTTTGGCGAGAGGGTAGCACATCGAGTTGGCCCAAGACAAAAGAAAGCCAAAAACAAATGCTTGGAGAGAGGGTGTGACAACGAGTGGGTACAAGATTGAGGAAAGCCAATACAGAGTGTTTGGATAGGGGATTCCATGACAAGCAAACACAAAGTCAATAGAGAGACTAGAGATAAGTCTCAAGGATGGCGAGGGGTTGCTCAACTAGCAACCCCAAAATAAGAAAGAAACTATGCGAGCAAGCCCCAAAGATTAAGGAGATGCTCTATGAATAGTCAAGTAATTATTAACTATCTCATATGATGAATGGTTATTAACATTATTGTTTTCTTGCACAGATATCCTTGATGGAGCAAGCAGGGCTCGAGTTGGCCAGTTGGGATGTCTAGAGAGTTTTGGTTTGGAGGATAAGGGATAAGATTTATTGAGCAAACTAAGGCCCAACCACTTCAATACTTAAAGGAAAAATAGATATTAATAGGAGGGACACAAGAGGTCACTCAAGCATTCACATAGCCCACACTTAGTCAAATAAGTGAGTAGCCAGGGTGTTTCTCACAAAACTTTTTTAACTAACCATTGGCGAGTAGCTACCAAGGCCATTCATAAGTTTTCAAAGATTGTTTAGAAAGTTACCTTTTTTAAAAGATATTTACCAAATCATTTTTTAGCACTATGCCCGACATATTTGCCTTTTAACTTTGGCTTGTGCCGGATGCCGTCTGTTAGAGTAGACAGATGACAAATAGCAAAATGAGACAAAAGGTACATTTCAAATGTTGTCTTAAAGAGTATCTCATTTTGGCATGCACGTGACAAGTCATCCCTAGTATTTTCCTATAAATAAAGCCCTTTGGGAAAGGTCAATAACGAGAAAACAAGTTAGCACTGTTAGTCTGACCAATTCTCACCAGAAAGTATTATCTCCCTACTCTCTTCTTGCTATATGAAGTACTTTTCTCTTCACTCCCAATGACCATCACTTCTAAATGATCCCTTTTCTCCAATATTATCATTGTTGTAAAAGTTATAGCTAATCATTATTTTCTCAGATAGCAACTATAGAAGCTCCATTATTACCAGAATTAGATAGTCTTCTTCTCCAGTTTCTCTTGAGACCTTGAAGACAACTTCCATTGAAGTGGGTCATGCCTCACTAAATTCAGTTATTCACAGACCCCAGTACAACTACCCTCTTACATTTGGCGACTCCGCTAGGGAGGTATTCTCATTGCCATGGATAGAGAAGATTACAATGTTTCATTACCATGGATAGTCTATCTAGTAATGGAGTTCAAAGCGATTAGAAAGCCCAGGAAGAGATTATGGTGATTGGAGTGAGGGAACCTGCTCCTCAAGGAGGCAGGCCGACATAGCAGCAACCACAACACTATCGAGGATGAACCTAATGAGCATTTTTTTTAAATTTTGAAGAAGAACAATGTCGATATGGTAAGGTTGAGATAGACTTGCATGACAGCTGTAATGGTGCCACCAGAAGGAGAAATAATTATAGAAGTAAGAATGGAGGTGGCTCCACCATGAAAAATAATGACAGAGCAGGTGACGATGCCCGCAAGCTCGCCAGTGGTAAAGAAAGTTGGCGCGATTGAGTCACCCTCCAATGTTGTTACTATAGAGAAGGTGAAGAAATTTCTCTCTTGTCAAAGGGAGTTATCTCATATGTATGAGGAGTTACAAAATCCCTACCGAGAGAGCATCACCGAGAAATCGTACCTAGAATCATATGTTCCTCCTATGTTCATAAAATTCAATGGAAAGGGTGAAAACCCCAGAGAGCACGTGAAAAGGTTTATGGAATACCTAGGTGTGCTTGGATACGGTAAATATTTAAAACTGCGAGAGGTATAAAAAATCTCACTAGAAAGGTGTACACATGGTATTCTCACTTGGCACCAAACAACATTCCCACCTGGGCAGAGATGCATAGGCAATTTTTGTAAAAGTTCTTTTTGGCGAAGGACGAGTTCATGCTGAGGCATCTTGTGCAAGAGTTGCAAAACCTGGTCAGGAGCTAATTAACTACATCAAACGCTTTCAAGAGAGAGTATTGGATGTCCACAAATATGTAGTAGAGGCTAGATTATTACAAATTTGTGTTGAGGGAATGTTAGAGGAATAAAATATTCAATTATTCAATGAGACCGGGGATGGCTCTTTTAGGGAGTTTACTCGCGCGACCAACAATATTGCCATAATTATCAAACCTAGACCCTAAGGCTCAAGATAGCACGTTCCTTTAATAGCTATAAGGTTTCAAGTTTCTAGATGATAGGCTATCAACTATGTTGATGGAAACTCTGAGGGGAAGAAAGGAGTCCAAGGGTTCAATAATGGCAGTGCTATAAGAAAGAGAAAATTTGGAAATGATGTCTCACCATCGCTACCTTGCAGCGTAGGGGAGGCCATGGACTGTTATCACACATTTATGTATGAAGAGGTAGCAGGTTCCCCACTATAATGGATAGATAAAAAAAAATAGTATAGAAAGAAAATGACAAGTTTTGTGAGATGTATCAAAGAGTCCAGCATGCTACTAAGGATTATTTCTATTTGTGAAGAATAATTGGCGAGTAGGTGGCTAATGGCACTTTGTAAATCCCACTAGTAAATGTTAGTGAAAACCCTCTGCCAGATCACCACTATGTCACAATATACATTGTGGTAGCATAGGATGAGGAGGGAGCCTAGGAACCTGAAAAATAGTGGAGTAATGAAAGAGCATGTGAGGAATAGCTAGCTGACTTGGCCAGAGAAGAGAAAGAAAATGAATGGGGGAGAATGGGTGAGTCCCCCAGGTGGAAGAGTGGATGTAGTCCTCGCTCTAGATGAAGAAGGACATCAAAAGAAGAATACGTGTGCAACACACAAACATACGAGGTTGAACTTGATTCAGAATGCACAACTATTGTGAAGAGCCCAACATTTTAATGGTTCTTAGACCATGTTGAAGTAAAGCATGATACTCAAACGATAATCAATAAGAGGATCCTAGAAGTAATCCAGTAATTAGGGTATCCCTTTATTAATTGGCATGGTCCTATAAGACGGGTGATTAAAATATACACGTATGA
Organism: Sambucus nigra; assembly: GCA_949130495.1. Taxonomy (NCBI): domain Eukaryota; kingdom Viridiplantae; phylum Streptophyta; class Magnoliopsida; order Dipsacales; family Adoxaceae; genus Sambucus; species Sambucus nigra. The sequence goes on from OX422212.1 coordinate 209,016,302, forward strand.
CGTAGTGTTCTTAGAGGCAGACAAGTAGGCGACCTACTTCTACAATTGTCCTTTGTATGTCACTGCCTTAGTGAATGGAATTATCTTTCCAAGAGAACTTTTGTATGGGGGTTCATAGATTAACATCATGCCCATTAATACCTTGTATGAGACTGGTATCTCTCAAGTAAAGATTATGTAGTGCTACTTGTGATCTCCGGCTTAGGTAGTGCGAGGATGCAGTCGCTTGGATATTTAAATGTGGGAATAAAGTTGGGAAACTTCACATCCCACATTAAGTTTCACATTATCAATGCCAACACTTGCGACCATCTCTTGATAGGGAAAGTGTGGATGCATAAGCATAGGATTGTACCGTCGACATTACACCAATGTGCGAAAGTAAATATTTACGAAACGAAGATTGTGATCAAAACTACTAAAAGTCCATTCTCAGTTGAGGAGGCCTACTTGGTTGATGAAACATTTTGCACTAATTTTGATGAAGAGAGAAGGAATTTGATTAGTGGGTAGAAGAACCCCGCATTTCTAAGAAAGGTGTCCAACTCAAGAAACCAGTGCATAAGAGATTGGACCAGCGAGTGGCCCCTTATGAAGGAAAAAAGAAAGGAAGGAGGAAATTTAAAGATGAGGCAAGGCCACCACGGACTTAACAGAAATTTATTTTGCCCAATGGGAAAGTTATCTACCATTTATAATGATCTGCACGGGAGGCTTTTGGGGACGAAAGCGTTGACTCGACACTCGAATGTTTTGTGGTTGATTAGTACCATATAGTAAAGCACATTGAGGATCTAGAGGAAGCTCTACAATGTATGTAAGATGGACAAAGGGGGAAATTCCAAGAGTTAGAAGAAATAAATATGGGAAGATAATGGGGTGATGAGAAGCCTATCTTCATTTCCAAGGGTTTGTGTTCTAAATAGCAGGAAGAGATCATCATCTTGCTCAAAGAATTCACGGATGTGTTTGCATGGAGATACACGATGATGCCTGGGATAGATATAGAGATGAGCTCTCATAAGCTTAATGTTTTGCTAAATGCTTTGCTGATAAGACAAGCCACTCGGACTTACAAAGTTAAACTAGACTTGAAGATCGAGGCAGAGGTAGAGAATATACTCGCAACTAGATTCATCAAGCCTATCCAACACCTAATCTGGCTTTTAAGTATTGTTCCTATAGCAAAGAAGGACAAGAATTAGATACGGGTATGTCTAGATTTTAGAGATCTGAATCACGCTTGCTCGAAGGATGAGTTCTCGTTGTCCAGCATTGACAACCGGGTAGATACTATATCTTGCCATGATATAATTAATTTCATGGATGTGTATGTGGGATATAACCAGATTAGAATGGATCCCATAGATGCAGAAAATACCGCCTTCAAAATGCCCTTGGGAAATTTCCATTATACGATTATACCCTTTGGATTAAAAAATGCAGGCACCACCAACCAATGTACAATGATGGCAATATTTCATGACATATTGGAATTTAACATGGATGACTTGGGGGTAAAATCCAAAAAGGAAAGTAAACATGTGCAGGATCTAAGGAGGGTCTTTAAGAGGTGTCGCAAGTATAAGATAATGATGAACCCTCTAAGTGTGCTTTTAGGGTAACTATAGGAAAATATCTAGGCTTTATCATAAACAAGAAAGTGGTGCAAGTCTTCGTGGAGAAATAAGAAGCCATTATGATTCCACTACTATCGAAGAGACAAAGACAACTCAAGAGATTCTTGGAGAAGGTTTCCTACCTAAGAAGGTTCATTCCAACTTTAGCGGAGATCACTCCCCCTTTCCCATCTCATGAAAGAAAAATCTAAGTGGATCTTAGGGGAGGAACAGAAGAAGGACTTTGAGACAATAAATGAAATACTAACTTTCCCCCGACAATGATACCACTAGAAGTATGTGCACTCTTATTGCTTTATCTAATTTCAATAGAGCTGTCAATAGGAGCGTTTCTCGCCCATGAGAAGGTAGGGATAGAGAGACATGTGTACTATTTATCATGAGTAATCTTAGGAACATAATCTAGATACATTAATGTAGAGAGGAATTTTTTGGCCCTATTTCTTATTGCACAGAAGCTAAGACACTATTTGCTCGCATTCATGGTGCACACAGTCACCAAATGTGATCCTATAAAATATTTGTTGGTACGAACTATCCTGGTAGGTAGAGAAGCAAGGTGGTTCTTGATATTGTCTAAATATAATTTGAAGTGTGTTTTCCAAAAGGCCATCAAGAACCGAGCAATAGTTGATCTACTGTCTAACATATCGAGTTAGAATTTTGAGTCTCCTAGTGAAGAATTTCCAGGTGAAAATTTTCAAGCTTGGTTAGTGGATGAGATGGAAGAATGGTAAATGGAATTCGATGGCTCTTGTTCTCAGGGGAAAGCTGGGGATGGAATCATCCTTTCAAATGGAAAAGAAAATGTCACTCTTTCCTTCAAGATGGATTTAAAATGCTCCAACAATGAGGCAGAGTTTTAGGCTCTCATACTTGGCATGTTGGAGGCATTAAGGAGAGGAATTAGACTGATGTGTATACATGGGGACTCTAACTTAGTTGTAAAGAAAGTTAATATATAGTTATCCCTCAAACATGCTAACTTATCCCCGTACATGTAAATTATTCAAAGGTTATTTGATTAAATTGTGAAGTTAAAGATAGAGAGGCACGTACGAACAATGACCTGGAACCCAGATGCATTGGTAATGATAGCTCAGAAGTTTGATATGGAGGATCAAGAGGCCACCATCACAGTATGATGGAGGACAGTGCCAACAATAGTGAAGTCATTGTTCCCAAGCAAGGAGCTAAAGGAATGGAGGTGCCCATAGTAAAGTAGTTAGAGACAAGAGGAGGCAAGATGAAGATGTACGAGATGGTAAAGTAACACTTACTCTAAAGGACACTTTATTATAAAAGCTTGGGGGTATTCCAAGCGAGATGTGTAGGAAGTGAATAAATAAAAGAAAGGTTGGCAGCAATGTATGAGAGACATTATGGGGATACTGATATTACCCTTTATCAGTGACTAGAGTAAAAGGGCTATTATTGTCCCACTATGAGCATGGAGGCTGCTTAAAGTGTTAGATCCAGTTCGATCGACTAGTTGAAGTTAACTTAGAAGAAAATTTTAAGGATTAGATAAAGACTTATATAACGTATCTCAAGGATGTAGAGCTTCCAAATGAAAGAGGATGATGAAATATATCTAAAGAAAAGGACTGCTAGTTTCTACTTAGAGGAAGGGGAGCTCTACAGGAAACAATATAATGAAAAGCTGTTGCAGTGCGTGGCTAATGGATATGTGGAGAAGGTATTAAAATAAGCTCATGAACCTTCCCACATAGGTTGTGCTAAATTGTATGATCAATTAATGACGTCGGGCGATTATTGGTATATAATGGAGGCTGATTCTAACATCTTTATAAAGAAGTGGAGGGCATGCCAAGTGCAAGGAAACATGGTTCATGCCCCTTAAGTAAGTTTGTAGATCCTAGAAGCCCCTTACCCCTTCCACACCCATACATTCGATCTGGTAGGTAAGATTAACCCAGCTTCTCATGGCAAAGATTTCATAATTATTTCTATAGAGTTGTATACTAAATAGGAGGAAATGAAACACTTGAGGAGAATCACATCCCAAGTGGTAATGTAATTTATCATAAAATACATAATATGAACGTTTGGCATTCCCAAGGTTATCCTCACAGATAATGGAAAACAGTTCGTGTGCAAAGAGATGGTGCTCCTAATAAATAAATACAAGGTCATTCCCAATAATTTAACTATCTCTTATCCTAAGGGGAATGGATAAGTAGAGGCTACAAATAAGACGTTGATCACATTCTGAAGAAGATGCTTGAAGATATCCGAGGGACTTAGGATGAAAAGTTGCCAATGGTGTTATGGGCCTACAGAACTTCAAAGAGAAAACCAACGGGGTTTACCCCCTTCTCTTTAGTTTATGGGACATAAGTTGTCCTAATAGTAGATTTGGTAGTACCGTCATCTAGGGTGGCTCTAAGTAGTGGCCTCATACCTGATCCTAGGCATGTACATATGAAAGCTCTGGATGAGCACCTAGACAAAGCCAAGGAATATTTCAAAGTCTTTACCTAGAAACTATCTAGGGCTTATGAAAATTGGTTAAGCTAGAGAGTCCCAAGTGGGATATTTGGTCTTACGAGCATCCAATCATAACTTGAGAAGCATGTCAGCATCGCAGTTCAAGTTAAACTGGAAAGGACCCTTCGTTATATGAGGAGTAAAAAAGTCAGGCTATTGCCAGTTCTCAGAGCCTGGGAGTGATTGTACTAAGTTTATCAACTCTAAGTGGCTAAAAGAGTATATTGCTGAAAGTGATTCAAACTTTTTGGATTTCAAATTTTAGGTCTAGAATAGATAGCCCTTTTGGTAAAACGAATTTTGAGCAAAAGATTATTGTAAACAACAGAGACAAATGGTATTTTATAGAAATGAATAAATACAAGTCCTTTTGTCCAGCTACATATGAGAATATTTTAATGATAGTAACATGTATTTGTTTTTAGTGTCTTTTGAGAATTCACTCACTAATAATTTGCGAGTGGATGCACCCAGATTTTCTTACTTATTATATTTTCCTAAACTTGAAAGAAAGAAATATATGCTTTCCTGTAGGTAAAATAGATTTTGACTCTTGAAGTTTACAAGAGGGTCTATAAGATAAGGAACTTTGCTTCCAATAGTTGGGGGGTATATACATCCCAAGGATAAAGTATTGTGAGCAAAGTCCATTAATTTATAAAAGCTCGAACACCCTATAGAATACAAGGTACACAATATTTTTGGCCATTGGCAAATTAAAAGAATTGCAGTTTTATTTTATCTTAAGAAGAAGTTTTAAAAAGGAATATCCTTACTTTCATTCTATGAGTTGTTTGTTTAAATGATTATTTGGTAATATTGATATGGTCACAACCCCTCCCCCCCCCCCCCCCCCTCTACGTGATTCTCTAGAGAGTTCCAAATGAAATATGGAATAAATACCCCACATATTACAGGGATGTTTTAACATATAGCTTGCTAAGATTATGTATAAGTACTCCCATAGAAAAAAGGGAGCAATTCACAGTAAACAAAATCTAAATAAAGACAATGCAAAGAAGATATAAATATAGAGAAGTGAAAGAAAAAATTGTTATTCTCATTAATGATATAGACTCCCTCGAAAGTAAGCAGTCTTTACAGTTACAAGGATAAAAAAGAGAAGTTTCTTTACAAATAAGCTCAACTAGAAAAAAGGAAGAGGAGGTTTTCGCGAGCTGAAAAAATCTACAAATGAGGAGCCACCCTTTTGAACAAACTCCTCCTCAAGCCTAATGAGGAGAGCATCTTACTTAGAGTCACTAGCCACGACCTTGGCCAGCTTGGCCTCCAGTAGCTGGATCTGATTGTGAAGTCGAGTGGCTTAAGTACGACGCCGCTCGCTCCTAGCCTGTCTAGATGTATATGCCTTCACCAATTTCTTGTAAGAAAGATCAATGATATAACGAACAAAAGAATTCCATCTTGAAATGGTAGAATCTCTCAAGGTAATGGATAACTATTAAGAAAATATGGGTATCTGAGGTGGTGAGGTCAACAGGTGTAGTGTAAAAGTATTCATGGAGGTTGTTGGCGAGAGCCTTCAAATTGAGAATGGTAAGGCTATAAATATTGAGGATACTCTCCTGAGTGAAAGTCTCAGGATGGTGCTCGAGAATCAGATCCAAGACCTCCCATTTGTAATCTCTAAATCTTTGAGGGTATTTCACATGCCATAAATCCCTCATAAATACTTCGGGAGACTCCATTTCAATGTTATCATACCTCCATGTTCAGAGAGCTAGGCTTAAAGGAAGTAACGAGATCCCTTCGCCAGAATCCTGACCAGTATCATCAAATTGGGTGGCCTTAGAGCTGGACTTATTATCACTAGCTAGCTCCCTAGGCTCACTCGCATGCTCTTGAAAACAAAGATATGGAGACAATAGTGAGTAGAAGTAAAATCTAACTTAAAGAATGTCATTCTAAAGAAAATAATAAGGAAAAGAAAAATAGTAATAGGGGAAAGATCTTTTCCCCAAGCCCATAGGAGTGAGCATGATGCTAGCCAGCCAGTGAAATCCTCCTTAACTGCTGCGTTGACATAAAAAAAGGAAAACAAGATGATGTTAATAAAACACTTGCTCGTCAAAAGCAAGACTCTAAAAAAAGATATAAAAGAAATTTATCATGTATGACAGTATAATACCTAAGGAGTTCTCCTTCTGACGCTCACAATTTGTTCCCTAAGCATAAAAACACTTACCTCACTATCCCGAGAACAAGGAAACATGGAAGTGATGGTGAGTACTTGCACAGTAAAAGCAAGAATAAAAAAAGAAAAGGGGGCAAACAGAATTGAGTGAATAAGGTATAACAGTGTAATACCTCACTCAAAGTAATTTCCCCATGTTGTTCCACGGTCATAGGAACACTCGGAGCACTAACTTGAGAATAGGGAAACAGGAATGTGTTAGCGAGAACTTTCACAAAAAAAGCAAGTTAGAAATAAAAATATGTTAAAATAAACACCCGAGGAACCTGCTCAATAGTGCTCATAGTATGTCCCACAAATAAAGGGACTTCAACACCACTAGTCTGAAAATAAAGGAATAAAGAGTAGGTCACCAACATTTCTTGCACAGTGAAGAAAGTAAGAAAGGTGAACCAAATATAACAACATTAATACCTGAGGGGCCTCTATTGCGAAGGTGCTCAAAGGAAGGCACACAACAGAGTCCATAGTAGTAGAAACCTACGACGGGATCACATGGGAAGAAAACAAATACTCGTGACCCAAAGTGATCGCAAATAAAGAAACTTTTCTTTTTCAAAGATGAAAAAGATAACTAAAAAAGAAGGGTGTAAAAACCCAAAGAGGAGTGGCAGGCGAACTGGTCACTTGAACACAAGCTATAGGAGGTGAATGGAAGAGTAGTGTTGGTTTTAGCCTAAAACACCAACAAGAAATAAGCCACTACTTAAGTAAAGCATAGAGCCACAAGTTGTTGAAAATTAGAAATAGTAGAATCAAGGGGGAGAGGGACTCAAATCAACCATGGGAGTGGTAGATAAGTAAGCTTGTTAGAAAATAAAATGTGACAAAGAAGAAAAATGGAAAAGGCAATATGATTGAGTACCTATGTAGAGATAGAGACCCGTGGGACAGGTCCACTCGAAGACACTACAGATAGGCTGAGAAAATAGAGGCTAGACTTGGGGCCTGTTATCCATAGGGAGACAAACCCTAGGGATAGATATCCTCCCAGAGTGTGGAAAGCCAGGAATAAAAACCCCAGTGGTCAAAAGTATTCCCCCGCTAGTAGAAGGGTTACTTGAAAGGGGGCCCTACAAAATAAAGTTCAGACACAATAAAGTTACAATGATGTTAGTCACAAACCAGAGCCAAAATATACGCAAAAGAAAAATGTTAAAGATGTACCTCTGAAAGGACAGTGATAAAAGGCCCTATTGAATAACTTCCTACTAGAGAGGAGCCAGGAGGCCTGATAGGGGAATTGTGGCTTCATTCACCTATCAAAGAGCAAACATACATAAATAAGTTCATTAGAACAAGTCCAAAGCCAACAAGTGATAAAACTTAAAGATATTTTGAAAACGATTGATGAAAACCTACACAGAATAGGAATAGATGGAGTAAACCCTCGTAGTGGTGGGAAACACATATGAAAGTTGCAGAATAAACAGAGATGAAAAATGTTAGAAAATATTGAAAAGAGACGAAAATGTAAATCCTAGAGTTGGTACAAAAACCTCTTTGGCAAGGACTAAAGAGGATACAAGCATATAATTTCTCTCTGAGAGGAAAGGTGCTCGAGGAATAGGGGATAAATAGAAAAGTGGGTGGCCCTAACCTCTGAACGACCACTTATCCCCATAGTAGAAACTTGTTCAAAGGCAGAGTTAAAATTAGCAAAATATTGCAAAAGTCAAGTAAAAGAAATGAAAGAAAAAAATAATAAATATGAAGAAACTTACAGTGCCTTGGTGAGAAGCTTGCCCATAAGGCAAATGCCCAGTGGTAGGGTCGATGGTAGAAGGATAATAGATCATGGTATCATCATGATCACCATCAGAGCCTCTCGAAAATGACAATAAAGCATAAGTGTCAGGCAAGTGACCTTGGTTGAGGTCAATAATACCAATTTCATTTAAAGAAGAACTATTATCATCATAGGAAGGGTGTTCCCATAATCAGTAAGTTCCTTTTTAGATGAATAAGAGGATCAAGCATTTGTGACCTCATGACTTATACTTTTACTTAGCAAAAAATAAGCAACTAAAGTATCTTTTGCGAGAGGGGTGGGTGAGGTGAAAGGATCACAAAGAAGAATGCCCAAGTCCTCATAGCCTTGCTCGCGCATAGTTTGAAATGTCTCTTAAATCCTAAGAGTGTCTGTGTTTGAATCTTAGTATGGTACAATAGAAGGATCAGTGGGATTAATCATTTTCTTCTTCTTCTTGGCTTCTTGAGTCCTCACAAGAGAGGGAGGAGGAATAACTGTCTCTACTTGAGCAGGAACAAAATATGACACATCTTTGTCTGGCGCTTCCTTTTCGAGGAGACCTTAGAATTGTCCTTCCCCTCTCCTTTTCCTTTTGTTACTTAAGCCTTAGGCTCTGGATACATGGCATATATTGACTCCTCACACAACAGCCTCAACAAAATAGGGTTGACTTAACCAAGAGGGGTCTACATAATAGTACTACGACACCAAAGATCTTTTTGGGTTCTCTTACCCAAGTACTTGTTATTGTTTTGATCTGAGTGGATATGGATTCATGAGGTCCATCGGATATAATTCTTTTCAAACCATGAGCGAATAAGTGAAGGAATATATTCACGAGGTGGAATAAATAAGTTACCAAAGCTATCAGGTCTTTGGAGCATCCCCTCGAAGGTGAAATTGTCATATGCCTCCAAATATAGTTTTGCTAGCAAGTGTCTGGAGGGATAGTCTGGGGTATAAGTTTCTCGGTCATATCCAAACTGTCTCCTCACTCATTTTGAGTGATAAAATTCTACTCCTTACCCAAGCTAAGTAAGTGAGGGGAGAACACAAGGCAAGAACATTGCCATGATAAAAAAGAGGGCACTTAGGTATTGACACCGCGTTTGCAAGAATGTAGAAAGTACCAGGAGAGGCTGTAAAGAAGCCCCAAGAAAAGACATCACCCACTTATTTAGAATAAGGGAGAAAGTAGAACTCATTAATATTTTTGATCAAAGAACCTAAGAATTGCTTCGAGCAACCTAATTGTGTAATGAGCGATGCTCTTAAGCAAAGTTTGGGAACCTCTCGAAGAGGAATCCCATCAAGATAAAAGAGATGAAAAATTTGTTACATCAAAACATCCATGAGAATGCTCCATATATACATGGCCAGAATCCTTCCAAGTTCACATAGAACCCAATATGAGAGCTAAGAGGGGTACATCCCTCCCTCGAGGAAGTCTAACTGCAAGACAAAACAATAATTCACTAGGGAATCGTTTGGTCTCCCCTGGGATAAAAACCTACTCAAAAAAGTTATAAATAAGGCTGCCAAGTGAGATGTGGAGTTGATTTTGGGACCATCTTGACTCTTGAGAACCTTGCTCGAACTTACCTCTTTTGGGGTGGGCACAAAATCCCTAAACCAGTATCTTTGGCACTTATGAAATGAGTGTTTAGTGGACCCAGTCTTATTAATAGCCACATAATGAGGACATTAAAATAATGCTTTGTGGAGCTCCTTGCACATGACCCACTCGGTGTCATCTTTATAACCATCAGTGAATACATGGTGACCTAAGAGAGGAGGCCCAATTTACAAATATCTTTAGGGGTGATATTGAATTCACCCCAATTAGTGACAAAAGTTTTGGAGTCAGCACTCCAATGAGAGGATAAAATGTTGAAGGTGTTAGTATGCTTAGTAATAGTGAAAGTCTTCAAGCTGGAAAGGGTCCTCATCAGACAAAGCCTATCAATAACAACCTTGTGGGTAGGCTCAGCCAAGATATAGTCTACCCAGCGATCCCACTCATTTGGTGCACCTCCATAATTAATATTGGAAAAAGGAAAGTCACTACTATCCACTCGAACGCATAGGATACTATCAGCCAAGACGCTAGGAGCATCAGTAGACTATAAAAAACCTAGGAAGGGTTGCTCGTTGACTTTATCTACAAACTCAGCTTCAACCCTCTCGAGCGAGCGAGTGAAAGTATACTTCTCCCCAAAGTAATGGGAAAGGCGATAAACACTTAAATCCCTCTTCGTACGATTCTCAATGTATTCCCTTTGAACCTTGGAAAGGGTGGCACCGTCACTAGTAGAAGGGACAACACCACCAGACATCTTGGTGGAAATAACCAGGAAAGTAGCCACAGTGGTGGTGCCAATACTATATTAGTGGAAATAGTGACTTGGCTGGGTAGAGAACCCCCAATAATCTCGTTGGTAGCAGTGGAAATACCAGCAAATGAAGTAGTGGTGGAGAAAACCATTGATATGGTGGAAGAATGAAAAAAATAATGGAAGATAGAAAATTTTGGGATGACGCTCTCTTTCTCTCTCTAAAACTCTAAAAAATAAGGATGCAAATGCCAAGGTAAAAGTTTGTTTTTTTGAAATAGGTATTTATACCTATGAAGTACGAATGTCTGGCGGCTCAAAAGAGAATAAAATGATTGCCTAAATCATACGATGTGTGTTCCCAGACAGACACGTGTCTCCTTGTGATGCTAAACTAGGGCAAATCTGATAGGAGCATTAAACGCCAAATAGAGCAATGATGTGACTAGAAAAAACCACTACAAGAAAAAAAAGCCTTTTTATGACATTTTTTAAGTGTCATAAAACGCATTTTATGATGCTTTATTTTTAAATAAAAAGCGTCATAAGTTTGGGTGTCATAATTGATACCCATAAAAAGTGTCATATTAGGTAACGATTATATATGACTTTTTTTTCAAAAACATCATATCTACTACAAAAAAAGTCATAATATACTTTATAAGATGTCATATTTGATTTAAAAAGTGTCATTATAAACAATTTTCAAAATTTTAAAAAGGTCATACAAAATTTCATCACATGAAGGTTTAATATAAACGGTCATAAATTAAACATGTAATAAAAAAATTAATAACCAATATTAATGTCATGGTTGACAAATAAATCTAAACACAAATCAAAATTTACAATAGCATAAAAATAGTCTTGAATTTTTTTGTATTTGAAGTCAAGTACACCTAAAATGCACCAAACCAAATCATTTGTCCAATTTTATACATTTTAAGTCTTTCGATAATACATAACGTAGGCTGTCGACACATCTCACGTCACAGTTTCTTGTACTTAAGACTTATCTAAAAGGGATTATTAAGTTTCCTATTATTCCCACATATAACATCATTATTCTTAAGGTCCTTACTTCTGCCCCAAACCTCATTTCATCAAATCATTCAAATTTACTCTTTTAACCCTAATATTATCTCACTCATCGAATTTCATTAGATTTTAGAATAATTCCTCAAATTGAATTGTAATTAAGGTCCAAATTTTATAACCATATCTACTGGTCTTCCTTAAGTCTAAGGATATTCATAAAGTCTCCAATGATAATTTTCTAAGGGTTAACATCATTAAAATTTAACTAGGGAAGATTTTACTCATTCTAGTAAGGTCGATCGATCGACCTTGAACATTGATCGATCGATGGTGGTCGATCGATCAACTGATGAATGTCGATCGATCGATTGCACCAGGTAGGCTACGGACTGCTTCGTTTTGCAGTCCTCAAATCGTCCCAAAATTCCATTATAATGCATGAAACTCTAATCTAACGTTATAATATCATCATACAACCATCCTACAACATTGTTAACGTTCTAAAACCAATAAATCATCAACCAAGGGCTTTATTTGGATCAAAACTTCATCAAGAACCCTAGTTTTCTATTTCTTTCAAGAACAATAATAAATCTCTTCTTAAATCCGTTTTTAGATCATCAAGGGTTATATTTTGAATTCATAATTCGTCTTGAATATGTCTACATGCAATTCCTAACATGGTTCATAGTTTTAATCTTCAAATTCATGGGTCTATATCAATCTTCCAAGACAAAATTTGATAACTACACTAAACAGGGAAGAACACATTCATTGAATTAATTGTAACTAAATCACTTGCCTTATGTTCTTCAGATTTGTTGTTGGTTGGAGATGGTTGAATTACTCTCTCTCTCTCTGCAGAATTCTCTTCTCTCTCTCTCTCTACAAGTTCTTCTCACAAGATGACAATGGAGGTGGGGGTTGGTTTTTGGCAAGTTAAAAATATTTTCTTAACTTCTCCCGTAGCCCACTACTTAGATTGGGGTTGAAAATGGGTTAGTGGGTTTAATGATAAGTTATAATTAAAGTCTGATTTTCGTGGGTTTTAATTACCAAATTTCCGAAATTACCAAACTACCCTTTTGGGTTGCCGATTTGGCCTAAAAATGCTCCGGGACCCAAACTAAACCCCCGGCTAGTGTTTTCTGACTATTTCGACCCTTCCGAACTCGTTGGCGCACTCAAAATGACCATACGGTTGATAAAAATAAAATTCACTTTTAATTCAAATAATTACAATCCTGACGCGACTGTCACGCGCGTCCCAACAAAATTTTCCAAATTGCCGTATTTCAGCCTCGCGACAATTTCAATATTTTCAATATTCATATATTGCCATATATACACATTATAATCAAATACCAACTCACATGTCGTTAGTATTTTATCCGGATTAATTCTCAATTAATTCACATTTAATTTAATTAATCCCATAAATAAATATCAACAAAAGTACGGGGTATTACATACTTCCCCCCTAATAACAGAATTTCGTCCCGAAATTCGGAACTAGAAAGTACCTGGTAAAAACAACTCTGGATAACGTTCGCGTATCTTATCCTCGTGCTCCCATGTGGAATCCTCGACATTATGATGTCGCCACTGAACACGCACTAACGGAACTATCTTTGATCGCAGTTTCCGCTCACTTCAGTCCAAAATAGCAATCGGCCCCTCCTCATAGGAGCTATCGGGCTGGAGATCGATGTCCTCCAAAGCAATGTGAGAATGAGCCAAATCATCTCTAAGATATTTCCTTAGCGAGGAAATACGAAACACATCATGAATCCTGTGTAAATGCTCCGGTAATCCAAGTCTATACGCAACAGACCCAATCCGCTCGATGATAGGAAATGGTCCCACGTATCTCGGAGCCAACTTCCCCTTCTTCCCAAATCGCATAATCCCCTTCATAGGAGATACTCTGAGTAAAACCTGGTCCCCCACTTGGAACTCCCTGAAGAATCTTTTTGCATCAGCGTAGCTCTTCTGCCGATCCTGAGCTACCCGAATACGACTCCGTATCAATTATATCCTTGCCGAAGTATCCTGAATCACTTCCGGCCCAAGCAGTTTGTTGTCCCCCACCTCCAACCAACATGCTGGGGAACGACAAGGTCTACCATACAACGCCTCAAATGGAGCCATGCCAATGGTGAACTGGTAGGAGTTGTTGTAAGCAAACTCCACCAGTGGAAGATACTGCTCCCATCCACCCCCAAAATCAATGATGCACATACGCAACATGTCCTCCAACATCTGGTTTGTATGCTCGGTTTGCCCATCGGTCTGCGGGTGATATGCCGTACTCAACTGCAATTTCGTGCCCAATGCCTCCTGAAAACTTTCCCAAAACCGTGAAACAAATATCTTGTCTCTGTCAGACACAATATTTAGGGGCACACCGTGAAGTCTCACTATTTCTGCAATAAAAAGCTGGGCATACTGTCCCGTAGTGTAGTCTGTCCTTACGGGTAGAAAATGAGCAACTTTGGTCAACCTGTCCACAATTACCCAAATGGAGTCGTGACCCCTCTGTGACGTAGGTAACCCCGTGATAAAGTCCATGGAGATGCTCTCCCACATCCACATCGGGACCTCTAATGGCTGTAGAATTCCTGCCGGTCTCTGATGATCCACTTTTACCAGCTGACAAGTGGCGCATTTAGAAACAAACACAGCAATATCTTTCTCATCCCGCTCCACCAATACTGACGTCTCATATCTTGGTACATTTTGTCCCCACCGGGATGTACCGTGAACCATGAGCCATGCGACTCGCCATCACTTCGTGTCGCAATTCCTCCCCTTCCGGAACTACCAGTCTCCCAGTGAAGCGTAATCCCCCGCCTGAGCTAACGGTATAGGACTCGGCTCCCTCTGCTAGTAATCGAATTATCTGCTCCTGACATAACGAGTCATCTGCTTGTGCCTTTACCACTCTCGTGACAATCTGTGGTGTAACAGTCATCACCGACATGAATGATCGGGCCACTGTATCCTGGTGTCCCAACTCCTTCCACTTTGCCTTCCACACCCCTGCCACTTCATCTGCCGGCCTACGACTCAACGCGTCTGCTACCACGTTAGCCTTCCCCGGGTGATATTGGATATCAAACTGATAGTCCTTCACAAACTCAAGCCACCTCCGTTGCCGCATATTCAACTCCTTCTGCGTGAACAGGTACTGTAGGGACTTGTGGTCCGTGAACAATCGAAACTTCTCCCCCAAAAGGTAATGTCTCCAAATCCGAAGGGCAAATACCACTGCCGCTAACTCCAAGTCATGGGTGGGGTAATTCTTCTTGTGAGGATTAAGATTACGGGAAGCATAAGCTATGGCCTGACTCTCCTGCTGCAATACACCTCCAAGTCCTTGTAAGGACGCATCGGTGTAAACTAGATACTCAACTCCCGGTCTCGGCAATGCTAACACAGGTGCTGAGGTCAACTTGTCTTTTAACTCATCGAATGCCAACTGACAGGCATCACTCCAAATGAACGTCACACCTTTACGAGTCAGATGTGTCAAAGGACCTGCTATCTTTGAGAAACCCCGAATGAACCCCCTTTAGTATCCTGCTAGGCCCAAGAAACTACGGATCTCAGTCGGTGTCGTGGGCTGTCCCCACTCCCTTACCGCGGATACCTTCCCCAAATAAATAGATATTCCCCGGTCGGAAATAATATGCCCCAAAAACTGAACCTCCTTCAGCCAAAACCCACACTTCTCATACTTTGCATACAGCTCGTTCTGATGTAGCGTCTGCAAAACCTGCCTCAAATGCTCGGCGTGCTCCTCCTCTGTCTGGGAGTAGACCAGAATGTCATCAATGAAGACAATGACGAACTGATCTAGGAACTCTCTGAACACCTTATTCATTAAGTCCATAAACACGGCTGGAGCATTGGTCAAACCAAAAGGCATAACCCGAAACTCATAGGAACCATATCTCGTTAAGAAAGCAGTCTTCGAGACGTCCTCTTCCCTGATACGCAACTGATGGTATCCCGATCGCAAATCAATCTTTGAGAAGAAAGAAGCTCCTCTCAACTGGTCGAATAAGTCATCGATTCGGGGCAACGGATACTTATTCCGTATCGTGACCTTATTCAACTCCCGGTAATCCACACACAACCTCAACGATCCATCCCTCTTCTTTACGAATAACACAGGGGCACCCCAAGGCGAAGTACTCCCCCGGATGAACCCCTGACCCAATAACTACTCAATCTGATCCCGTAACTCTCTCATCTCAGCTGTAGCCATACGGTAAGGTGCGCGGGCAATAGGCCGAGTGCCCAGTGTCAAATCAATCACAAAATCTATCTCCCTACTCGGAGGTAGTCCAGGTATATCCTGAAATACATCGGCGAACTCACTAACAACGGGTATCGAATTAAGTGGTATCACCACTTCCTTAGAGGTCTCCTCCTCTATGTAGTACAAATGAGTGGACGATCCTCCCTCAGGGCGAGGCATCGCCACTAAAAACATCTCCTGCTCGGGAATGGCAAAGATAATACTCCTACTAAAACAGTCAGTCATGGCTCGGTACGCAACTAGCCAATCCATACCAATAATGGCATCATACTCGTGCATATCTAAGACTAACATGTCTGCAGGTAATACCAAACTACCAATCTCTACCCCCACTCCCCGGCATATAAAGAAAAATGAACTATTCCCCAGTGGTGAGTCTACCTACGTTATAGTGCTCAATACTGTGGTTAATAACCCTAAGGTCTTCGCATAATATGTAGCTATAAAACAATGCGTTGTCCCAGTAACAAACAAAAATTCGACCCAAAGTCCCATGGATAGGAAAACATACCCCAAATCGTGGGTGGTGCCTGTGGGGCGGCTGCCTGGTGGACATTATAGATATGTATGTACTGTAACTGCCCCTGCTGCACTGGAGCTACTGGAAAGGTTGGTAGGGCTGGTACCTGAGCTGGTGCTGGGAGAGAGACTGTAAAAAGTGTCCCCTGTAGATCATTACGGGCACCCTGCTGCTGTGGGGCCCTAACACCCTCTGGGCAATCCCGACGTTTATGGCCATACGTGCCACACACAAAACATCGGCCTGTGAAGTTACTCCCCCTCTGACCCTGCTGCTGTCGGTGTCGGCCTTGCTGACTTGGGACTTTATTCCTCTTTCGAAACTACTTCATTTTACCATGTTGTTGACTAGAACTGACTCGGTCTTGGGTAGTTTGTTGTTAAAATTTTGGGGTCTTCGTACATTTTTCAGCTTTAGTCACATGTATTTGGCTAACCTCTCTAGGTCTTTTGCCTCCTTTAAGTTGTATGCTGCGTTCTTGGTATTGTAAAACTGCAGTGGTAACTGCTTGTTCCACGATACCTGCTAACTCGAAGGTTGATATTCTTCCTGGGGATACCTGGGGTGTGAGTCGATCTTGCTCGTTGACTCCCCTAACTGTTTTAGCTAGTTCTTCTTGACGATCCATCTGAAAATTTAAGTAAATTTGGATGAGTTCATCATTCAAATAAACAAGTTGCAGAAGTACGAATTTTCCAGTATATAGAGATAGACACAACATTCCTAGTATTAGGGCTCTATATCAAAGAAAGCTCAGCGAAAACGTAACAAGTCGTACAGATCCTAAAGGACACTAGAACCTGATGCTCTGATACCACCTGTGACACCCCGACTAATTAAACACCGGGTAGCTACTCCTTTATTAAATTAATACAAAATGCCAAGTTGGTTCAGTTAATAGCATCACTGTCGAAAACATTTTAATGATTACTAACCACCTAGTATTTAAAAAGCGAGTTGACAATTTTAAATTAAATCTGATTAACATGAAGTAAGTGAAGAATAAAAGAATAACATAACCATACACAATAAAGTCCCAATAGTGAAATCAACAAGTAATAATGAGTCTAGAGGAAATACTCCTCACAACAATCCCAATATGGAAAATAAATAAAACAAGTCTGCATCCTGAATTAATTACAAACCAAAGTCTGAATAACTGAAATATAAAAAGTCTCTAATAGAAATGGGCGACATGCCCTACAATTGATGAAACTGAATATGGAGTCAAGACTGGAAAATGAGGCGTCTAATATCAAGGCCCTGTAACTTCCACAACAGCTACAGCTCGTCATCTGAATGGAAATCCTATGCATGGTGTCCTTGTGGCTGGGAACCTAAAAAGGTTTTTACAAAAATAGATTTGAAAGCAAACGGGTCAGAGCTCGAAAGTGGAGAGTATTTTAAAAACAACAAGTGCTTTAATAACATTAAAACAATGAATGCAAAATACATGTTAGGACGTGCTCTCACATGAAATACTCACCTCTTGACTAATTGTGCACTCCTAACGTACCGTACCCATTCAAGTGATTCTCATATCTAACTAAACCGACATAAGTTCTAACCTTTCTACTCGATTCACAATATGAATTACCAATGTTATCACTTAAATAGATAGCTTTACTTAAACTCGGATTCTCAATTATTAGTATTACCATTTACTGGAGGTTATCCCCTTATTTATCTTCTCAAGGAGTTACTATAAGTTATTCTCATAATTAAACATGACAAGTCTGTTCATTTAACCGTATATCATTCACATCATAAATATACAATACAAGCACCCCGAGACTAAGCTACGGTGCACACATACTCTGCTATCCATCTCGGTACATCACGTACATAAGGATTACAATTTCTGAATCTCTCAGGAATTGTTAGAATAAGCACCACACACAAAAATGGAGGCGAACATAATTCAACATATCCATGGTCACGTACATACCTACGCTCCATAGTCAGCTGACTCATTAACTCACAAATAAGTCATTCTCTTGAACTATGTCCTCGAGGTACCAATCTAAATCCAGGCACACAAAGATTAGATGGCCCTAAGCGAACGTAAACCTCCCGTGATAGCAAGTATGGTAGGTATGTCATACACATAAAATTATATACATATACTAAGCATGCACACATCTTAGATGTCTCAATATAATAAAGGTATATTCTACATACTTATACCATTGTTCCAATTTTATACATTTTAAGTCTTTCGATAATACATAACGTAGGCTGTCGACACATCTCACGTCATAGTTTCTTGTACTTAAGACTTATCTAAAAGGGATTATTAAGTTTCCTATTATTCCCACATATAACATCATTATTCTTAAGGTCCTTACTTCTGCCCCAAAACTCATTTCATCAAATCATTCAAATTTACTCTTTTAACCCTAATATTATCTCACTCATCGAATTTCATTAGATTTTAGAATAATTCCTCAAATTGAATTCCAATTAAGGTCCAAATTTTATAACCATATCTACTGGTCTTCCTTAAGTCTAAGGATATTCATAAAGTCTCCAATGATAATTTTCTAAGGGTTAACATCATTAAAATTTAACTAGGGAAGATTTTACTCATTCTGGGAAGGTCGATCGATCGACCTTGAACATCGATCGATCGATGGTGGTCGATCGATCGACTGATGAATGTCGGTCGATCGATTGCACCAGGTAGGCTACTTACTGCTTCGTTTTGCAGTCCTCAAATTGTCCCAAAACTCCATTATAATGCATGAAACTCTAATCTAACGTTATAATATCATCATACAACCATCCTACAACATTGTTAACATTCTAAAACCAATAAATCATCAACCAAGGGCTTTATTTGGATCAAAACTTCATCAAGAACCCTAGTTTTCTATTTCTTTCAAGAACAATAATAAATCTCTTCTTAAATCCGTTTTTAGATCATCAAGGGTTATATTTTGAATTCATAATTCGTCCAGAATATGTCTACATGCAATTCCTAACATGGTTCATAGTTTTAATCCTCAAATTCATGGGTCTATATCAATCTTCCAAGACAAAATTTGATAACTACACTAAACATGGAAGAACACATTCATTGAATTAATTGTAACTAAATCACTTGCCTTATGTTCTTCAGATTTGTTGTTGGTTGGAGATGGTTGAATTACTCTCTCTCTCTCTGCAGAATTCTCCTCTCTCTCTCTCTCTACAAGTTCTTCTCACAAGATGACAATGGAGGTGGGGGTTGGTTTTTGGCAAGTTAAAAATATTTTCTTAACTTCTCCCGTAGCCCACTACTTAGATTGGGGTTGAAAATGGGTTAGTGGGTTTAATGATAAGTTATAATTAAAGTCTGATTTTCGTGGGTTTTAATTACCAAATTTCCGAAATTACCAAACTACCCTTTTGGGTTGCCGGTTTGGCCTAAAAATGTCCCGGGACCCAAACTAAACCCCCGGCTAGTGTTTTCTGACTATTTCGACCCTTCCGGACTCGTTGGCGCACTCAAAATGACCATACGATTGATAAAAATAAAATTCACTTTTTAAATCAAATAATTACATTCCCGACGCGACTGTCACGCGCGTCCCAACAAAATTTTCCAAATTGTCGTACTTCAGCCTCGCGACAATTTCAATATTCATATATTGCCATATATACACATTATAATCAAATACCAACTCACATCTCGTTAGTATTTTATCCGAATTAATTCTCAATTAATTCACATTTAATTTAATTAATCCCATAAATAAATATCAATAAAAGTACGGGGTATTACAGGGTCATGCCTCACCATATCCAGTTATTCATAGAGCCCAGTACAACTAACCTCTTACACCTATACAATGGTTCTTCATCTTGATGATCTCATCCAGTCGATCCTTTAGGCTATGAATAGATCATTTTCAGGATTGTTCTTCCTATTCGGCATTAATTGTCATTGACTTCCCTGCTCGACCTCGGCTTTTAGCTAAGCTCTCTTCCTTAAAAGTCCTCTCAGCCTTAGAATATACTCGCATGCTATGCCTTGATTTATTTGAGCACTCTACCCTCCTGGTTTTAGTTCTTCTAAATTCTTCTCTATACTCCCTTGGCTCCCTATACTGGTGGGCCCATGTTGCTCTTGGGTCTAGCTAATTAAAGGCATACCCTCTACTAAGACTTTTCATAACACTTGGTCTCTCCATGGAGTAAATTTGTTCATCATCATACCACGTTAATCTAATGATGGATATTGCTTCAAGACTGTAGGATCTTTCATCACGCTCAAATACAAAGTATTTAGATCTACTGCCCTCACCTTGCGAGCTCAAATCTAACCTTCTTGGGACATCAACTTCTTTGTCATAGTGCGCATATGTCCAATCCCTGTATGGGGATGGAAGTGGAATCTCATGCCTCCTATCTGAGTTTTACCCAACTACTAGGGTGATTAGGTTCGTCTCGAGCCTATTTTGCCCGACAAAAGGACTCTATGTCAGCTGCTTGACACTCTCCTGCATAGTTTCTTGGCCTCTAGATAATCTCGATAAGATCCTTTATGGGTCGCCCATACCTACATGTGTAGAGGGTGGAACTCGCTCTCCAGTATGATTGCTTTCTGGGTTATCAACCATTTCTCACAAAAATTGCAAAAAAACAAAGTACCATAATAGCAAAAGCATAGTAATTACATAAATTGTAAAAAAAATGAATCAAAATTAGCAAAATATGAATCTAATGGTGGATTCAAGTAATTAAAAGAGAATTGTAAGGAAATCACAGATTAACCGACTCTAACCTAATGAAGCACAGATGAATCGTAGTGTAATTAACTAATTTTTTAGGGCTAGCTGTCCTCGAGTTTTTGTAATCAACACTAGTGGAAGGCGATGGTGGTTAGTTATTTCCCATAGATGATGACAATTTATTGTCGTCTAAAACTAGTATACTGATTTAGTCATGGAAAGAGTACACTAATTATAAACAATAACATATAAAAATAGGAGATATAAATTACACAGATGCTAATATAGATAAAATAGTAAATAGATGAGAGAAAGAGAAATTTAATCGAATGTATGTGGTTCATCTCAAATGGTGCCTATATCCATAGGTGAAGGTATTTGGTGTATTGATTACTAGGCAAAAGACATGGATGAGTACAAGATACAAGCTCTCACGTTCTCTCTATAGTTTGACAACATAATGGTATAGAAAATATCTCAGATGCCTTTAATATTGGAGTGTGTGTACTATTTATAGTCTTTTGGAGGTAGAGATCAATAGGGTCATGTGTCATTTCTTTATAGGTTTGGCAGGTACACACTTTACATGCTAGTGAGAGAATAATCATAAAGTTCATTAAGTGCACATGATGAGAATATTTGCATATCTTCCCTACGTGAGTGCAACTATTTATGACATCCAGTCACCCAGTACATACATGTTATTGCATAGTTACTTAACAGTTTTAGCCTGCTATAAGGTAACGGGGTTAACAAAACTTCTTAAAATATTGAGGTCGACCAAATTGACTATGATCCGATCTCATTATTAGCTCAACCAAGCTCATTTATATAGTTGATGAGTCCAGGTGCCCTCTTTGGATTTGTCCATGAGCCATACCATATTAATTGTATAATAGTATCCATAAAACCCAGAAATGGGTTAAATAACTAGGGTTTAATTCAGTTGATTCCATGAAATTGTTGGAAAATCATAAAATACAAAGTCACCAAACATTAAGCAATGTTTCTCCCATTTATTTCCCACCTCGAGAATCATCGATAACATAATTGGTATTTAAATCCTCACAAGAACCAAAATCATTCTTCATAGCCAAATTGGATATATTTCTTAATTTGAATATTCAAAGAGGAATTCGCATTGATCTTTCCTTCTACATTATCAACTATATGGGAATTTTCCATAGAAGGGAATGTTGGGGTTTTATTCTTAAAACTGTATAATGACATTTTATTTATTAATAAAAAGTTTGTCGAGATCATTTCGAAATGAGAATCATGTTTATAAGAATGCCTTATATTTATGTTCATTAAATATATTCTTCTATATATGTCGGTCAATTGTACTTAGTCGGAATTCCAGTGAATTGGGTTCGTCTTGACCAAAGGGTATCAGATTTATGGTTATAGTACTATTAAACAATTCATAACCTATATAGGGAGTCGACATCCTATTGTGACACCCCGCCTACTAAAATACCGGGTCGCCAGCCCGTGATAAAAAAAAACGTTGGTCTCATATGGCTCATTCTTAGCATCAGTGTCAAAAACCTTTTTAAAGTTACTAACCACCTAGTAATTTAATTAGACTGGTGTTTAATTTTTATCTTTCATTAATTAACGACATGCGAAAATAAATAATAATTAAAACAATAAACATAACCTGATAAATGAATACAACACAGATGAATAATATGAATAAAGATGACCGAATCAACTATTAGTTCGACAACTAAATGCAACCATAAACTGAAATAATAAACTCTATACACAAGGTTAATAAATAACTGAATACTAAATCTGAGGGCGACATGCCCAAATAAGCACTAAAATAAAGATACTACACTAGGAATAAATGAATGAAGAGTTTATAGCAAAATCCTGCAACTTCCACATGAGCTGCAGTTGTGCATCCCTCGATAAAATCCTCAAACTGGGCGTCCATGTGGCTAGACACTTAAAATGTTTTGAAAAATCTTTTGACATGGGTCAGGTCCTAAGTAAAATATTTTAAAAATATTTAGCAAGCAGTTAAATTTTAATAATTAAATATGCATGCACACTCTTCATATTTAAGCTAGTGTCTCACTATCTTGAGTCATAACACACCCCTCATTTAATGTGCACACCAACTGCTTGCTAGCTGGCCTTCCTAATTAAGCTATCCCACCTAACTAGAATCATCATACCTCCTTCCACCGGACTACTCTAACCCGAGTATTCTTACTTAGATTATTAAGTTATCTTCTCATTAATTTATTAATCGGTTCAACTATATTAAATCATATAACGTTCATAACTAGTTATATAGGAAACCCCTTTTTTAATCATATAACTTCCACACTAGTTATATAAGAAACCACTTTTTTAAATCATATAACTTTCACACTAGTTATATAAGACATACATTCACACTTATGTATTAATCAAGTATATAATTATATACTCATATTATATACGTACTAGTATACTACAACATTCACACACATGTCGCGTATAATAACAATCCATTCCCGAGTAATAACTCACCGGATGATTTCTCTAAAATGCTATCATATCCTAGGCATTCTCACTCTAATCCGTCCACCTCAAGCCGGACTAGCTCACATCGAACTTTGGCAAAAATATCGTAAACGTAGTGAACGCGATCATATTGGAAGAAAATAGTCCGTCACAATTAAGTATGGCATATACCGCTACAAACGTCGAAGAAGTTCAAAATCAAATATGTAATGAGACAGTTCAAATATCAAGCGTCATCAACAATCAAGCCTCCGAGAAATAAGTTTGGTAAAGTTGTGTTTTTAATTCCTTAATATTTCACTTAGGATATTGGGATATTTGTCACAAAATATTTTCTAAGTGTTGGAGCGGGGCTTTAAATGTTTTCATTAAAAAAAATTATTTTTTGGATGTTTGAGGCGGTGCATTTACTGAAAGGATAAACGAGAAAAAATATATTATTTTATTGCTCTCGTTCGAACGACACCATATGTCGTTCAAACAACATGTTGTCTCGCGCGATACTACAAACGACAGCGTATGTCACACGAATGATAAATGTCTCTCTCGAGCGACCCATCGCCTTAAGTTTTCTAATTAAGGGACTCTTCAACTATGTTTTCCTCAAGAAGTTTGTACGTTTTTACAGTCTGTAAATAGTGCTAAATCAGTAGAAACCTTTTGGCTTATTCTTTCGGAGTTTAATCTCTTTTGTTTTTCAATTCACAAAAGTCCTAATTATTCATGTGAATTGTTTTAGAGTTTGAGAACACACTTTGAAGGTGTTCATACTTTTGTGGAGACGATATTTACAACATATGGCTGCGTGTCATTGAGGTTCGCTGCGTGTGGATCTTTACTAAAGTTAGGATTGCGGTTATTATGGATTTTTGCGCGTAATTCATTGCTGATGACGCCGATCGACGCCTGTGGGTATTTGTGTGTCAAAACAACTGTATTTCATTGTAATTCGTGTAAGTTGCGATTTAAAAATTATTGTGAAATAAAAGGATTTGCCTTGAGGGGATTTTTCCTGAACTTTGTGTCGCATATTTTATTATGTTGGTTCGATACATGCACGCACGTAGCTTGTTGATTTTGAGGGCTGAATTAATTTGATTCATAAATTAACTCTAATTAAATAAGTTTGTGATTTGAATTTTCACATCTATTTGAATCTTCATCACACATAGGGTTTTACAAATTGGTATCAAAGGAGGTTACACTACTTTATTGTGTATTTCTATTTTCCGCAAAATAGTGTGATATTGATTTTTTTGAAAAATCATATCTTTAAAAATTGTCGCAATGTTTCTAAGTGAAAACTTATATAATCGGTTGCCAATTTTGGACGGGTGTAATTATGCTTATTGGAAAGCCCGAATGAAATCCCACTTAAAAGCAATCGATGAAAGATTTTGGGTCAATTGTTAAAGAGGATGGATGCCTCCCACTGTCACCGTAAATAATGTCACAAATTTAAAACTTGTGTAAAACTGGACTGAGGAAGAGTTTAGGTGGATCACTTGCAATTCACGAGGGCTTAGTGCAATTTCTGGACATGTCACCCCTGACGAGTTTTGACGTATTATGACGTGCACCACATCTAAAAAAGCATGAGATATTTTGAAACTCACCCACAAATGCACTAACGCGGCTAAAGAGTCTAAAATTCAAAATTTGACCACTCAATTTGAGATGATCACTATGTTAGAGACTGAGTGTTTTGATGAGTTTTATGCACGTTTGTCTAATATTGTCAACACTAATTTTAATCTTCATGAGCCTATACCTGATTCACGAGTGGTTAAAAAGATTTTAAGATCGTTGCCTCAACGTTTTATCCCGAAAGTAACTCTTTTGAATACCTTGGGTAATTTGAGTGGTTTGCAATTAGAAGAGTTGGTAGGAGACCTCCAGACGTACAAAATTGACATGTTCCCCGACACTGTCAAATCTAAAGATAGAGGGATAGCGCTTAAAGCCCAAATTCGTAAGGTAAAGGAAGTGTCCACGAGTGATAAGAAAAATAAAGTGAGTTTTTGTAAGTCCGAGTCTGAGGACGAGTCTGATTTTGACATGGCCTTGCTTGTAAAGAATTTTAAAAAGTTTCTCCAGTTTTCGAAATAAAATTCTTCCAATAAAAAGTTTTCGGAGAAAAACAAAAAGAAAGACAAGGCCAAAGAAAGGGGTGAGAAAGAGAAAGATGGTGAAGAAAATTTTGAAAATTTAAAATGTTTTGAGTGCGAGGGGAGAGGGTATAAGTCATTTGAGTGTCCCGTCAGACTTAGGAGAGTGGGCAAGAAAGTTTATATGCCAACGACTATGAGTTATAGTGAGGAAGATGTGAATTATTCCGAGGATGAGTCCTCACAAGGAAAGTTTATTGTTTTTTTATCCAGTCACGTGAGCACACCCACTTTGTCCCATGACGATGAGGACACTTGTGCTCGTGAGACCCCCGAGGAAGATTTGAGTGTTTGTAGAGAGTCTGAGAGTGAGTGTGAAAGTGGAAATGAAAGTGAGATTTTAGACTGCTTTTAGAGAATTGTATGCCTAGACATTAAAGACTAAGAAATTGAATATGAAGTTAGGTCTTAAGGTGAGAGATTTGGAGAAATATTTTGAGAGTTTGAGAGGTTTTGAGGCTACGACGAGTCAACTTGAGAAGGTGAAGATTAGTTTGAGTGAGCAGTTGATCGTCGTGAATAGGGAAAAGAGTGAACTTATAGCTCGCGTGTCACAATAGAGAAAGATCTTAAGCATGCCCATGAGGCTAAAGTCACTTTGGAGAACGCATCTAAGAAGGTTGGAAAGATGGTTCTCAATCCCATTTTGGGTAGTGGTGAGAGTATAGTAATATGTCATAATGGTGCATCCACTTCGTTTATTGCACCCGAGATGGTTCCTACTTTAGTGTTAGATCCGCATGACTCTCGACCCGACCCACCTAGGCGTCCCATACCCATTAGGAGAGCACATCCTAGAGTTTTTGAGTGAGGTGTGCCTAGTCCTATTTATATTTTCTCCCATTACAAAAGGAGAGGACACCTTAGGGAGTTTTGTTTTAAGTTGGATAATGTGTCACGCTTTACTTCTACACATATGCGTACACATGCACCCACTCATGATACTTTGTTTGTACATAATGATAGAGAGTTTACACATATTTGTGAGTAAGTAAATTTTTTAGTCAAGACTTCACACGATTTTATGGAGTTATTTCCAAAGATGCCACCATCTTTGTAAAACTCCTCTGCACCTAATGGATGAGGTTTAGACTTTTTGCTAGCATAGGATGATTTACGTGATGACATTTTTTGCCTATTGCTAGTATGTATCATTTTGTATTTTACATTATTTTCTTATTTTCGCGATTACTTTAGCACTGTTTTGGATCTTTTTTCCCATTCTAGGAACTGTTTTCACAAAAAAAATTCACTGGACAAAACTTCATAACATTCTGGGAAATCTATGAAAATTATTTTTTCGTTCGAGCGAGATGAGTGTTCATTCGAGCGACTTCTAATGTTGCGTGAACAGCTTCTCGCGAGAAGCCTTGTCGTTCGAGCGACATGGTGCTTCGTTCGAGCGACCCCTGGATTTTTTCCATTTGCAGTCCTCTCGTTCATATTTCTATATTATTATGTACTTCTGGGTTAATTCTTAACAGTGTCCAAAAAATACAAAAATATTTTATTTTTTGATAAATTTTTTGAAAAATCCAAAAAGAGTTTTGTATTTTTTACATCATATATGAATGGACATTTAGGACGACTAAGTCACAACATCATTTCATATCCATGTGACTATTTAATAGTGTTTTGAGACAATATGTTGTGTCATTCATGTGCTTTACAAAGTTTGGAGTCTTTGAGATGTTGTATAGTGTTGCTACCTACATGTTTGACTCATTTGTCCTTTATTGCACACATGCACGTATTTGTTAGAATCTTGTGCTTGTCTATCACATGTTGGTTGAGTGTTTCCATCTCAATTATGTCAATACAACAAACCAAATGTGATAAAACTTGACAAGAAAGTAGTGCATGCTATAAACTGTTTCTGAGTTTGTGTGTTTTATTTTGAAAAACGAAAAAGGGCAGCAGCGAAAGGTACTTCATTTATTCATTTGCGATAAATCCACCGTTTAAATGGACCTAAAAAAGTGAGGAATTGAAAATTATCCGGGGTCCAATGAGGTTTAAAAGAGCCCAAAAAAATTGAAAGGCAGTAAAAAGAAACATATGCCAATAAAGGGGCCAATAGGTTTTAGTTTCATCACCTCATAAGAAAAATAAATAGCATTATCTTTTAATGAGGGAGTTTGGATGGAATTTAAAACGGTTTGCACGTCCTTGAAAGTCATAAAAAAGCATTACATGGTTTTGGACATTATTAGTGTGGAAATCATTTATACTTTGATTTGTTGATATGATTAAGACGATGTCATTCAACAATTTTACACCTAAGGACCATTTTGATGTTCGTTCGTTAGGAGTACACTTATGCATCATGCACACATGACATGATTGAGTCAATTTTCCTATCGAATTTGTTCACACCCATTCATTCCGTTTCCACGGTTTGTTTATCTTAGTAAAAATTCATAGTGTGTGATTTTTTTAACATCATTTTTGCATTTTTGTATAAAAAATCTGAAAAATCAAAATAGTTTGTTTGCCTTGGTTTATTGTGACACCCCGATTTCATTTATATGGTTTATTCTTTTCCTTGTCTATTTCAGACAAATAAAAAGGGGGATGACGAATTATGACTTTATGGGGGAGCTTAAGTATGGGGGAGAATTGATTATGCTTTCTTGTTTATGCTTATATCATTTCAAACTCGTAACGTCATGGAGTTTTTGCTTTGTCTCATGTGTGTTGGTGTAAATGAATTTTTTTGGAATGCACACACTGATGAGAAAATCTTGAAGCTTTGAAGATTTGATTGTTGAAGCAAAGTTTGAAGACTTGACAGTTTATTTTTCCACTTTTGAGTTTATGGAATGGTAGAGTTTTATAGGTCATTTTTTAGATTGATAATTCGGTTGTTTTCGTTTTGTAAATAGACATAGGGGGAGATCTTTAAGGACATAGTCCGTCACAATTAAGTATTTCATATACCGCTACAACCGTCGAAGAAGTTTAAGGTCAAATATGTAATGAGACTGTCTGAATATCAAGCTTCATCAACAATCAATCCTCCATGAAATGAATTTGGTAAAGTTTTGTTTTGAATTTCTTAATATTTCACTTAGGATATTGGGATATTTTTTGCAAAATATTTTCTAAGTGTTGGAGCGGAGCTGTAAATGTTTTTCATCGAAAATTAATTTTTCGGAGTGTTTGAGGCGGTGCATTTACTGAAAGGATAAATGAGAAAAAATATATTATTTTATGGGTTTCGTTTGAACGACACCGTATGTCGTTTAAACGACATACTGTCTCGCGTGATACTTAAAACAATAGCGTATGTCGCCCGAACGACAACGTGTCTCGCTCGAATGACCCGCCACCTTAAGTTTTATATTTAAGGGACTCTTTAACTCCGTTTTCCTCAAGAAGTTGTACGTTTTTATAGTTTGCAAACAGTGCAAAATCAGCAGAAACCTTCTGTCTTCTTCTTTTAAAGTTTAATCTCTTTTGTTTTTTAATTCACAAAAGTCCAAATTATTCAGGTCAATTGTTTTCGAGTGTGAGAACACACTTTGCTGGTGTTCATACTTTTGTGGAGAGGATATTTACATCATATGGCTGCGTGTCATTGAGGTTCACTGCATGTGGATATTTACTGAAGTTAGGACTACGGTTCTTGTGGATTACTGCGTGTAATTCATTATTGTCGATCCCAACCGACACCTACGGGTATTCTTGTGTCAAACAACTGTATTTCATTGTAATCCGTGTAAGTTGTGATTTACAAATTATAGTAAAAGGAAAGGTTTTTCCCTAAGGGGATTTTTCCTGAACTTTGTGTCGCATATTTTATTTATGTTGGTTTGACACATGCACGCACGTAGCTAGTTGATTTTGAGGTCTAAATTAATTTTATTCCTAAATTGACTCTAATTAAATAAGTTTGTGATTGGAATTTGCGCATCTATTTGAGTCTTCATCGCACATAAGGTTTTACACATATTCCCCCCGAAAGTAAAATCGAATCATATCCAAAGCGTCTCACCTCGAAAAAATAAATCACGGAATAAAAATAGGAGATATAACCTGGGGACTATACTCTCTCTGCTCCTCATGTTAGGGGATTCACCCACATCGTGCAACCTCCTATGATAGAGGGGTATCTATTCCTATAAATATCATTCACACTGATATCTATAGAGCATATAAATATATAAATACTATCACAGAAAACCGTATACATATATTTAATAAAGTCCGGATAACCCGTGCCTAACACCCATAGCACTAGCCCAAAAATACTCAAGTCTATATCCCGGCTTGTAATCTAATTAATCACACATTAATTATTTTCCAGTAAAGTTGTGTCACCCAACTACAATACCCAGACTCACTCATTCAGTCCATATCTTCATCTCTTTGAATTTATTATCCAAAAATTCCACTATTAAGGTTAACACCTCTCATCAAGTTCAATATTCGATACCTTTATTATATATCCTTATAATTAATTAAACCGGCTACCCCATGCCTAACCCCCGTCGCACTAGCCTAAAAATATCCAAGTCGAATCCCCAACACTTAATCTACTAAATTTCATTTCAATAATATTACCTAAGTGGCGTCACTCAACCATAATTTTTGGACGCCCTACTTGATCCGTATTTAAAACTTTTGAATTTCTTCCACCCAAATCTAATTATTTATATTGGCATTCTATCTAAATAAATTATATCTCCAAAACCCCATTTCCCAAGGCTCTAAATATTTTAACTATATTAAGATGTTTTCCATACTTTTTTCTTTTGAATTCTTCTGGATACTAACTGAATTAATAATTTTTCCCAACAAAGTTTAAAATTCAGGACGAACTGATAGAAAAAACCCACACCTCTAAACGGAATTAAAAAAAAGAACGAAACGGGTCAAGTTTTGCAGCGTCGTTCGAACGACGCCCCAGGTTGTTCGAAGGACCTGTTGGGTTTTTGCCTTCTTTTTCCTACTTTGCTATTTTGCCATTTAGAGATATTACGATCTTTATTTCCCAACCTAGAATAAACTCCTATAATTTATCACTAATTCATGCGGTTCTCCAACAATTTCCATTCCTCAAACAACTCATATAAACATCATCGTTGAACAATACTTACAGTAAGAATTTGAGTTGGGTTTTCATGATTTTACCACACCCGTCTTCTCAAAATTAAACTTCAAACTCCAAAATTTCACAATCAGAGATTATGAGCCTATGAATAAAATCATATATAGACTCTTTTGATTTGTAACAACATATAAATTTCACCTTTCTGCGTAAACTCACAAATTCATAAACACCTATTTTCAACCCATCCAAAAACGAATATGATTTACATTCACCGTGATATGAATTGAAATAATCCAAATTAAATGAAATAAATTTTAACTACTTGTCTGAATAAATTAGTAAGGTCAGATTTCCTTTGATGTAGACGAATATTTGACGAAGAACATTCCAATTTCTTCTTGGTTTGTCTCCCAAAAGCTATCCCAATTTCTCTCTCTTTTCTCCTCTGTATAACTAGGGTTTACTTATTGAGTTGTGTCTATAACAAACTCCCTAATGTAGATTTTATATCACAAATCCTAAAATTAAGCCTATAGGCTAAGCCCAATTGACCCAAACACCCCCATATGAGCCCAGTTAGGCCTAAAAATGTCCCGATACCCAATTACTACCCCCGACTACTCTTTTTCGACTATATCGACCTATTTAGAATCAAATGTGCACTCAGAATCTGCATCTGAGTCACTTAATTAAAATCTCCAACCTCGACCTTAAATTACGACACGTGTAAATTAAAAAAAAATAACCCGAATTAATTTAAATCTCAATTCACTAATGTAATTAAATCTTCCAGATTAATTTTTATTAAAGGAATCCCTAATTTATTAATGATTAGGTCTTCCAGATTAATTATATTTGAATAACAATGAATTGATTAAATTCTAAATCCTAAAAAATACTGGTGTTACATACTTCCCCATTACAAAGGAATTACGTCCTTGAAATTAAGATGAGTCTAGTACTCCAATCCACGAATACTTCCATACTCGCATGCCTCTAAGATGGATACCCATATCTCTACCCCTTGTATTTGTGAATTATATTAGAATTAATTTAATTACCTAGGGCGCCCATACACCCTGTACCCATGCTCATCCGCACAAATTTTACCCGAATCTACTAGCCTTAAATCGTAATATAACTTCCAACTCACAGTTATAACTACATATATGTATAATAACCAAGGTACCAAACCTATGTCCTAATGACCAAACATGTCCCCAATTCCAATGTTGCGCTAAGTTTCACGCGTGGGACATCTCGTAGAGCGAAATCCAAATAAGAAACCCTCTGATACACTACTACCTAACATTGCTAGTCGTTGAGATCCGTTAGGCCCTCAATCCATATCACGTACCCCCAAATTCCCATTTCCTAACATCAAAGTATACTCTTCCACTCTCATGTTACAAAAGACATCATTCAATACGACGCCCCTTACTATCGCTAGTTTCTTAGCGCGAATCAATCACAAGCTAAATCTCCCCGCTCGATAATAAACCTATCGACCCTGAATCCCATCAGTAACTATCCCTACTCACCGAGATCATATATAACAATACAAAAATTTTCTTATAAGTCTATTATGAAACACACCATAACATATATACATGTATATATAGACTAGACCCTCTTTCAGGTGATAACTAGTATAAGTAAATCATACCTTGGAACATCAAACACAAAGTCTCGCCATACTATATACCATAGCCCAAACATCCCAACATAATTATCACTAACGTCTCGTACGTAACATACTTATCTCAAGATCAAGTCCGTACTCTCGACGTGGCTATATCATATGAGTATTCTCGATTAAACCATAATTTATAATTTAATTCTTCTCGATACTGCCCCATCCATTAACTTGTGATACATAAGTTTTCTTAGTGCTTCCTTCGCAGCACTACCCGGCTCCGCTGGCCATATATCGTAATAGCACTTAGCTTAAATTATTTCTTTTACACGTTCAATAATTTAACATTTAAAACCGATGCACTAGCATCCAACAACGTCTTACTACTCCCACTGTTTATTAAGGTTCATGCGTGTAACATCCGTAATTAAGTTCAAAATAACGTTCCCCATGCACTATTCCCTAGCATTGTCGATCATCGAAATTTGTAGGTCCAAAGCACATAACTAAGATATCATAAATTTCGTCTCCCGTCGCAATGATCAAATCGTTTATGCCCATGTCTCTCAAGGCGTCATATGATACGATGCTATCATTATCACTAAGTTCCCAACACGTAAACAACAATGAACGAAAAACTCTTCGCTCAATGTTGAACCCCATATTCCCTGAGTCACGTCAGTAAAAGTCCCTATGCAGAGGGATCAAATGTAACTAGACAATCGTACTCTCTGAAGTCTACTTCATAAAAATATCACCGCGAGCTCGACCGTCTTTCAAGTGAGACATCGTAAAATTATACATCCTACCCCAGAACAAACATGATAGTCTTGCTGTAATCACCCACCATCGCATAACAGTCTGTACCCAGGATAAAACCATACATGGAATAATCACCTCTCAAAATGAGCTATCCTCATAAAAAGCATCTTCTAAGTGTCCACACCTGCTCCCCAGTAGATGGAACTAAAGAGTGACCCACTAACTCAGTGGTAAAAATACACACACTATAATAATATTTACGATACCTCTACTAAACCCGTTTCTCAGGCGAATCTGGTACTTAATAAAATTACTATGACTCGCTCGTGCCATATAAAATAGACCCCAATCACCCCGGAATAAAACTCATACTTTCAATTGGTTCCTGGACATATGACCCCCGTCCCAACCGAACCAAAAACTTCTTATAACTGTTACCCCAACTGGGCATCCCGTTCCTATCCCCCAATTCACCACGAAAAATATCCACACATGTGTTCCTACTCTTTACACATAAGACAGCTCTTTGTCTCATTCCCCTTTCTGTTTAAACAGATGGGGAGAGGATTTGTAGTCAAACCGCACCCCGACTTCTTCATTATTCATGGTATCGCTCCATAGTTATGGTGATGGACTCCCATCACTACAACACCTCTCCTCTGAGACAAAAATTTCTCCTGAAATTACATTCTGGGTACCACTGCACTCCACCCTACACAATTGGCTTTGGATTTTCCCCTTCCATTGACATCGTGACTTCTATCACATTCACCGTTCCCAAAATATTCCATAGCTTCTGCTGAGCCTCTCCTCTCCAGTCCTTCTAACGGCCCTCGCTGGTCATCCAAAATTGTTTGGTGTACAAGCCCCAACTGAACTCGTATATAAATCTCATCAACTATACTTAATAACAAGAGAATATAAGTCGCATACATAAAGGAATATAACAATCCTATAATAAGGCTTTATATTAAAGAACACTATGCTAAAATGTAATAATCCACATATACCCTATGGACTTTAGAACCCAACTATGATACTATCCGTGACACCCCGCCTACTAAAATACCTGGTGGCCAACCCGTGATCAAAATAAAACATTGGTCTCATATGGCTCATTCTTATCATCACTATCGAAAACCTTTTTAAAGTTACTAACCAACTAGTAATTTAATTAGGCTAGTGCCAAATTTTTATCTTTCATTAATTAACGACATGCGAAAATAAATAATAATTAAAACAATAAACACGAACTGATAACTGAATACAACACAGATGAATAATATGAATAAGGATGACCGAATCAACTATCGGTTCGACAACAAAATGCAACCATAAACTGAAATAATAAACTCTATACACAAGGTCAATAAATAACTGAATACTAAATCTGAGGGTGACATGCCCAAATGAGCACTGAAATAAAGATGCTAAACTAGGAATAAATGAATGAAACATTTATAGCAAAATCCTGAAACTTCCACATGAGCTGCAGTTGTGCATCCCTGGATAAAATCCTCAAACTGGGCATCCCTGTGGCTAGACACCTAAAAGGTTTTGAAAAATATTTTGACACGAGTCAGAGCCCAAATAAAACATTTTAAAAATATTTAGCAAGCAGTTAAATTGAAATAATTGAATATGCATGCACACTCTTCATATTTAAGATAGTGTCGCACTCTCCTGAGGCATAACTCACCCCTCATCTATTGTGCACACCTAACGCTTGCCAGCTAACCTTCCTATTTAAGCTACCCCACCTAACTAGCCGCATCACACCTCCTTCCACCATACTACTCTAAACCTAGTATTCTCACTTAGATTATTAGGTCATCTTCTCACTAACTTATTAATTAGTTCAACTATATTAAATCATATAGCATTCACAACTAGTTATATAGGAAACCCCTTTTTAATCATTTAACTTACACACTAGTTATATAAGATACCATTTTTTAAATCATATAACTTCCACACTTGTTATATAAGAGATACATTCACACTTATGTATTAATCCCGTATATAATTATCTACTCATATTATATACGTACTAGTATACTACAACATTCACACATTTTTCGCGTATAATAACCATCTATTTCCAAGTAATAACTCACCAAATGCTTTCTCTAAAATTCTATCATGTCCCAAGTATGCTCACTCAAACCCGAACACCTTAAGTCGGACTAGATAACACCGAATTTGGGCAAAAATATTGCAAATGTAGTGGAGGCGGTCAAATTTCCCCCGAAAGTAAAACCGAATCATACCCAAAGCATCTCACCTCGAAAAAATAAATCACACAATAAAAATAGGTGATGTGACCTTGGGACTATACTCTCCCCGCTCCTCAAGTCAGGGAAATCATCCATATCGCGCAACCTCATATGATAGAACTAGAGGGGTATGTATTCCTATAAATATCATTCACACCGATATCTATAGAGATCACACACACACACACACACACACACATATATATATACTATCACACAAAATCGTATACATATATTTAATAAAGTCCGGCTAACCCGTGCCTAACACCCATAACACGAGCCCAAAAATACCTAAGTCTATTCCTCGACTTGTAATTTCATTAATCACACATTAATTATTTTCCATTGAAGTTGTGTCACCCAACTACAATACCCATATTCACTCATTCGGTCCGTATTTTCATCTCTTAGAATTTATTACCCAAAAATTCCATTATTAAGGTCAACACCTCTCATCAAGTTCAATATTCGATACCTTTATTATATATCTCTATAATAAATTAAACTGTCTACCCCGTGCCTGACCCCCGTCGCACTAGCCTAAAAATATCTGAGTCAAATCCCCGACCCTTCATCTACTAAATTTCACTTCAATAATATTATCTAAGTGGTGTCATGATTAGGCATAAATTCTTCACATTTATCCCCTTAATTTCGGTATTTTTATGATCCCGTGCGGTGTAAATAGCTTGGATTTTTCTCATATTTATGCTACTAACCCTTTTTAGCAAGTATATCATATTTTGTGTATCTCTTATGTGTTTTACAGATATTTCATGCAAGTTAGTGCCAAAGAGAACTCAAAATAGTGAAAGAAACCAAGAATCGGGGATTTAAAGGGCATTTTCATAATTTTTCAGCCATAGTATGGAGGTGTGGCCAACTAGAAAGTTGAAGAGCTTTCAATTACAAGAACACTGGAAAAGACGACACCTCAATCCTAGCTACGATGAAGAAGTTATGCACATTTGAAGTTGAGAAGAAATCCAATAAAAAAAGCTGTTAGACCCAAACCGAACCAAAGCTGAGGAAAAAGAACCGGCCCGCCCATTTGTCACGCACCAGATCCGTTACGAAATTAGTCACGCTCCAGATCCGTTACGAAATTAGTCAGGCTTTCTAAGTGTGACAAATTGGCAGATACGGGATTTTTATTTTGTGCTTATCTTTTAGCCAAAAGAGTTTTATGTTTTGGGGACTCTTCTAAACGACCTCTAGCCTATATATTTAGTCATTAGGACTCTTTTTATTCAGATTTCATTGATGTAAAAGCTCCATAACAAGTAGGAACATCTAGGATAAAGATTCACATATTTTGCACCATTAATTCAAGAGCTTTTCCAGTTTTTCTTCAATCTTTGATTTCTTCTTACATCTTCTTATTCTTCAATCGTGGTAACTTTAATTTCCAGCACTTTTATTATTATTCACCATGTTAGGCTAGGTTTTTAAAGTTTGGGATGCATGAGCCCAACCTGATGTGTTAGTGCGTGCGTATAAAATTAATCCGCTGAATTTAGTGATTGATTATGGCCGTATTGCGTAGTTACACAACAATTGAAGATCTTTATATCTCGTTTGCCTCTGGGTACTCGTGATGATTTAGAGTGCAATTCGAGTGCTACTATCGCGATAATGATTTACTCATCCTCAGATTAAGTATGATGCGGGCTTGAACCTCGTATACGTAATGCTTGGGAGTACTAAATTCCGAGTCAAATTAATCAGTTAAATTTACGATTAGTTTTATACCATCAATACACTAGGGTTGGGGGATTGTGTTTCTACCTTAATTTTTTCAATTAGTTTTAGTTAACTTCTTTATTTTTCCCTTTTTCCTTTCTCACTCAATCATCATATTTTACACTTTATTTTTTGAAATAATAAATCAATTAAAATCTATCAAACATTCCTTGTGGATTCGATACCCAGACTCGCCACTATACTCCGCAAGAGTGTAGTTAAAGTTTAGGTTTTTTTTGTATTGTGGTCGGAAGCCGACAACAATGACTAACGTATTTACACGGACGCTCGGTTTCCACCACGATCAAAATGGCGTCGTTGCTGGGGAATTAGGTAGACTTAGGATTAGATTGAGTCAATCCAAAGCTTTGACCAAAAATTTCAAAAATCCAAAAACATAAAAAAAAAAAAAAAAAAAAACAAAAACAAAACAAAAAGATTCACCATCATCTCTCTTAAGCTTTAATGAAAAATTTTGAAACCACTCCCACACCCCATAATACTCCAACCAGTATTCACAAAAATCCACTTGTTGAGTATAATCCTAATAGTCCCCACACTCCAAACGCCCCACAGTTTTGGATCCCACCTCCCACACCGTCGCACTCAGTCTTTGATAACACTCCCTTTTCCTTCTTAGGACACACTCCGAGCACGCCTAGTGAGAGCACCGAGTCAATAAGTGAGGAAGAGATGTCGCAACACAGCAGTGAACCCGCCGGTGCGGAAGAGCCCCCATACCGTCCGATTAGAGAATTCTTATATCCAGAGCGTACTGTCACTCCGGGATGCATTATACTCCCGTATAATGCCAAGCAATTCCGTTTCAAAAATGGGGTGATCCAGATGCTACCGCATTACCACGGTATGGATTCTGAAAAGCCATACCTCCATATTAGGGAATTTGAGGACGTGTGTGATACTCTAAATGATAAAACCTGCACACAAGAGGTAATCCGCCTCAAACTCTTCCCTTTCTCGCTCAAAGATAAAGCTAAGGCCTGGCTATTGTCTTTACCTCCAAGCTCGATTCCATCCTGGAATGAGCTACAGTCGAAATTTCTTAAGAAATTCTTCCCACCACATCGAACAATCTCCATAAAGGCTCAAATTCAAGCATTCAGACAAGCTGAAAATGAGCCATTCCATCGATGTTATGAACGTTTCAACGAGTTAGTTGCTTCATGCCCCCATCATGGATTTGATTCAGCGCAAGTCATCTCTTTTATCTATAATGGGTTGAATCTTAACTCCAAACAACTTGTTGAAACAATGGGAAGTGGTCCGTTTATCGATTTGGATGCACAGGATGCTGAGCTTCACTTGAGGTATGTTGCCGAGACTACCCAATCCTGGGACACTTCTGATCCCAACACTCAAAATTGAAATAGACAAGCGACCACCACTCCGTCAGCATCCGGCATATTCCATGTAGATAAGAATTCTATGACGGATAGCCGATTGGAGACTCTTGAGAAAGGATTTCGAGATCTATGCGAGATATATGGAAAAGGACCAGCTGGACCCATTCCAAACCCTGTCGTGAAGGTGTGTGCTATTTGTGAGGCGGTACATTCAACTGAGGAATGTCCGACGATACCCGCCTACAAAGCAATGCTTCAGGAGCAGGTTAGTGGTATAGGAGGTTTTAAGGGTAATTTCGGTGCCCCGCACGGGAATTCATACAACCTTTCATGGAAAATCACGTTGCATGCGAAAGAACTCATGATAACACTAGATCAAAATATGTGGCTAAGCATTATAAATGCAGAAATTTATTCAAATCACGCAGAAAAATTACCATGCAAGAATAATGATCATAAAAATAAAACTTAGATTACAACTTGAAAACAAACCCGTAAGTGTATTGATCTTGCAGCAATTAATTGAAATTGTGTTCCTCGATGTTTTCCTCTCTTTTTATCTATCAAAAACTACCTAAAAACTATTCAGAACGGCTGTTCCTAAGTTACTACCTGCGTATCCCACACTTCTTGGAGAGTTTTAACCTAAAAGGAAACCTTAGAGCCAATCAGAATAAAGGAGGCAAATTCGCGCATCAGGCCCCCCGAACTGGTTCGCATGTACCCCGAGCCGGTTCGCCCCTGGGTTCGCGAATGTTTGCTGGTCTGGGGTGCTTTTTCTTCCATTCAACACTTAGAATTTTTTCTTGTTTTCTTTCCTTTCTTCCTTGGATTTTTCTTCAACTTCAACGGGTCATAACTCATCAACCGTAGCTCGGATTTGGGTGCCGTTTCTTCCAGTGTTCTCGTTGTTACGATATCTTCAACTTTCCAGTTGACTCCTCCATCAGGATCTGGCTGAAGAATTACCAAAATTCCCTTGAACTTTCCTTCTTAGCTTTTCTTTCATTGTCTCGCTTTCTCTTCTGCGCTGCTTGCATAATTAACCTGTAAAACCAATAAGAGAAGCACGAAACATGAAATACTTGCCAACAATGATTAGTAGCATAAATGTGCATCAAATCCATATAGGTTACATCACTCGGGTTCACAAATGCACTGAAATTAGGGGAATAAATATACAATATTTATGTCCAATCACGTCACTCAACCATAATTTTTGGACTCCCTACTTGATCTGTATTTAAACCTTTTGAATTTCTTTCAGCCAAATCCAAGTATTTAGATTGGAACTCTATTTGAATAAATTATACTCTAAGACCCCATTTCCCAAGGCTCTAAATATCTTAACTGTATCAGGATGTTTTCCTTACTTATTTCCTTGGAATTCTTCTGGATACTGAATTAAGAATTTGTCCCAATGAAGTTTAAAAATCAGGAAGAACTAATAAAAAAGACCCACACCTCAAACCAAAATTAGAAAAAGAGCGAAACGTGTTGAGTTTTATAGCGTTGTTTGAACGACGCCCCAGGTCGTTCGAACGACCTATCGAGTTTTTGTCTTCTTCTTCCTACTTCTTTATTCCACCATTAACAGCTCTTTTGAGATATATTTCCCAACCCAGAATAAACTCTTAGAATCCATCACTGATTGATGTGTTTCTCTAATAATGTTAATTCCGTAAACAACTCATATAAACATCATTGATGAACAATACTGACAGTAAGAATTTGAGTTGGGTTTTCATGATTTTATCACACCCGTCTTCTCAAAATTAATCTTTGAACTCCAAAAATTCACAATCAGAGATCATGAGCCTATGAATAAAATCATATGTAGACTCTTTTAATTCGTAACAACATATAAATTTCACCTTTAATTTGCGTAAACTCGCTAATTCATAAACCCCCATTTTCTATGCGATAACCCACCAAAAATGAATATGATTTACACCCATCATGATATGAATTGAAATTCTATAAATTAAATGAAAGAAAGTTTAACTACATGCCTAAATAAATTCGTAGGGTCTGATTTCCTTTGATGTAAACGAAGATTTGATGAAGAACATTCCATTTCTTCTTGGTTTGGCTCCCAAAAGTTCTCCCAATTTCTCCCTCTTTTATCCTCTTAAAAACTAGGGTTTTCTTATTGAGTTGTTTGTGCCATAAACTCCCTAATGTAGGTTTTATATAACAAATCCCAAAATTAAGACTATGGTGTAACACC
The DNA here is from genome assembly GCA_949130495.1 of Sambucus nigra. Classification (NCBI taxonomy): domain Eukaryota; kingdom Viridiplantae; phylum Streptophyta; class Magnoliopsida; order Dipsacales; family Adoxaceae; genus Sambucus; species Sambucus nigra. The sequence continues at coordinate 209,057,112 of OX422212.1, forward strand.
CCGTATTTTTGAGGATAAAGGAATGAAATTGTTATTGGTGAAATAATGTTTTTTTTTAATTTGGATAATTTAGATTTTTAAATTTATTCGGATTATTTTCATTTTAACATGTGTCATATTTTGAGGCCGAAATTGGAAAATTTTATAGAAAGACTCGGATGTCAATTTTGAGGTCACGATTGAGTCTGGAGTGGTTGAAATAGTCAAAATAGTGTACCCGGGGGTGGTAATTGGGTCTCGGAGCATTTTTAGGCTTAATCGGGCCCACACGGGGGTGTTCGTGTCAATTAGGCTTAGCCCATTAGCCTAAAAATGGGATCGTCACTTTAAAACCAAAGTCTAAGAGAGTTGTCCAGCTGCTAATACAATTCTAAACCCTAAATTTGAGAGAAGAGAGAAAGGAGGAAGAAGAAGAAGAAGAAGAAGAAGAAGAAGAAGGAAAGAGGAAGGAAAGGGACATTCCGGGAAAATTTTCGAGAAGAGATCGTTGGATTTAATCCACGGAGGAAAGTATTTTCTTTATTTATTTGAGTTGTATTTAATAGTGTTAATAGTTGAATTTATGTTAATAAATTTGGGAATTTGAAAAATTATTGAGGATGAATTTGATTTGTAAATTTCTGGGATTTTAGATGTGGAAGATGGAACAAATCATAAATGGTGGATTTATAAATCTGTGAGAAATTGGGTTAAAAAGTTGAGTTAAAATTTATTTGGAGAGGTTATTAACGTTCATATAATTGGGTGGTGAAACCTCCTTAATAATGGTTTTTGGGAATACTAATGATGATGAGGTTTTGCCTAAATTGATGAGAAGGAAGTAATAGAGAATGGGGGAAAATGCACCTATTTACAGCAGCATGCTTGTTAGATCAGGGGGTACTGATCGACCGGGGTCCCAGGGCGGGTCGACCGAGGGTCAGTTTTGGGATGAGGCGGAGGGCATGTAAGGTGCGAAATAAGTTTTTATTTTAATTTTTTTTTAATCTTTAAAGGGGGTTAACTCCGTCATACGAACTCGGAATTAGGTGTCGTTTACGGCCACGCTTAGCTAGTTGAGAGGAGTACACAAATCCTAAGAGTATGATTTTTAGATATAAAATGTGAAAGGTATAAATACCCTTAAAGTTGTAATGAGCAATGATAATTCACTGATTGAAACCCAAAATGTGTGGAGACCTTGGTGAGATTAATAGGAAATTATTTGAGTATATAAGTAGCGAATGGTATAAACCTATAGTTAATAATAAATAGAGGGGTGTGGCTATTTAATGTGGGGCATAGAAATTATGATTGGGATCGTTAATATTTGGGTTATATATAAATGTGTGAATTATATATATATATTTATCCATATGAGTTGAATGCAAATTTGTGTGTATTTATTTGTTACTCAAGGATGCTATCTAGGAGGTTGAGCGTAGTGGGAAGTCCCACTCTGGCGATTCCAGCGGGGTATGGATTGTGATCTAGGTTATAGTGCTCGGGTGTCTCCTACCGCGATGAGAAGGGGATGTCACACATGTCTTTAAGGAAGGTGTATAAAAAATCCTAAGGCCTATGTATTTATAACCACCTCCATTATTTGTTTATGATTTGGGATCGGTGGTAAGATTCCAACCTGGTGACCAGCGGTGACATGAGATATGTCTGGCACCCGATAGCATGTATGACGGATGCATCTTATAGGACCAAGCTATGAAGATGTTATGTATATATATATATATATATGTGTGTGTGTGTGTGTGTGTGTGTGTGTGTATGTGTGTGTGTAGTGAGTGATGTGTGTATATACCTATAGATAATGTGTGATTATCTATTGACAATATCAATGTGATATTTAGTATATTGAGTGATATGGGCATATATCTATAAATAATGTGTGGCTATATATTGAAAGTATCGGTGTGACATTTAGTATATTCATATATATGAGAATTACATATGTTATACTAATTGAAATAATGTACTTAATTTACGACGGGATGATTAGCGGGCTAGTTAAGATAGATATTATGGTCTAGTTGGATTGAGTAATATCGAGAGGAAATAAATGAATGCGATAGGTGTGCACTATAGAAGACATGTGAGACAGTCTTCAAGGGAGTGCGATCGTAAAATCAATTATGAACATTATATACTATGCATTTCATTTGTTGCAATAAAATGTTTGCTAAACATTTTTATAAATTGGGCTCTGACCCGTTTGAAAAATATTTTCTTTTCTTAAAAACCTTTTTCAGATGTCCAGCCACAAGGACGCCAGACTTGACTTATCTGTTCCAGGGTTATGTAGCTGTAACATGTGTGTATAGTTGCAGGATTTGATCAAGATGCATCATTTCTTTATTCCTAGATTAGGATTCTTATTTCAGCTGCAGTTCACTTGGGGCGTGTTTCCCATTTACTTTTAGCCTCAGTATTTGGATTTTATATTCATTTGTTGGATTATTATTTTTGGATTTTTAGCCGATGGTTTATTCTGTAGGTTATTTATTCATTCAGTATTTGTTACACGCAATGACTGTGTATAGTTTAAGTTTATTTTTATTCTGCATGTTTGTCTACTTAATGAAAGATAAAATTTGGCACCGGCTTTTTGAATACTAAGTGGTTAGTAAAATTTTAAAAAGTTTTTGAGAGTGATGCTAAAAATGAACCAAATGAGATCTTTATTTTAATTTGATATAGGATTGATCACCTAGTATTTTATTGGGCGGGGTATCACATATGTGCCAAACCCAGTTGACCCAAACACCCCCGTGTGAGCTCGATTATGCCAAAAAATTCCTCGAGACTCAATAACTACCCTCGGGTACTCTTTTCCGACTATATCGACCTATTCAGAATCAACCATGTACTCAAAATTGCCATCTGAGTCACTTAACTAAAATATCCAACCTCAACCTCCAATTACGACACATGTAAATTAAAAGAAATAATTCGAATTCATTTAAATCTCAATTCACTAATTTAATTAAATCTTCCAAATTAATTAAATCCTAAATCTCCAAAAATACGGGGTATGACAACAAAATATTCAAATCCATGTGGAGAACATTCAAATTTTTGAAAAAATCCAGCGCGATCCTTTTAAACGATTGTATATTGCACAGTTTGAACGGTGTTCATATCAGTGGATGGATTGCGAATAGGAGAAGGATTTCTTACGGCTCTGTTCAAACGGATATATTCATACCATTTGAATGGTTTTCAGCATGATGCCTAGATTTCAGCTTTTGAAAGATTTTTCTCGGGACATGATCATCGGGGAAGAGGTTATTCAGGACATGATCAGATCATGCCATGATGGTAGGGAATTAGTTATCTAATTCAATTATGCATGTTGTTTTTATATCTCTTCCATAATATTTAAATGTTTAATAATTATTTCTATAATTACATTAATTAGTGGCAATGATGATTATGAACAACATGCTTATGACCCGACTAGATCGTGATTTTTCTGGAAAATCAGAATTGTCTATTATTTTCTAATTAGAATTAAATCATATATTTAACTTTTTGTATAATTAATTATGGACTCAATTTACTGTAAATAGTTATGTGGATATTCCTCATCTTAGTAATGGCTTTCCTCCCTAAAGGAGGGAATAGTCCACAGTATCACGATATTTTAAATTAAAATAAGGAGATCGGGTAATTTAATTTTGTACGAAAAAAATTAGGATATTATTGTGTATTTAACTCGGATAAATAGAATTGAATATATTCTCAAATTTACCCTCCATTTTTTAAATATTAAGTGGGAGAGGGGTTTGCAAACAAACCCCGCGGTCTCCAATGGTGTTTTAAAATAGTGTTGTGATTTCTCCTCCTATTATCATTGTTTTTCCTCCCAAATAGAGGGAATATATCATGGCATCACGGTATTTTAAAATTCTTAAGTGATAATTTTTTAAAATTACAATGAGTATGTTCCATCCCCCCCTCCCCCCCAATGGGAAAGTTCTGTACAAATTAAACTTTAATAAATGAACCAGTGGTATACACTTAAAGATAATTAATGATATCCTCCTCAACGGAGTTATTGTTATTAATTATGGAACCCAAAAGATGTCGGTTATTTATTTATATTGAATAAAAGATTCCTAAATTTTCCAGATAATATAATTAAATGACGAAAGGTCTTTCTAATTTAAGGTGGTGTAATTTAATCTCCCAATGAGAAATTTGAATGCCAGTAAGATTTTTTCTAAATTGGTGGATGTGGGAAGCTTAATTAAAATTTAAATCAAAACTTTTATTCCTACATTTAATTTTAACTTTCTTTCAAATGTGATTCTCAGATTTCAAAACATGAGATTTTCCTTCAACCCACTTGCTTTTATCTATAAAGAGAATAAACTTACTGGAATGAATTTTATTGACTGGAAAAGGAACTATGAAGGATTACAAGTTTGTACTGACCCAATGTTGACCTACCAAACTAGATGAAGGGGATCTAAAGAGGAATCTCAGGCTTATCTAAAGTGGAAAAAGGCTCATCAGATGGCCTGTTGCTGTATATTGGACTCTATGACCAAAGTGTTACAACACCAGCATCAGCATATGGAGAGCGCTGCTGACATGATTTTGAATATCAGAGATACGTTTGCGAATCAAAATTGTGTCGTCGAGTTGTATTCCATGGAAAAGTTAGTAAATACTAAGATGATTGATGGTATGCCAGCCTGAGACCATGTTCTAAAGATGATTTCCATCACAGGAAAATGGAGGTCCTAGGGTCTGAGATTGATGGGGAAACCCAATTCTATTTTGTTCTCCAGTCATTGCTTTAGTCCTTCAAACAGTTTTGCCTCTATTATACAATGAATAAAATGGATTATTCATTGGTTCAACTGCTTAAAGAACTCTAGGCTACTAATAATATCATCAAGCATAAGGGTGTGACAATGGTTTCTAAAAATCTCCTTCTTCCTCTTCGGTTTCTCATTGGAAGAAAAGGACAAGGGTAAAGTTCAGGCATAACCTTTTGGGAAATAGCTAAATCTATGGTTGAGGGTAAATAACCTAAGGTTAAGTGTTACATCTGTAAGCACTTAGGACATTAGAAGAAGCAATGCCCGATCTTCTTGGCTAAGTAGGGGAACAACAAAAATGATAATGTTTCCCTTGTAATTAAAACATGATTTGTAGTGAATTCTATGGATACTTGGTGTGTAAATTCAGGACCCACTAACCATGTTTGCAATTCTTTATAGGGGTACTAAGTAACCAGGGAACTCAGTGAAGGGGAAATATTTCTATTCATGGAAGACCATGGAAAGGCGTCGGTTGTAGCAGTTGGTTCTATCTATTAAAGTTTTGGCAAAGATAGACATTTGATTTTAAATAATTATTTTTATGTTCCGTCAATTAAACAGAATTTAATTTCAGCCTCCATGTTGATTAAGGATGGTTTATCGATTTATTTTAATCATAATGTTTCATTAATCATGATAAATCTTTTATCTATTGTGGCACTCTTGAAAGTGATTTATATGCTATTAAACATGTCTTGCCATTGTTGTTTAATACCAAAGTGAATAACAAAAATGGAATAAACCTAAATAGAATAGAACCTTCTAATTTGAACCAAACATATATGCATCACTTACGCCTAGGTCATATTAATATGAATAGAATTTAAACACTGGTTTCGAATGGACAATTAAGTTCATTAGAAGCGAAGACACTTCTAGTCTATGAATCATATTTGGAAGATAATATGATCAAGAGGCCCTTCATGGCCAGAGGCTATAAAGCCAATAATGTGTTGAGATTGGTTCATAGTGATTTATGTGGCCCTATGACTATCTAGACAAGAAGGGGTTTTGATAATTTCATCAATTTTATAGATGATTACTATATATTTGGATGTGTGTACCTTATTTGTCATAAGCTTGAAAGCCTTTGACAAGTTCAAAGTGTATAAAGGTGAGGTGGAGCATAATCACGGTAAACTTATCCGAACTCTACGATTTGATCATGAAGGGAAATACCTCTTGAGAAAGTTTAAGACTCACCTATTGGAGTTGGGGGATTACACCCCAGTTATATAAACATGGAACTCCATGGCATAACGGTGTAACAAAGAAAAGGAACATGACTCTTTTGGACAAAGTTAGATCTATGATGAGTTATTCAAACCTACCTGATTGATTTTAGGCTTATGGATTAGAGACGGGTACCTATTTATTGAATTTGGTTCCATGTAAATATATCTCAACAATTTCCACGTAGTTCTTTACTGGGCATAAGCCGAGTCTAGGACATGTTCAGATTTGGGGTTACCCAGCGCATGTGCTGAGGAAGGAGTCGAGTAAGTTATAATCAAGGACGGAGGTATGTCATTGTGTAGGTTACCCTAAAGGAATAAGAGGTGATCAATTATATGGTACTAAAGATAGGAAGGTCATTATTAGCACTCCCATTTCCTATAAGAGAATTATATAATTGACTACAAACCTAGGAGTAATCTAATCTTACACGAGCTAAGAGTAAATAACCAACCAATTGATTCTGAACCACAAGTATGAGATGAAATACATCCTGACATTGATAATACATTGTCTCCACTACACCAAAATTATGGGATTGTCACGATCATTGACCATGACAAGTCAAACTTGTTAAGGTAAATGACCATGACAAGTCTGGGGGTGACAACTTCTTTGTCATAGACTTGTCATAGTCATTGACCGTGATAAGTTCGTTAGACTTGTCACGATCCTGTCAAGGTCTTTGATCGTGATAAGTTTTTGACAAAACCAAAAACATTATCACGATCTTTGACCGTGATAATTTTGGGAAGAATTTAAAAAAACTGTTAGGCTGTATGGACATTGCTACTGCCCAGTAGTATATGTGTACCTGTTATAACAAAATTGTACCTATTCAAATAGCATATATCCAAATAAAATACAAATCAAGGCATTTATACTCCATATCCAAATAAAATAGAAATGCAAATATCCATCATATACAAACCAAATTGTACCAAAATCAAATTAACATAAATACAATTCAATTTTTGAAATAAAAAGAGATAGAAATAATGTCAATCTTCAGCACGTCAGAGGAGGAAGGAAGGCCACACAACATATGAATTGACATACCCCGCAATATGCCGAACGTCGCATTATTCGCGCAACCACACAAGTGAGTTATCCTTTCCCTATACCACATGCGTGATGCGCACTCTTGCCTCAATGTCTTGGAGGGGATGTCCATGAAGCAGCATACTCTGGAGGAAGATCGAATCACTCAACCGCCTCGCTATCAGCAACCCATAATATATGTCGAGTAGATGCACGCTCGACCAACCAAGTATTGACATAAGCCGCTCGTAGGAGGTCACGATGGGAAATGGATCATAATATGGCACCGAGTCCGTGCGTATCGATGATTAAATAATGTCGTCAACGTCGGCATCGGTGTCCTCGTCCTCATCCTCCTCTGCCACCTTCTCCTTCCCCTTTCCCTTGCCCTTCCCCTTAACCTAGCCCAACTAACGCTTTATGAAGGCATAAATATCTAGGATTGTCGCCTCCAACTTGGATAGCTTATCATCATGGGAGTCCACCTTATGGGCCAAACCGCTATTGCTCGTCTCCATATCCATGATCCTGGATTTCCCCACCCGCGAGCTCACCCCTAGTCCTCCCCTTGATATTGGGCCCGAGCACTTGGTTGAGTACGTTCGTAGACAAATATGATTTATCAGCATCAGACTCTGACTCATGCACTTTGTGGCCATCTCTGTCAGCACAGCGTTCATTCCGAGGGCAAAGAGGAGAAAGAGGATCCCCCGAGGAAGAAGTTGCGTTGTGGTCTCGCACCCTTCTCATTGAAAAGGGGTATTCGACCATCGTCGGTGTGGGATGAACATAAAGAGATAGAGTTGCCAGCCTATTTTGCTCAAAATAGGAAAAAGAATATGTTGCCACCTCAAGAGAGCAGCATCAAGGACAAAACTGATGCGTGCAAAAGCAATAGATCGTAGGTTCAGGGCTAAGTTATGGAATGGGAAGGTGTTAGGCACCCATCCCGCCCTTTCGGTCTCTCATGAAAAAATGTTAATATTTTCCTTTTAATCCCCATGAAGTGTATGCATGTGTTTATATAATGGAGATCGGAATTTTTTGACCCATATCATGGAAAAAATAGGGTGAGGTCATCCGTAGGAATATTCCCAAAATAGTAATAAATGTAGAAGATAGAATATGAGCGTTCATCACGATATTGATCATTATTGGGAAACGATAATATGTGTGGGATGAGATGCGAACAAATATGTTATATATATGTATGATGATATTGAGTAATTTTGAGGATTATGAAAAATAAGAGAAATTGGAAACTTAAAGAATTGGACTCGAGTCTCGGATTTTAATCCGAGACACCTACGTAGCCTATAAAGCATCAAAGTCCACGTAGTTAGAATGTAGAATAGGGGTGGGATTTATTCCATAGATTCGAACAAAATTTTATTAGGTGTGCGCGTGTAGAGAATGTGTTTCTAGTTTTGGAAAAAGTGTGGTGGATAATTCCGTTCGACATTTACGGGCGTAACCCTCTTTTATTTATTTTTGGTTTTTTTATGAAAAATAAAGTATATGTAATATACTAATAAAAGTTTAGATGTTAATACGTATGAACTAGAACGAAACTAGATTATGAATCTAAAATATCTTATATAAAATAAGAAATTAAAAGAGAGGGAGAAAGAATTAGACCTTTCTTGGAGCTTGAACTTTGATATTGGATGAACTCCTTTGAATGTTGATGAAAGGGAAGGATATTTGCCAAATTGGGTTTGAAAAGGATGGGTATTTAGGCTTGAATGGGATTTCTCATATGGAACTTCGCTGACTTCGAGAGAATGTTGCTAAGATCATTGATGCTGATGGGTTTTTGTTGTCCCGTAGCAATGAGGTCATGGACCTTATTTATAGGGACAAGGGGTGTCGATCGGTGTACCCTCGGGGGACCGATCGGCGTACCCTAGGGGGTGTCAATCGGTAAGTCAACCTTGACACTATGCCGATAGGCAGGGTTCAGGACCTGCCAATTGGCAGTCTCGTGCGGACTTTTCTGGAAAAATGACTATACAGCACAAACCGTTGATCTTAATTGTGCACGGGGCATACCGTTAGAAACGTATTTCAGAGGCCTTTGAGAGTCCTTTGGACCTCTCTTGGGTCCAGGAGTTGACTTTGGGTCAAATATGGCTCGAAAGCGCATGTCGGTCCTTTGGACGGGAGATCGTCGGACGCAAACGGATCGTGCGTCTGCATGGTAAGTCAGAATCACGCACGGGGTGGATCGTTGGAAATTTTAGGAGATGTACTTTGACATTCAAAAGAGTTTTTCTCGGTTTGGAAAGTTGACCTCTGTCAATAGGGGCCCGGAAGTGCCCAGTGACCTCTCGAAGTAAAACAGATCGTTCGTCCGTACCGTAGGTCAGAATCGCGCATAGGGCGGATCATTAGAAAGGGTATTCAGTGACCTTTAGAGATTCATTTAGTCTCATTTGATATGAAGAGTTGAGTTTAGTCAAACAAAGTCCGGGAGTTCTTGGTGGCCTCCGGATCAATTTTTGGGGGTAATTGATCGTTCGTCTAAATAGTTATGCTATTTTACGCATGAGGTGGACCGTTGGAAATGGGTTTTAGTGGCCTTCGAAGATTCAAAGAGCTTTATCTCTGATGGTGGAGTTGATTGGAGTAAAATAGGGCCCGAGGGTACCTGATGGTCTCTAGATCGGTACTAGAGTACGACCTAGGTTTGCGGTGGAAGGGGAAATGCTAGGAGTCTAAAGAGAGACTTATGGGTCCTAGAATGTGGTGTCTACAGATCTCCTCAACGGGTGAGCTTGGAATGAGTGATGGACATCGAATAGGCACTACATGATGGAAGGATGTCAGTTCGGCAGACCTAAGGGATATGGATGACCGATTCAGAGGGTCGAGGTCGATTTTGACCTAAAAGAGGCCAATTCTGACCTAAAAGAGGTGACAAGTGGGGACTGAGGACAATTCTGACCTAACTAAGGTGATGATCCAAGAACGAGGTCAATTCTGACCTAAAAAAGGTAACGGCCAAGGACTGAAGTCAATTCTTACCTAACTAAGGTGACGATCCAAGACCAAGGTCAATTCTGAACTAAAAGAGGTGAAGACCGAGGACTGAGGTCAATTCTAACCTAACTAAGGTGACGATCCAAGATCGAGGTCAATTCTAACCTGAAAGAGGTGACGACCGAGGATCGTGTTCAAGTCCAGATTGTAAGTTTATTGTTGTGTCCTTTGTAATTCCATACATAGAGAAATTGAATGGTTGGGCCTTCTGAGATTTTTCTTGTTGTGAGTTTTCGGCGTACATTGGGCATTGTGTGATTATTTATTTTACTTTATCCTTCTATCACCTAGATGCATATTTTAGGATAAAATAAAATTAGCTAAAACTGGCTCACATAACTTTCGTCTATAGTGGTGCTTAGGGTTAATTCTGCTTCAGTTAAATATTTAATTTGGAAAAATTAAAAATTGGATTTTGTTTAAACCATTTTGTATATCATGTACCTTTAAATTAGTATCAGATCCAGAACACTAGGTTACTATATTAGATACGTGTTTGGCATGAATTTTAGCGGTTCTTATATGGAGGGTCAATCGTTTTCTTGACCACCTTTGTTTGATGGGTCTAACTATGAAAACTGGAAAGCGCATATGAAATCAACGCTTAAGTTGATAGATGAGAGCGTATGTCAAATGTTAGTTAAGTGTTGGTACCCACCCACATCCTTAGTAGGTGAATATAGGATTCCCAAACCTTTTAAAACCTAGATTGAGGATGATCATAAACTGTCAAACTGTACTTCACGCGGCCTGAATGTTTTATTTTGTGCAGTCACATCGGAGGAGTTCCATCGTATTATGACATGTGAGATGTTTAGAAAGGCTTAGGACATACTCCAACTTACCAATGAGGGTACTATTGGTGTTAAGCCTTCTAAACTCAAAAACTTCACCACTCAGTTTGAAACCATTAGGGTGGAGGAGTGAATCCTTTCATGAGTTTTACGCTAGATTATATGATATTGTGAACTCGTCATTTAACTTCGGAGAGAGAATATGATAAGCACCCAAAACTGTACATTTTATACCCCGAATAGATGTATTTAAGTTGCTAATTCTCGGTAATATGGGTCTTATGTGCTTAAATGTTTATCTTGTAGGTCAAACGTCCGCGTGCGGTGTCAAAAGCGATATATCAAGGCAAATGTGCGTTGAATGGAGTTAAATACCCTTATCAACTATCATACCCTATCCTAACCTACCCTAAACCATCCCTAAACCTACCCCAAACCACGTGTGTGTTTTTCTTGTCCCTTTTTATTATTTTTTAGATTTTAGTTTGAGTCATTTTTATTTTTAGGATTTATTTTATATTTATTTAGTATTTTCTAGATTTTATTTTCTATTTTTCTATCTTATTTTATTTTTATTTTTATTAGTTATTAGTTTTATTTTATTAGAATTAGTTATTTTTTAGGATTTCATTTATTTATTTTTATTTTATTAGATTTTATTTTAGGATTTTAGTTTTTAGTTTAATAGAATTTTATTTTTATTTCTTATTAATTTTTATTTTTTTATTTTTATTGAGTCTTTATTTTATTTTTATAATAGGAATTTAATTTTATGATTTTTAGTTTTTTTTTAGTGTTATTAATTTTAGTTGAGTGTTTACTATTTTAAGGGTCCAAATTAAACTCACCTACACCCTATAACGTAAACACACCCCCTATACCAACAAACACACACCCTATCTTACACCTAAACACCCCCTCACCCTCATCCTATATTCCTACACCCTCTCACACAATAACCCCCCTCAACTTCATCTTCCCCACCAACTCACTTCTCTCCTCTCTCCAAACTCCATTAACAAACTATACCCTTCAACCTAGCCATAACCGTAACCCATCACTTGCGTCCACTGACCCGCGATCCAAGCCCCACACCCAGCCGCCGTCGGAGACGACCTCCAACCTACTACCGCCGGCGCAACCTCCATAACATGTTGCTCTACCGGCGCGACTTCCTTGACCTCCAGCCCGGTTGATCCACACTCCGGCTAACCGAACCCCTCTAACCTCCAATCGCAGCCCTCACCTCGCTACCTATCCATCTCCGGCGCTACCTAATCCCCATACCCGGCCAGCCTCCAACCTACCTTGGAGAAACCCAACCTCCGACCTAGCCAAACCCGGCCTGTACCATACCGCCGACCTGCCACTCCGGCAGTAACATTACCTCGTCAGGCGATCCCTGCCTTATCCAACCCGGATCCTTACCTCCAGACCCGTGACCCACTTTTCACCATCCCATTTTCCTTTTCAAAAGTTCAAACCCATTTCTTCCAATCCATTCTCCAAACCATTTTTACCCACGACTTCTACCTTCTAACAAACACCAAAAGCCAAAACCAATTAACTAAACCAACCAAATACCCATGTGCCACTTAAACCAACTTAAACCCTTTTACCCCTTATACCCCCGACTACCAACTTTAAACCCAAGACCCCAAAAGATCCAAAAACAAATCAGATTCGTTTTATTCCCTCTACCACTTGACCTCACACCTCTCTTACCTCATGTACACATCCCATTCCCATGCACACTTATACCTTCCCAAAAATACCTCTAGCTCCATGCCTTTTATAAAAGAAGACTCAAGACCCCATAGAGAGGAGCTTTTTAGAGAAGAAGACTAGAGAGAGAAAGTTAGGGAAAGATAGAAAAATTAAAGAATTTTAGAGAGAAAAATTAGTAGAGAAAAATTGTACACACTTGAGTGAATATTGGATTGAATATAAGTGCAATTGCTTCTCTCCTATATGTTGGTTTGAATCTCTTCTATCTATCTCTTTAATTTTTTTAGTAAGTTTTATTAGATTGTTAATAATTGAATTGTGACTATGGTTGGCTAATCACTCCATTCAAGGAGTGAAATGAAGCCTCATATAATTAATTGAATGTATTAATTAATCTAGTTTACTTGGTTTCATTTAGTTAATTTTTCTTTTCATTCCTACTTGAGTTTATGCATTGATAAATGGTAAACTATCCTTGAGAAAGGATTAAAATCTAATATACTTTTAATTTGTGGATTCAAACTAGAGATAGTTTGACCCACTAATTAGATTATATTAAATTTTATATTACTCATACATTAAAATTTTGTTTGATTTAAGATTTATTATATGGATCTATTCTAGCGAGTGTGATTGAGTCAGAAACCGAGCGTTCGTGTAAATACGGTAGTCGTTGTTGTCGGCTTCCAACCACAATACAAAAAAACCTAAACTTTAACTACACTCTTGCGGAGTATAGTGGCGAGTCTGGGTATCGAATCCTCAGGGAACTAGGACGAGTGAACGTGACGACAAAGGTAAGACTGTTAACCCTAACTTGACTCTAAAAAGAAAAAAAAATAAGATGATTGAGTGAGAAAGGGAAAAGGGAAAAATAAAGAAGTTAACTAAAACTAATTGGAAAAATTAAGGTAGAGACACAATCCCCCAACCCTAGTGTATTGACGGTATAAAACTAATCATAAATTTAACTGATTAATTTGACCCAGAATTTAGTACTCCCAAGCATTACGTATATGAGGTTCAAGCCCGCGTCATACTTAATCTGAGGATGAGTAAATCAGTATCGCGATAGTGACACTCGAATTGCACTCTAAATCATCACGAGTACCCAGAGGCAAATGAGATATAAAGATCTACAATTATTGTGTAACTACGCAATACGGTCATAATCAATCACTAAATTCAGCGGATTAATTTTATATGCACGCAACAACAACATCAGGTTGGGTTCATGCATGACAACCTTTAAAAACCTAGCCTAACATGGTGAATAATAATAAAAGTACTGGAAATTAAAGTTACCACGATTGAAGAACAAGAACATGCAAGAAGAAATCAAAGATTGAAGAAAAACCAGAAAAGCTCTTGAATTAATGGTGCAAAATATGTGAATCTTTCTCCTAGATGTTCCTACTTGTTATGGAGCTTTTACATGAATGAAATCTTAATAAAAATAGTCCTAATGACTAAATATATAGGCTAAGGGTCGTTTAGAAGAGTCCCCAAAACATAAAACTCTTTTGGCTAAAAGATAAGCACAAAATAAAAATCCCGTATCTGTCAATTTGTCACACTTAGAAAGCGTGACTAATTTCGTAACGGATCTTGGGGGGGGGGGGGGGTGACTAATTTTGTAACGGATCTGGAGCGTGACAAATAGTGGTTCTTTTTTCTCAGGTTCGGTTCGGTTTGGGTCTGACAGCTTTTTTCTTGGATTTCTTCTCAACTTCAAATGGGCATAACTTCTTCATCGTAGCTCGGATTGAGGTGCCGTTTTTTCCAGTGTTCTTGTAATTGAAAGCTCTTCAACTTTCTAGTTGGCCCCACCTCCAGACTATGGCTGAAAATTTACGAGAATGCCCTTCAACTCCCCGATTCTTGATGTCTTTCACTATTTTGAGTTCTCTTTGGCACTAACTTGCATGAACTATCTGTAAAACACATAGGAGATACACAAAATACGAAATACTTGCCAAAAAGGGTTAGTAGCATAAATATGAGACAAATCCAATCTATTTACACCGCACGGGATCATAAAAATACCGAAATTAAGGGGATAAATGTGAAGAATTTATGCCTAATCAGAGTGATTGATATAATACTTCTAAATCAATTATTCAATTGAGTTGTGGGAATGAGAATTAGATTAACTAAATTATATTAGTTTGTTTTGTCAATTGATGAGAATTAATTGATAAGATGAATTAATATTTGGAAAATTAGTATACTAGAATAATTAACACATTTAATTGATAAAGTGGTGGTTAAGTTTCATTCCTTGAATATTTTTAAAATTTAAGTTCATCTCAATTGTTATTACTTAGTTCTTATTTGGCACACTAGTTAGTTTGTTAATTTCATCTCTTATATTAGATTAGAGTTAATTCACCTCACCTACTTGTTTTAATATTTGAAAAATATAAAAAAATTAGAAAAACCCAAAAGTAAAAAAAAAAGGATCAAGTGAATTATATTCATAATAGTCTCTTGTTTAGCATGTTCACTCATTAGATAAGGATTGACATCATTACTTACCACTCTACACTTGAGTTTGATATATATTTTGTAGGTAATTGAGGATTTTGACTAACTTGGCTTTCAACAACGACACACAAAAAAACAAGTTATCAAATGGCGTCGTTGTCGATCTTTGGAGCTTGACGTGCTTGAGAGGATTTCCAAATTTTTAAGATTCACTTGTATTGAATTTTCAATTTTAGTACCATTTTTTTAGAAGGCTTGTATTTAGGATTTTATTACCTTGCTTGTATTGCGGTGCATAGAGACACCATTTCATTTTCATTTAAAATTGTAATAATTGAAGAAAGCGTTATAGAAAAATCGGACAAGGTAAAGAGAGGGCGTCCAAAGGCGAGGAAAAGAAGCCTCTCTACCTTGGGTCGGTACGACTCCCGAGGACGACTGAGATAGGTGTAATCTCCCCCCGATCAACTCAAATTTTTCGAAACTGATTGTCACCAACACAAATGTGACTGCACCCGTATCTATGCCACGCGGGGAGAAACCGAAAAAGTTCATTGAGGCTGACTTCAAACGTTGGCAAGGACAAATGTACTTCTATCTCACTACATGCCAATTGGGTAGGTTTGTATATGAAGATTGTCCCTCTATTCAAGAGGGAGATGACTCTGAAAAGGTTGCTACTGTCGATGCTTGGAAGCATTCAGACTACCTATGCCGGAATTATATTCTGGCTTACTTGGACAAGACATTGTACCATGTCTACTGCACGATCAAAACATCCAAGGAATTATGGAATTCTTTGGAAAAGAAGTATAAAACTGAAGATGTTGGGATGAAGAAATTTATCGTTGGGCATTTTCTGGACTTCAAAATGGTTCATTCTAAATTTGTGATCTCGCAAGTGCAAGAACTCCAAGTGATCCTCCATGACATTCATGCTGAAGGAATGTCAATTAGTGAAACTTTCCAAGTTGCTGCAATTGTTGAAAAGTTGTCACCATCTTGGACTCTGTTCAAAAACTATCTCAAGCACAAGCGTAAGGAGATGAATCTGGAGGAGTTGGTGGTCAGGCTGAGAATCGAAGAAGATAACCGTGAGTCTCAAAAGAAAAGTGGGAAGAATCCGATGGAAACAAAGGTCCATGTTGTTGAAGGTCCTAAGAAGAACAAACGAAAGTATGATGGGGAAGGCACTTCCAAACAGAACAAGAAGAAGTTCAAAGAAAAATGCTACAATTGTGGTAAACCTGGACACCGCTCAAGCGAGTGTCGTAAGCCTAAGAAGCAAAATAAAAATAACCCTCAAGCAAATGTAACTGAGGGTGAGAATATCGCCAATGATTTGGCAGATATGAATCTTTCTGTCGTGGTCTCTGAATGTAACTTGGTTGGAAATACCAAGGAATGGTGGATGGACACTGGAGCCACACGACACATTTGTGCAAACAAATGGATGTTCACCTCTTATAAGCCTTTGAAAAATGAGGAGAACCTCTTTATGGGAAATTCTTCCACTTCTAAGGTGGTGGGACAAGGAAAGATTGTTTTAAAAATGACTTCTGGAAAGGAACTTACTCTCAACAATGTTCTTCACGTGCCTGATATCCGAAAGAATCTGATTTCTGGATCTCTCCTGACTAAAAATGGTTTCAAGCTTGTGTTTGTGTATGATCGCTTTGTGTTGTCTAAAAATGACACGTATGTAGGAAAGGGCTACCTAAATGAGGGGATCTTTAAACTCAATGTTCTTACTGTAACCCCAAAAACATCTATTTCAATGAATGAAATTGCTAGTTCTTCTTACTTGATTGAGTCATCTAATATTTGGCATACTAAATTAAGACATGTTAATTATGATACTTTGCGTAGATTAATTGACTTGGAATTTTTGCCAAAATTTAATATTGCTAAAACTCATAAATATGAAATTTGTGTGGAATCTAAATTAGCTAGATTACCTTTCCATTCTATTGAAAGGATAACTGAACCTTTAGATTTAATTCACACCAACATTTGTGATTTAAAATTTGTTCAAACTAGAGGTGGGAAAAATTACTTTATTACTTTTATTGACGATTGCACAAAATATTACTATGTATATTTGTTACATAGTAAAGATGAGGCTATTAGAGCATTTAAACAATATAAAAATGAAGTTGAGAATCAATTAAGCAAAACGATAAAGTCTATTAGGAGTGATAGAGGAAGTGAATATGAATATCCATTTGAGGAATTTTGTTCTGAAAATGGGATTATTCATCAAACAACCGCTCCTTATTCTCCTCAATCGAATGGTGTTGTTGAATGCAAAAATCGTACTTTGAAAGAAATGATGAACTCAATGTTATTAAGTTCAGGAGCTCCACAAAATTTGTGGGGGGAAGCCTTACTTTCTGCTAATTGCATTCTCAATAATGTACCTCACAAAAAGACTCACAAGACACCTTATGAATTATGGAAAGGTCGAAGACCTTCCTATAAATATTTACGAGTGTTGGGGTGCTTAGCCAAAGGGATGGTTCCTAAACCTAAAAAGGTAAGAATAGGGCCAAAAATCGTGGATTGTGTATTCATCGGTTATGCTACTAATAGCAGTGCATATCGATTTCTAGTTTGTAAATATATAAATACGGTTATTGAATCGAGAGATGCTTCATTTTTTGAAAATGAATTCCCGTATAATATGACCCGAGAATCTGGTCCTTCTAAAAGGACAAATCAAGCTACTACAAGTGGTACTCATCAACCTATTGAATCAATAGAGGATGAACCAAGACGTAGTAAAAGAGCAAAAACCTCGACTTCTTTTGGTCCGGATTTTCTAACATATTTGCTAGAAAATGAACCTCAATCGTATAAAGAAGCTATATCCTTACCCGATGCTTCCAATTGGAAAGAAGCAATTAATAGTGAAATTGAATCCATATTACAAAATCATACATGGGAACTAGTGGATCTTCCACGAGGTTCAAAATCGTTAGGTTATAAATGGATCTTCAAAAAGAAATTGAAGGCTGATGGATCAATTGATAAATATAAAGCTAGACTTGTAGCTAAAGGCTATAGGCAAAAGGAAGGGTTGGATTACTTCGACACATATTCACCGGTAACAAGAATAACGTCTATTCAGATGTTAATAGCAATTGCTGCTATTAATGGACTTGAAATACATCAAATGGATGTAAAAACTGCATTCTTAAACGGTGAACTAGACGAGAAAATTTATATGGAGCTACCTGAAGGGTTCAAAGCTCCCGGACAAGAAGAAAAAGTATGTAAGCTTGTTAAATCACTATATGGATTAAAACAAGCACCTAAACAATGGCATGAAAAATTTGATAAGCAATGTTATCAAATGGTTTCAAAATTAATGAATGCGATAAATGTGTTTACTTTAAATACATTCAAAATGGATATGTCATTGTATGCCTATATGTTGATGATATGCTTATCATGGGTAGTAACTTGGAAATTGTCAAAACTATAAAACAAATGTTGAGTAGTAGATTTGACATGAAAGATTTGGGAATCGCCGATGTTATATTAGGAATTAAAATTCCTAGAACATCGGATGGACTTATATTATCTCATTCTCATTACATAGAGAAAGTACTTGAAAAATTCAAGAAGTATGATATTAGTCCTACCAAGACACCTGTAGATGTAAATTTACATCTAGCAAGAAATAATGGTGAAAGCATATATCAACTAGAATTTTCTCGTATTATCGGCAGTTTAATGTATATCATGAACTGTACGCGACCGGACATAGCATACTCAATAAGTAAGCTAAGTCAATTTACGAGTAATCCAGGAAGAGATCACTGGAAAGCAATATTGAGAGTTTTGGGTTATTTAAAATATACTCAAAACTATGGACTGCACTACTCAAAATATCCAGCTGTTCTTGAAGGACATTGCGATGCAAATTGGATATCACATACAAAAGACTCTAAGTCTACGAGTGGGTATGTGTTTACCCTCGGAGGTGCAGCCGTATCTTGGAAATCCTCAAAACAAATGTGCATTGCTTGATCAACAATGGAATCTGAATTCATTGCACTAGACAAAGTTGGAGAAGAAGCTGAATGGCTTCGAAATTTCTTAGAGGATGTTTCAAATTGGTCTAAACCTGTGCCCGCAATATGTATACATTGTGATAGCCAATCAGCGATTGGAAGAGCGCAAAATCACATGTATAACAGAAAGTCACGACATATTCGTCGTCGACACAATACCGTCAGCCAACTTCTCTCAAATGGAATTATCTCAATTGACTATGTAAAGTCAAAAGATAATATATCGGATCCACTAACGAAAGGTTTAAACCAAGAGCAAATTGAAAAATCATCGAGAAGAATGGGTCTAAAGCCTATAAATAAATAAGAATCAATATAGTGGCAACCCAACCTAGCTAACTGGAGATCCCAAGATCTAGGTTCAATGGGCAAACCGAACTACATTGTATTCAGTAAGCACTGGAGGAGATTAAATCCTATCCATTCCAAAGATGAGACAGTGCATATCTGCCGAGAAATTAGGATAAGTTATGCTTTAATGACATCCATATCTTAGTATATCTAAGTGGGGTATTGCAGGATACTCTTTATGGAAGTCACCTACGTGAGTAAGAAGGGGGCCAATTTTATGAGAATAATGAAAGGCATATTCTCTAAAATACTCACGGAACCAAGTGGTGTTCATGGCCAAAATGAACACAAACGTGAGAACCAACTGTGTTGAAGAATTGTTGTGTGAATACTGTTGTCTAGGTTTACAAAAACGGTTGACGGTTCAAGGACGTGAAGTCTACTGATTAACCAAGTAAATCCGATAGTATATCACTAAGGAAAGTTCAAGGCCACTAGGCTACTTCTCCCGATGCAATAAATCTTCAGTTTTACTCAACATGTGTCTGCATCTGCATTAGCATTTGTTCTGTTTTATTTATAGCGATATATCATTCATGTGGGGGATTGTTGGAAAATTGGACTATTTAGAAAGCTATCCAGAATTTTTTGGACAGATTTTTGAGCAACTTTGAGCTCAAATTTAGGTGGGACCCACACTAGGAAAATCGTGGGACCATATACGAACGCGTTCTCCTCCGCAAGGAGATTAACGTAGTATATTCATATGTCCAATTTTAATAAGTTATGAATGATAAATATGTCCCCAAAGTGACTAACAAAGCAATGAAAGTTAATGAATTGGGTATGTTTTAACTCTTGTCCCACATTGGAAGAGTAGTGAAAATTTGATGAGTTAATAACATCCCAAGTATGGACTAAGGCTTGGATGCCTTGGGGTATCCCAACTCTTTGAAGGGGAGATGACCTAAGATATGCACGAGTTGACTTTCGATCAAAAGTCCACACGCGCGTCCGGCTGGCTCAGTTCGGTTCGGGCCGGGCTTGGGCTTGGGCTTATAAAAATCTCCTACATTTTTTGGCCGAATTTATTTAAACTTTCTAGGCTTTAATTATTAATTAATTACGAAATTAATTAATTAATAAACTGTTGGCAGTTATTGCCAACAGTCAACAGTTAATTCGTTTAACTATTTTTGACAGTTGTTTGCCAACCGTCACCTACTTTGCTATAAATACAGATGCCTCCCTCCGTTTTTAAAAAAAAAAAAAATTCCTCCTCCAATTCCTTCCATTTCTATACCAAAAGTGTTGTCATTCTGTTCCAAAAAATTCTTTTTTTGCATTGTTGTTGAGCATAACACACAGAATTTGAGTTCATTGTAATTAATTATTGTCGTGCTATATAATTAATTGGAAAAATCCGTTCTATCTTGGGAGACAATATTCATCAACCTCGGAGCACATTGGAGGGAATAAATTGTCTTAAGGACACTGTGAGATTCACATGGCTCGGATTATCTTTCTATTTTTATTATTGTTTCTGCAAATTCAAGTAAGTTTTTATTTTTCGTAATTTCGTTTTATTTCTGTAATTAGATTATAATTCGTAATTTTGTATTTTTGTGTTTATTAAACTGTGGACATAATAATTTGTTCTTTGATTTTAGTGTCAATAATGGCAGCAACAAACTCTTTTGCACAGTGAACACTCTCAAATTCTTCTGGATTTATATGTACGTAGGTATGTGCGTGATAATATGTACAGAATTTTTTTTGCGTAGAAAACTTTTCAATTTAATATTAACAGGAATTAGTATGTAATGATCCATGGTGATGTATATGTTTGACGTCCGTGAACCATATATGTTTTTCAGAATTTTATAATTACAGGGGTATGTTTACAAATTTGATTTGGTTGATTTTAATAAGTCATGTGAAAATAACTCCTGTGAGAAATTTGTGAGGTGAGAATAAAAAGTTAAAATTAACTTGTTGTACTATTAGAAGGGTTAAAAACTGGGGTGGTTTTTTATTGTTGTCATTGACATGCCGCAAGCTTGGCATGTCAAGTAAATTGTCATCATGTGAAATGGCAAAGATTACTGATTCATTTTCTCATGAAATAAGACGTTACTCAGAAAATGGTAATGAGTCAGGGAACTTTCACCTCACGATCAACACAAGTCCCATCCCATGACACATAATCAAGTGGGCTATTTAGAGTGCTATATGATTCTTTCTCTATGGATGTATGTGTCACTTTACTTTGGAAGTATATGTTAAAGTGACGATTGATATTTTGTTTATAAGGGTGACAGTTTTTTAGAATTGTTGGAACACAGCTGTTGGCAGCAACAGCTGTTAAGATGCAAAAGATGCAAAAGTTGAAAATTGCTCTTTGGTTTGTCCCACATCGGTTAGCTCAACAAATTGAGTTGGGTATATTTACAATTTATTTGGAATCAATGGGCAAGCCCTTCGGGCTTTAGATGTTTTGTGTGTATGGGTGGGGGACTTATTGGGCCATGTCACACACGCACCGTCGTCGTTCGTCCGGCCCGGACCGAGCCCGTGTCCGGGTCCAGGTCTTGGGTCTTGGGCTTGGGCTCATTAAGTAATAATTTTTTGGACAAATCCAGAATTGTTTTTTGGGCTTTAAAAAAAAATTTAACCGTTTTTTTTAATTCCAAAAATTAAAACGTTATTATATCTGAGTTGAAATTTTCAACCAAGTTGCCCACTACCTACCTAATTTTTCTCTCCACATTTTTGTCCAACGTCTCTTTTGTTTCCCCATAAAAGAGAAATTTCACCTCCGTTTTTTATATACCTATTCTGCAACTTCTCAACACACAAAATTGATTCTAAATTTTTTTTTACACTGCAATAATAAATCCGCCCCAGATTTATTATTAGACTCGAGCAATTATTACGAATGGATGTACATGGAACGGATTGATTCTTGTGCTTTATCAATCCGTATTTTATTTATTAGAGGTTGTTTTATCCTGGGGGTGGCGAGGCATTTCTGACTGTCAGCACACTTTGGGCAGAGCCGCGAAACACCTTAAAGAGAGCGACATTGTCCGCGACTCAGCCGTGTTCTAGACTGTACCTGCTTCTGGGATTTCTTATATTTTCTGTCCCAGATTTATTTGCTCCAAAAATTGGGTAATTTCGTTCCTAATTTTTAATTTTGCATTTAATTATTTACTGCTGCAACAACAATTTTAAGGTGTTCTAAAATTCTACCATGGACGAAATTAACTCAAGTAACCTTAATAAGCCTTTCAAATATGAAGGCACCCATTTTAAACGTTGGAGAAAAAAATTGCTATTTTATTTAACTACGAAAAAAGTCGCATCATGTGTTCAATTTGACAAACCCGTAGTAAATAATCCACCTACTGTTGAGGAAAGCAAAACAATTAGAACTTGGGAGGAAAATAATTTTTTGTGCAAGAACTATATTCTGAATGCTCTAAGTGACGAACTTTATGACTATTATGCCAATTATAAAACTGAGAAAGATGTTTGAGTTGCACTCTTTAAAAAATATGACACGGAGGAGGGGGTGCTAAAAAATATGCCGTCGGTCGTTATTTGAAATTTCAAATGACGGATGACAAATCTGTTGTTGCTCAAACCCATGATTTGCAAATGATTGCCCATGAAATAATTTCCGAGGGTAAGGCTTTAGATGAGCAATTTCAGGTGGCTGTAATTATTGATAAATTGCCTCCACTGTTCAAAGAGTTTAAAAATATTTTGAGGCATAAGTCTAAAGAATTTTCACTAGAGTCACTTATTACTAAATTGAGAATTGAGGAGGAATCCCGAAAACAGGACTATAAAGATGAAATTCTTGTTGTGTCTAACAACAAAAATCAGAAAAAGAACCACACTCCAGTTGTTTTAAAGGCAAATGGAAAAAATATGAAAAATCAGAAAAAGAGCCACAACCAGAATTTTAAAAATCAGACTCAGACTCAGAATAAGTATAAGAACCCTGGAAATGGACAGTCTAGCAATTCGGGACAGTTTCTCTGTTTCAAGTGTGGCAAGCCTGGCCATATGGCTCGCAAATATCGCAATGTGCCACAAGCACAAGCAAATTTGATCGAAGAGGACCTATGTGCTATGTTTTCATAAATCAACATGGTTAGCGGTGCCGAAGGGTAGTGGTTGGATACTGGCGCTTCCCGCCATATCTGTTATGACCGTACTATGTTTAAGACTTATTCTGAGACTGCAGATAAGAAGGTGTTATTGGGTGATTCTCACTCCACTGAGGTTGCTGGTACTGGAAATGTGGAATTAAAGTTCACTTCGGGAAAGATTGTTATCCTCAAAGATGTTCTTCACACTCCCGAGATAAGGAAAAATTTGGTTTCGGGCTATCTTCTCAACAAAGCTGGCTTTACTCAAACTATTGGTGCTGATTTATTTACTTTGACCAAAAATGGAATTTTTGTAGGCAAGGGTTATGCCACTGATGGGATGTTTAAGTTGAATGTTGATGCTAATAAAATTTCTCCTTCTGCTTATATTGCTTGTTCATTTAATATTTGGCATGCTAGGCTTTGTCATGTTAATAAAAGACTTGTTAAAAATATGAGCACTTTAGGATTAATTCCAGAATTATCATTAAATGATTTTGAAAAATGTGAATGGTGTAGTCAAGCAAACATCACTAAGACACCACATAAATTTGTTTTTAGAGAATCTGAACCACTTGATTTAATTCATTCGGATATTTGTGAATTGGATGGTGTCACAACTAGAAATGGCAAACGTTATTTTATAACTTTTATTGATTATTGTTCTGATTATTCATTTGTGTATTTAATGAAAAATAAAAGTGAAGCGTTTGACATGTTTAAAATTTTCCTAAATGAAATTGAAAATCAATTTAATCAGAAAATAAAAAGGTTACGTAGTGATAGAGGCACCGAATATGATTCTGGACCATTTATTGAATTTTATAAAACCCACGGTATTATTCACGAAAAAACTGCCCATTATTCGCCCGAAATGAACGGTAAAGCCGAAAGAAAAAATAGGACATTAACTGAATTAGTTGTTGCTGTTTTATTAAATTCAGGGGCTGCCTCACATTGGTGGGGTGAAATTATTTTGACTGTGTGTCACGTGCTTAATAGAATTCCTAAGACTAAAATGAAAATATCTCCTTATGAAATTTGAAAAAATATTAAGCCCAACGTGACATACTTTAGAACGTGGGGGTGCTTAGCCTATGTACGTATACCCGACTCTAAAAGGTCTAAATTGGCAAGTAGAGCATATGAGTGCATTTTTATAGGCTATGCTATTAATAGCAAAGCATACCAATTTTATGACTTGAAAAATCAAGTAATCATTTAATCAAGTGACGCCGATTTTTATGAAGATAAATTTCCTTTTAAATTGAGGAATAGTGGGGGCGAGTCATCCACTAATATTTCTTTAAATAAAAATAAAGAAAATAATGAATCCATTTTAGAAATTCGAAAAAGTAAAAGGGCTCGTGTAGAAAAAGATTTTGGTCCCGACTTTTATGCTTACACTTTAGAGGAGGATCCTAACATTATTCAAGAAGCTTTATCTTCTTTAGATGTCGATTTATGGCAAGAGGCTATTAATGATGAAATGGATTCTTTGGAAACAAATAAAACTTGGCATTTAGTAGACCTTCCTCCTGGGTGTAAAACAATTGAGTGTAAATGGATTCTTAAAAGGAAATTAAAACCTGATGGCACTGTTGAAAAATATAAGGCACGTCTTGTTGCTAAAGGTTTTAGACAAAGAGAAAATGTATACTTTTTTGATACATTTTCACCCGTGACTAGAATAACGTCTATACGTATACTATTTGCTATAGCTGCCTTAAATGATTTAATTGTACACCAAATGGATGTTAAAACTGCATTTTTAAATGGAGAATTAGAAGAAGAGATTTATATGGATCAACCTGAAGGTTTTATTCTACACGGTCAAGAAAATAAAGTATGTAAATTAGATAAATCTCTTTATGGACTCAAACAGGCACCTAAACAATGGCATGATAAATTTGATAGCCTAGTCATCTCTAATGGGTTTAAAATTAATGAAAGTGACAAATGCATTTATTATAAATATGTTAAGAAGATTTGCACTATCATATATATTTATGTTGATGACTTGCTTATATTTGGTTCCAATATTCATGCCGTAGAAAATGTTAAATCATTATTATGTGCCAACTTTGATATGAAGGATTTGGGTGAAGCTAGTGTAATATTAGGAATTAATATTGCTAGGTCAGAAAAGGGACTTTCTTTGGATCAATCTCATTACATTGAGAAAGTTCTAAAGAAATATAATTACTTTGACTGTAAACCTGCTAGTACTCCATTTGACCCTAGTGTAAAGTTATTTAAGAACACTGACGACAGTGTAAACCAAAATGCTTATGCAAGCATTATTGGTAGCTTACGTTATGCTACAGATTGCACTAGACCTTACATAGCTTATGCTGTGGGAGTACTATGTAGATTTACCATTAGACCTAGTATGGAGCATTGGCATGCTATTAAGAGGGTCATGCGGTACCTTAAAAGGACGATTAACCTCGGATTACACTATAATAAGCATCCCACTGTCCTTGAAGGATTTAGAGATGCAGATTGGAACACCCTATCTGATGATTCTAAGGCTACTAGTGGATATATATTTAGCATCGCTGGTGGTGCAGTTTCTTGGAAATCTAAGAAACAAACTATTTTGGCTCAATCCACTATGGAGTCCGAGATGATAGCGCTAGCTACTACTAGTGAAGAGGCGGGTTGGCTAAGAAACCTCCTGTCAGATGTCCCATTATGGGAAAGACCGATACCAGCCGTTTTGATTCATTGTGATAGTACCGCGGCTATTGCAAAAGTTGAGAATTGTTATTATAATGGTAAGAAACGACAAATATGTCGTAAGCATAGTACTGTTAGATAATTTATCTCTACGGGTGCTGTGAGGGTGGATCATATACGGTCTGAACAGAACTTAGCTAATCCTTTGACGAAATGACTAGCTAGGGAGAAGGTGTGGAACACCTCGAAAGGGATGGGACTAAAGCCCTTGGATAAATGAGTCATTTGTGATGGTAACCCAACATATAGACTGGAGATCCCAAGAAATATGTTCAAAGGGTAATAACAAATCACAAGTGATATGGGTTGAATCATGCAATTATTAATTAATATAGAACGGGGTTTTACTCCGAGTCCGTCCCTATGGAGCATGATATCCTGAAGCGAGTTAAGAATGAGTTATGATAACTCTTAATGAGATCTATAGCTCTATTTTGAGTGGGGTACTTAGCTACAGGAGTATTCTTGATAGACTCACCTATGTGAATGTGGAAGTGTGGCCGCTTCCTATGGATATTTGGGGCAAATTCCTAAAGCGTTCACTATACTGGGATAGAAGCACATGGTCGTAATGTGCTAGCTATTATAATTACATCAAAGTAGGGTTGTGTGTGGGATGTTGTCAAAGATAGAGTTCAAAACTATGGTTACTCTAGTATATTCTGAATCATCTTTACTACGTAAAGGTTCAAGTCGAAAGACACCTTTGCTTATGCACAATTCTATGAATTATTGCTCGATAAAATGTTTTCAAATTTTGCAAGTGGGGGATTGTTGGAACACAGCTGTTGGCAACAACAGCTGTTAAGATGCAAAAGATGCAAAAGTTGAAAATTGCTCTTTGGCTTGTCCCACATCGGTTAGCTCAACAAATTGAGTTGGGTATATTTACAATTTATTTGGAACCAATGGGCAAGCCCTTTGGGCATTAGATGTTTTGTGTGTATGGGTGGGGGACGTATTGGGCCAAGTCACACAAGCGCGCGTGCGCCGCCACCGCCGTCCGACCTGCCCAGCCCGTGTCCGGGTCCGGATCTTGGGTCTTGGGCTTGGGCTCATTAAGTAATAATTTTTTGGACAAATCCAGAACTGTTTTTTGGGCTTTAAAAAAAATATTTTTTAACGCTTTTTTAATTCCGAAAATTAAAACGTTATTATATCTGAGTTGAAATTTTCAACCCAGTTGCCCACTACCTACCTAATTTTTCTCTCCACGTTTTTGTCCAACGTCTCTTTTGTTTCCCCATAAAAGAGGAATTCCACCTCCGTTTTTTATATACCTATTCTGCAACTTCTCAACACACAAAACTGGTTCTAAATTTTTTTTTATACTGCAATAATAAATCCGCCCCAGATTTATTATTAGACTCGAGCAATTATTACCAATGGATGTACATGGACCGGATTGATTCTTGTGCTTTATCAATCCATATTTTATTTATTGGAGGATGTTTTATCCTGGGGGTGGCGAGGCATTTCTGACTGTCAGCACACTTTGGGCAGAGCCGCGAAACACCTTAAAGAGAGCGACATTATCCGCGACTCAGCCGTGTTCTAGACTGTACCTGCTTCTGGGATTTCTTATATTTTCTGTCCCAGATTTATTTGCTCCAAAAATTGGGTAATTTCGTTCCTAATTTTTAATTATGCATTTAATTATTTACTGCTGCAACAACAAGAATTGTGAAATTTTGGCTTTGGAAGTATATGTTAAATCCAAAAATAAAAACAAAAGTCCACTATCCTCATCCCTGCCTCAGAGACCTTTTTTCTAGCAAACACAATGAAGACGGAGAATTTCATAAATTTCTTAGCAAACACAATGAAGAGAGAGCATACGATCAATTGGGTATTGTTGAAAATGACAAGATTCAATGGGTTTTATTGGAATTGGAGAGATTGTATATGGGAGTGAGAAAATTGAGGTGGGTCTTGGTGATTAAGTAAGTTTAGGGATGAAAGTAAATTTAGAAAATTTGATAGTAAGCAACAATTGGATGTTGTTGAAAATGATGAAATCCAAGTGGGTTTTGATGAAATTGGAGAACTTATAGCGATGAAGTCCAGGTGGATTTTGGTGGAATTGGAGAGGTTATTGAATGATTAGGAGGAAATTGAGATGGGTTTTGATGAAAATGGAAAAAATTTAGCTGATAAACGTCCTGTTAGTTCTATTAATCCGAGTTGGATCAATCCAGGGTTGAGGATTTAGTATTCAATATCATTTCCAAGCATGTCATTATTTGTTTTTGAAGTTTTTAATTGAGTTAGAAACTAGAATTATTATAATAAGGTTTTACTCATGTAATTTAATTTTTTTTAAATATCTTCTACTTTGTTGGATTAATATTGATTGTAATATCCAGTGTTGTTTATAAGAATTTCATGTTATCATTCTGAATTATTTCATTCCTCAAGGCTCAAGTTATATTGCATAATGTGTTGGTTGGTTATTGAAATCATATTTTCTTATAGGTTGTTAATTATATGTCATGTAAATCTAATAAAAAAAATTAATAGTGGGAGTGAAAATGATTGAAGCCAGTGATTGAGATGGTGGTGCATTGAATTCATTTTTTTTAAATTGACTTTTTTAAGCCTTTTTTCTAATCAAATTGTTTCATTAGAAAATGACTTTGTTGATGTATCCATTGATTCATCTCATGACATTCATTTTATAATTTATTTCATTACTGCATTTTCTCCATTGAGCTGTAAATAAACAAACATAAGGAAGAAAAAAATAAGTCATAACTAATATTATCTAATGGGTTTTCTGAAATGTTTGAAATGTACACCACCTCTTTGGTTTAACTTGAAATAGGGGAAAGGCTCGCGTAATTAGTATTTGTATGTCAATATTTTCTATTACTAGCATTTTTGCAATATATTGAAAAGGAGAACTCTAATACCAATATGAAATTATGTTTTAATGAAAGAGCAAATCATATAGATTTACATTTCCATAAGATTACTCTAAAATTCAAGTGGAATAGACAACGATACTTGAGCCTTTTTAGGGGGATGAACATCATTTATCATTCTATTATATAAATATAAGTTGTGTGTATGGTATGTTTCCAGAACGCTTATTTTAAAAATCACAAAATTATCGCACATGGCGACTCACTCGCGCATCGCGCGGGTTTACACCTACTTTAATTTATAACTTAAATCAATTGCCAGGTTAAATTCCAGTTAAAAAAAAATAGATAAAATAAATTTTTTAGGAAATTTTGTGATATAAGTCGGTCTTAAATTAAAAAACAAGTTGTCCATAAAATCGGTTGTCCCTAATTAATCAATTAATTAGCAAACAAAACCATGCAACAAAATAATTAAGAGATATTAGAAAACATAAATAAATGCAAATGGAAACTAAAAAAATCAAATTCCCTATCCATCGTGGCCTAAGCTTCCTGTGGGAGAAAACTCCTTAAGGACTAAGGTCTCTTTAGAAAGAGTCCTTGCTACAAAAGAATTAGGGAAGAAAGATAATCCCTTTTGAAGCAAACCACTGAACAATAGTATTTGGGATAAAAAAACATTCATTAGTACCCTGCCACCGGGAAACTACCATTATAGTGGTCATGACCCCCTATATCGGGATAAGATTGTCGTTATAGTAGCTTAAGATCTCGCCCAGTGCAACTTTTCTGTTTTCTTTTATTCTTCCTTCTTTCTTCATCCTTTGTTTTTATCTTCTGCAACTTCATGAAAACCTCCATGGAAGACCTTAAAACTTACGCAAAATATGGAAATCCTCAATAACCAAAGAAATAAGGAGCATGAACATAAAAATCACATCCCCTCACAAACTTCTCCAATAAAATGATTGAATTATAAAACCATAATTATTACAACCAAATAGAATCCATGAGCATAAAATAACCAAGGATAAACCATCGTAGGAACTATTGACATAAAACACATTCATATGACCATTATGGAAGGTATATAGTCATTCATATCCTATAAAGCCATGTTAGTACAAAATATACACATCCATGCACATATTTTCTAACACGAAACATCGGTTATAATGATGGACAACATGGATCTCTATAAAACATTATCAATTTATAACTTGGTCTTTGATACCAATTATTGAGGATCGATATAGGTGGAAAAAATTCACCCCAAAAACTTTGAATGATCATGCAATAGAAAAATACAAAAATTACTAGGTTTAAAGCATAAACCTAAGGTTTCTATTACAATACCTTAGCGGCTCTTATTGGCGATCTGAATGAGAAGAAAAAGTATTTGAAGAAGGTGAAGGGGATGCCTTTTTTTACTCTTCCAAGGCAAACTAAAAAGTGCTGAAAGCCTCAGATCTTCTAGTATATCAAGGGGGCTTTTAGCATTCTCATACTTAACTTATTTTTTGCTCCAGTGGGTTATAATAATCCATTGATTAGGTTTACTAATGGAAACAATACTTTTAAGTATATCAAGGAGGTATCACAATCCAATATCTTTCTTGGATGAGGATTACTCAAAATTATGATCTTAGACCTACTCAGACAATGATTGCTCAACTTGAGGGGATAGATTGATCCAATCTAAATTGAAGTACACCCATAACAATCAAAGCAACAACTGTGCAAACATCCCAATCCTCACAACTCTCGGGATTAAGAACCTATGCACCCTTTTTAAACTTTATGAGATTGTCCAAGTGTAATTTGGTCAACACCTAGACTAAAATCTCATTGTTGGTCCTGTTCAATTCATTCCTAAATGTACAGATCACAATCCTCTTTTGGAATATCGAACAAGTTCTCTAACCTTTATAAATATTTCCCTATTTGAGATAAACTACTAAAACTGGACTCACAATTATATCGATACAATGTCAACTCTCTTTTTAGGTTGTGAAATGTTCAATTGTACAAGAAATAAAATTTCGATCTCCTGTGATTGGGTCAAACTCAACTCACCGAAATTCCTACTAAGTCCAATTGATCGACATAGCATTCAATAAAATTTCTAAAGCATAGATATAAGTCATTCTCATAAATATGATTCTTATTTCAAATGAACTTGACACACCTTTCTTCAAAAATAAAATGTCATACATGGTTTTAAGATTAAATCCCTAACAACTCTATAGTATTGCGGGATCCAACCCATATCACTCGTTCATCTAATTCCTCATGGATAAATCTTCGTAACTCTTATATTTCATGATTTCTTTCACATCTTGTTGATATATATTGTAACACCCCGCTAAATTCTAACGTCGGTTGCCACCAAAATTAATTCGGGCGTTAATAAATTAAATATCATCCTTTATAAATTACGCAAGTGAACGGAGTGCTAATGCGATAAAATAAATTCAAATCCACAAGTGACAAGGTATAGAGAATCTAAATCCCACAACAACAAAAGAGAAACTTCAAATCTCAATTTCTTCAATTACAACAAATCTCTCGAAATAATACAACTATCTAACTCGAATAAAAATACAAATCTCCAAAGCTCTATACATCAAAATAATACAAATCTTCCAAAAATATTCTTCTCAAAATAATCCATGCTAAAATCATCCCAATTGGTCCATAGCGCTCGAATCCACACTAACCTGCCAACTAAAAGAAAATATGGAGAAGTACACAATACGACAAGAAAGATGCTCAACAAATATATGTTAGCGATGAATAAAACGTAACAACACGAGTACGAATATTCAAATCGAAATGCAAATCTCAAAGCATTTATCAATATAATTTCTCAACAACACATCAATGGGTCACCAGGCCTCACCCCATCCGCATATGCTTTATCAAGCCATAGCCGGGAATAGGTATTTTGGCGGGTACTCAACATCTGTGCCATATTAAATTCTCTTGACAACGTGCTCCTCAATAACATAATGATACCACATGAATCAAAATAATTTCAATAATTATTTTCCAGATTTCAATGAATTTATCAATTCAAATATGAGTTCAATTAACAAGAATTCAAAGAGAATGACACTCGCGAGATTTAAGGAGCATATTGTGTAAAACCCCATACCTCAAACCATGATGAGAAACCAACGATCACATCCTCAAGATCAACTCAAAAGATATACAAAATCTCCTCCAAGAACCTCTAACAAAATAGCCCCAAGAATACCTCTAATCTAAGGTTGGAACTCACAAATCTCAAGAGCCAATGTGTATATAAAAAGAAGAGGAATATAAAATATATTTGCTGCCAAAATTTGTGCCAAAAGTATGTTAAAAATGTTGCCCACGACTTCCTTTTATAATGCAAAGAAATGAAGAGTTGGAATCCAAAAGACTCCTTTAAATAAGGCAAAGAAATGAAGAGTTGGAAGTCAAAACAACTCCAAGAGTTAAAAACATTTTAAAATCATTTTAAAATCCGTTTTAACTCCGATTTCGAAACCGTTTGAAATTCTCGCCTTTAAAAATAATAACCAACATATTTGAGCAATAAAAATAATTTTATTAAAAACTTTATTTTCCTCCATTTTCCAAAATTAATTAAAATAGCCAAAAATTACACGGGTTGTTACACCTTAGCATGCGACAGATATGAGACATATTAAATTTTAATCCACAAGATAAATATTTTAAATCAATACCAATATTAAGAACATCCAACTGATTTCACCAAAGTGCGATGTAAAGTCCGTCACATGCAATCTCCGAATATCTCAATTATTATAATAAACCAAACCCAACGGAAGTCTTAAGACAACTTTGGAACTGAAAGGCCCAATAAAACCCAAATATAGTCTCACGATAAATACGAATGAATAGGAGAAGAAACAAACTACTAGAACAATAATATAACTCCAACTGCACTTTCGAAAGATCTCCAATAATTCCTATGCAGCTACTCCAATTAAATCCCTAAAAATATTAGTCAACGCATGTGTCAGAGCCAAGGCCCTGAGCATGAATACCGTCTACTCCTTTCAATTAGGGTCCTTGAACCCAGGCAATAGTGCTATACATATCGACCATAACAATAGAATCTTTTAATTAAAATAAAGTCTATAGTCATCAACAGTAAATTTCTAAGTACCCACAAGGTTTAAATGTGTCACACCAATATTATTTTAAATTTAACTCAAATCCCACGATGTTAATGTGTTTGAATTAACCAGAATTATTTTATCTCACTTTATTATTAGGTATAGCGGTCCTCCCGCCATGCGTGATTTACACCAAAATACAAATCCCCTTGTCACACTCGTCGTCTGATCCGTTTTTATCATGCGATCCTCGACATATGACAAGGTTCCACACATGACACGACATAAATCTCCCTCTGACCCGGTTAAACTGTCAGCTCGGACACATTCTGTCGCCAATAAATTTTAATATCCGCTTTAATCTTGCGGTATTAATTTCCCAAAATTTCTCATACTCATTATTCACATAAATTTACCCCACCCTTAAAAAGCGATGTGAAAATCCTCAAAATATCCCTTAGTCCCAACTAAAGGTTCCCAAAACAAAATTTTCGGCCCATCTTTAATAAATGATGATTATAACAATTTCACTTCACCTAGATATCAATCCTAGGTTATCGCAACAACAGTAAATATAGAGAATTTGCCCCCACCCCAATTTATATAACCCGCATAGACTCATACTAACTAGTCCCATACCTAATTAGCATAAATTGTAACTAAGGCCCACTTACTAGTCACATACCTAACAAGTGTACTATAACAAGGGGTGAAAACCAATTATCTACAATACCCAATATTCCCGAAATATTCAAAATTATAATATTTCATAAGTGACAATATCAACAATTTATGATAATATTCTCAACAACAATAAATTCCCAAATAAATGATTTTTAATCTAAATAGGGGAAATCAAGAACACATAATTATTTTGATTTTCCGAATCATTATTACTCGCAAGTTCCATATTAGCTATTTTTTTTCTAGCACAAGTAATTTAATTAATTTAGTAATTTCTTTACATAAAACATCCAAATTAAATTTATAAGGGCTCCTCTACATGTATATATCCATAATATAACCAACTACGTAAATACAATCCAAATAACAACAAAGTTATAATTATTTGGTATCATTAATAATTTATACAAAACAGTCCTGAAATTTATTTCTTCAAAATATTATGTTCTTAATTTTATTTTAGAAGACATGAGTTTAATGGACGCTACAATCAAGACACATAACACTAAAGGAAAAGAATAAGATAAACATGCCTGATTTTTAGATGTAGAAATTGACGAGAGATTCGAGTTCTCTTTGAAAAATTGATCGAAACCCCCTCTTGAACCACCTTGAAATATTTATGTTTAGTCCCTCAAAATTGAGCTTGAAAAACCTGCTTTAATGGAGGTTAAGGTTTGGAGGTGGAAGATGATGGAAAAGTTGGGAGTTGGCTCTTAGGTGAGTGGGGAATGAGTGTTAAAATCTCAACCCCAAAATCATGCATATAGCAAAATTTCTGGGAGCGTCGATCGATCTTCAAAAAGGGTCGATCGATCTATCATACATAATATCTGACAGTTTCCCTTAAAAATGTCATAAGGCAAAATATTAAAAATTTCATTAAAAATTCGTTTTAAATCCAATTTCAATTCCGCTTTAAGTTTTATTCTTCTAAAATCATTACCAACATATTTAACAAATAAAATTTTTAAATTTCAAAAATTTATTTTTCCCGAATTATTTCACTTTTATTTAAAAATACCCATTTTAAAAATCCGGATTGTTACATATATTCAACATGTGATGATTATTCTTTAAGGTTTTGCGTACTCCTTCCTCTACTTAGAGCATTTCTCACCTAATGAATAGGTGTACGAGTGACCTCATGATGCCGAGAAGATCACTCATTATTCTCTCATGTCAACTCTAAAGAGCATTATCTTCCCGTCTCTGCCTGGCAACTTTCTCCTACTTGCCTCATAGGCGGTGGTGATATTGGAATCCTAACAAGGATGGTATTATTCATATCCTCCGTCAGATTTGTCCTCCTATGGTTGATAACGAGATATGGTAGTGATCTCGTCATGCTGGGAATTAATAATGGATCTGATCCATCAAGGTGGGGGTGAGACATATCCATTTTGCTGGATACCTTACAAATTATGGTGGTCTTCCTTAGTGTTAGAAATGATATTGTATTTGAGACCAAGTTTAGCTAGTGAGATTGAAAGGAAGTCGTCTTCCATATATGCTGCCAGTCATAAGTACACAAACTCACATGTGGTGAATAATGAATCACACAAGACACAATAGTAAAACAGAGTAAAAGTAATGTAGAGGAACACACACAAGATGAGACACGGGATGTAAGTGAAAATCTCATATGTCCACATATGGGAAAGGATCGTTATATTAATATCTAATATTACAAATTGGTAGAGTTAGGCTTTAATTTTAACATTCCCCACCTTAGATCGATGCCTGAAATCTATACTACTTCATATAAGATACCTATTTAAGGTGGAATCTCCTTGTATCTGTTATATTTTTGTCAAAATCTTTTACATTTGAATATATCTGAAAGTGATCTTATCCGTTAGTGTTGGCTAGCTCCCCATTCTGAAAACGTCCAAAATGGACAGTTTTGCTCATCCAAAATGATACTTTACTGGATCATATGGGTGAAGGGTCCCTAATAAAGAAAAAAAGGTTCTCTATTTGAAGTTAGGGTTTTCTTCCACTTATTTAGCTGGTAGTTCATGAATCCCTTATAACTTTTGAGTCATAGTTTCTTGTTTCTCAAGGAGCTAGAGTAGTAGGAAGAGAATCGGAAAGAGTTTTGTGGGGGAACACCTGATGGTCTCTATGGTAGCCATAGTTATCAGAATGTATATCCCCATAATATATTCGTCATAATTTCTACCATGGTGATACTACCAATGAATATAATATAGAGTAACTTTTCATTACTACAACTATGTCATGCCAAAAGTAAATACTCGAGAAACTTTATACTTTATCTTTTGGATTATGTCCTGCAAATATAAGAATTATAGACTTATATGCTGCAAAAATGGAAGTTTAGTGATAAAAATATGTTTATGCATTGGAATGATCATCTTGGTCACCCAAAATCCAATATGATGCTTAGAATTATTGAGAATACATTAAGAAACAATTAAAGAACCAAAAGATTATTTTATGAAATGATATGACATGTACTTATTTATTCTCACGGTAAATTAATCCTTAGGACATCTGTATAAAATAATTATTATCAAGTTTCAAACTTTATTAAAACAAACCTATGGGGATATTTGTGATAATATCACCCTTAGTGCGGACCATTTAAATTATTTATGGTCCTTATAGATGTGTTCGCAAGATGGTCAGACGTTTATTTACTCTCAACTCGCAATGTTGAATTCACACACTTATTTGCTCAAATAATTCAGTAAGAATCACACTTATCATACTATCGGATCAAGTCATTTTATTTTGATGGTGCTGGTAAATTTACATCTCGTACATTTTATGTCTATTGCTTGTCTATAGAAATTGACATGGAACACCCAACGGCTCATGTCCATACCCAAAATGTTATCGTAAAATCTCTTATTAAGTATCACTAATTCATTTCCCAACCTATGTTTATGAGAACCAAATTACTAGTGTATAACCGGGGACATTCCATATTGCATGGTGAAATATTTTTTCATCTCCAACTAACAGCTTATCATTAATACTCACCTTTTCAACTTGTTTTAGGTCATGAACCAAATAATTTCCATGTGTGCACTTTTGGATATGATGTTCAAGTCCCTATTGCACCACCTCAGTGCACAAAAGTGGGTCTCTAACGTAAACTAGGTATTTATGTTGGTTTTAATTCACCTACTATCATTAGATATCTTAAACCTTTAACTGGTGATGTGTTTATTTCACCCATTGCGAAATTTCATATTAATGAGTTAGTTTTCCTGCCATTAGAGGGAGATAATAAGAAATTTAAAAAAAAAAGACGTAAACTTACTTGGAATATGCCAAATTCGTCTCATTTTGATCCTTTCGCTTCTCAATGTGAAACTAAAGTACAAAGGATCACTCATCTCAAAAATATTGCAAATAAATTCCCAACACAAAATAAATTGCCCAACACATTTACAAATGCAACAAAAGTAGGTAGCTCACATATAGCATGTACAAATGATACTGCACGAGTTGATATTCCAATTGAAAAGCCTATGAGTATGAAAATAATAGGAAAAATAATACTCCTAAAGAGATTATGGATATAAATTCCACAATTACCAAAAAAAATCTAAAAGAAGAAGTCCTTTAAGAGACATAACCCCTAAAGAGGCAAAGTTACCTAACAAAGAAATTTCTATAAATTACGAATGCACTAGAGAATTGTGGAACCATAAGAAAATTACTATAAATGATATATTTTCCTTTCATAGAAAATGAAGTTATCGAACCTCGCTCTATTAATGAATGTCGACAAATATATGATTTGCCAAAATGGAAAGAGGTATTCCAAGAAGAATTGGATTCATTTGCAAGGCGATAATTCTTTGAACCTGTAATATAAACACCTAAAGATGTAAATCTCGTAGCTTGCAAATGAGTGTTTGTAAGAAAACCTAATGAGAATGATGTGGTTATTTGATATAAATCCAAACTTTATGTATAAGTCTTATCACAGACACCCTGGGATTGATTATGAAAAAACCTACTCACATGTAATGGATGCAATTATATTTCTATATTTAATCAATCACGCAATCACAGAAAGATTCGACATGCATCTAATGAATGTGGTAACAAGATATCTATACGAAATTTTAAATTCAAATATTTATATGGAAGTACATAAAGGATATAAATTTCCAGAAGATACACAACGTAATATTTACTCAATTAACCTTATGGATTGAAATAATTTGGAATATTATGGTATAATCGCCTTGGTGAGTTCTTGGTAAAACAATGGTATATTAACAATCATATATGTCATTGTGTATTTTTTAAGAAAATTTAATATGGATTTATTATCATTTCAATATATTTCGATGATATAAATATAAAATGTACTCCAGAATATCTTACAAAATCGTCTTAATATATAAAGAAAGAAATCGAGACAAAAGATCTCGGGAAAATAAAATATTAGCTTGGTTTATAGATAGAACATATCTCAAGTGAAGTCCTTATCCATTAAACAAATTATACTGAAGTCTTAAAATTCTTTGACATGGATAAATGCAATCCACTAAGTTCTCCAATATATGCTAGATCACTTGATAACAAAAAGGATTTATTTCTTCCTAAATGAGACAATGACATGATTATTTGTATTGAAGTACCCTATCTAAGTGCTATATATGCAATGATATATTTGGCACAATATACTAGACTTGATATTGATTTTTTAGTAAATCTATTATTGAGATTTAGTTGATATGCAACTCAACGATATTAGAATGATATCAAGTATATTATGACATGCCTTTGAGGAACAAGCAGTATGGGTTTATTTTACTTAAGGGAATCATACAAACACCCCTATTTAAAATATATTTAGACGTTGGATACCTTTATGCTCCTCACAAATCTCGTTTGTAAATAAGGTGTGTATTTATGTGTGTTAATGCTGAAAATTTTTGACAATCTAGAAAGAAAACATTACGATCCACATCATCCAACCACTCAAATATACTCACACTCCATGAAGCAAAACGTGAATGTGTCTAGTTGAGATCAACCACATCAGAACTAAATGAAAATTTCCTTCATCCATAGACATTCCAAAAAACACAAAGACTATATCCTTGTATTGCCCAAATTAGTGGAGAATGTATCAACGGTGATAAGACAAAACGCATTTCACCAAAGCCCTTCTACAAGCAAGAGCTCCAAAAAAGTCATGAAACTGATATGATATAAATTCATTCAAATAATACCCTTACTGATTTATTCACTAAAGCATAACCAATATAAACTTTGAAGTAGTTGGTATATGGTATCGGCATGAGACAATTCTACAATTAATCTTCTTAAAATTAAAGGTATTTTTATAAGGGGGTATTAGTTTATAACATATAGTGGATACTAGTCTGGGTATCCAATGGATAGTGTTATAATTGAGAGTTGTTAAACATGTGTGAATACCCATAATACTCTCTAAAGTTGGAAGAACGACAATGCAATGCTAGAAGCGTAATGTGTCAAGCATCTAAAGGTACAAGCACGACAAGGCAATGCTAAAAGAATGAGGTGTTAAGCATGTAATGAAGTTGCGGGGATATGTGCAAAAGCCTAAATAGAAGTTAATTTTTAAATTTTAAAATTAAATATCAAACTTAAACAGATTTACCCCAAATTACACTTGGCATCAATTTTAAACGAAAGTTGTGTAAACTAATTTTAGCCAATTTTATTTTATCCTAAAACATGCATCTAAGCGATAGCATGATAAAGTAAAATAAAGAATCACATAACACCCTATGTACGAGAAAAATCCAAATTGGAAAAATCTCAGATGACAAATAAATTCACTATCATAAGGAATAAAAAAAGTCGACAGATGACTTATATAATGACTTGATGCCCCCACAAGCCTTGACGCATATTCTATCTTTAGCATCTCCACTATAGTGAATCGCATGAGTCCACCCATGCAACTTCCACAACATTTGAGTCCTCACATTCCTCTGTGTCCATCGATAAGTCTCAGCAACCGTCTATGGATCTGGAACATGGATGCACTGCTTCTTTACCTAAACACCACAAACATGGAGTCCATCGTGTGAAAATATCAAACACAAAATCCACCTTAAGAAACATACTCAATAAAGATGATGATGACTAAAACCTTCTTAGTGACCATAAATTAGAGATCTCAAACGAGCATAAAGATTGAATCTTGGATCTCAAAATGTTTGGGTGAAATTAGGGTTTGGATGCTTTTTATTTTTCATTGAAAAGTGATTTTTGCCAAAATTCTCAACTTAAAAAGTTCCCAACATGTTTATTTATAGAAAACACAATTTTTGAGGCAGCAAAATCTCGTTCGAAAGAAAATATATGTTCATTAGAACGAAGTGCATAATCTGGTTTGAACCAAACAGAACCTCGTTCGAATGAACATGCATATTTTCTTCGAATATACTTTGAACGAGGTTCAAACAAAGTTTTCACTGTTGATAGAACTTCCTCATTTGAACTTCATTTGATTGTCATTCTAACGACATAGCCATCTTGTTCGAACAAACAAAAAAATCGTTCGAACTAACTACATGAATTCATTTGAACAACATTAAAAACTCGTTCGAACGATTTTGTTCACAAACAAACTTTTTCTTATAAAACTCCTTTGTGAAAAATAGCTTCAAACATATACACCCAATGATATCCAGGAATCAAACTAAAATGCATTCATAGTCTTTTATATTCCTCGGAATGTAAAGACAAAACGTGATAAGAAACATGTCATGATGATGTAGATGATCTAACTTGGCCACTACGTCTTCAATAAAATACATCATAGGCTTGAAAGGTCAACACACTTAAGTCCTAACCTATGACTCAATGATTTTGTCCAAACACGGAATAAGACAAAACATATAAATTGACTTTATTTGGTAATTTGTCCTTACAAATCTCCCCTTTCGGCTATTCTTGGAAAAAAACAAACAATAAAAACTCCTATGGTTCGTCAAACTCATCTAAGAGTCAATCCCCAACTTTAAAAGGAAAAAGGAAAATTTGACTGTCTCATAAATCTTGAATAGCTTTGTTCTCTTGTAACTTTGTCGCATGTAGCAAACCTGCACACTTAAACACACCTTCAAATGCAAAGAGAATATAATGGTGTATAAAATCTATATAAGAATAAAACTCCCCCTATGTCTAACGATTCCCACCTAGGTAAGACATATCCCCCTAAGATAAAGATCTCCTCCTAAAACAAAAGTGAAATATACCATTTCTCCCCCTTTTTGTTCAGGAATAGACAAAGAAAGAATTCATGATAAACCATTTCTCCCCCATATACCATATCTCCCCCAAAATGTGAGAACATGTGATACCAATTGAAAATATATAGG
Organism: Sambucus nigra; assembly: GCA_949130495.1. Classification (NCBI taxonomy): domain Eukaryota; kingdom Viridiplantae; phylum Streptophyta; class Magnoliopsida; order Dipsacales; family Adoxaceae; genus Sambucus; species Sambucus nigra. Next base: position 209,098,595 of record OX422212.1, read on the forward strand.
AAAGAATAATATCATGCAATGGTGTAAAGTGTCACGAACACAACATGAAAACACTAGCATGAATAATCCAAACAATGATCAATCAATACCAATTTTGATGAAAATATGACACCGACTTGAATATAAAATGAAGCATGAGATACCAATATAAACAAGCAACAAGAGATACCAATATGATTATATAGAATGCCAATTTGATTCAAAGATAAAGTACATGGAAAACACGGATTAAATGCAAACACAAAGACTCAAAACAAATAATACCACACACACACACAATATGATTATGTGTGTGTGTGTATTGTGAGTTCATAAACCACAATTAATGAATTCCACAAAGCAAGTAATTAAAGAATAAGTAAATGCCAAACAACATAGAAATATACATGGTTTGACAAATTTCCTATGTCCACGGAGAAGTTATTGAGTTTTTATTAATGTCTCTCAAAGTTTGAAAAATTACATGCCAATTGGCCCTAGGGTGAGGGTTGTATTTATAGTCTCGTAAAGTTAAAGCAGTTGAGTTGTTTAAGGAACTCTCTTGACTTGCTATTGGATCGTATGATGACTCCTAATTATCTCATCCAAGATTGTAGGTAATCGATCTGAGCTTATCCTAAACTGAATGATAATTGTCACGTATTTATCCATGTGATAAACACTTGTGCTAATCTTTTCATTGGCGAATTGGGCTGAGTCAGCGTGATGGCTTATTAGGCTTGTTAGGACTGGCCGAAGTTGGGCTTAATTTTTGGTTTTGTCCACACAATTTCCCCAAAAATTCCTCGCCAAAAATAGGCTAGAATTGGGCCGGTGATTTTTAAATCTGATGGAGGCCCATCAAAATGGTTCAATTCTTAATGAAATCTGTTAGCCGGGTATTTTTGCAAGTAGTTGACCACCAGTGAGGGTACGCTGGTCATAAAAATAAAAATGAAGAGCCAAATACCCACTTCGAGTTTTGTTCCATATGATTGTTATGCACAGATTTGAAACATCACTTGTTTCCACACTCTGATACCGTCATTTTACTCCTTCCTTATTCAAAAAGACTCCAAAGCTTCCTGCTTTCATTCGTTTTCCCTGTAAGTTCTTTTCTTCTCCTTGTTATATCTTATTCTTTGTAACTTTCTTCTTCTACCTTATCTTGTATCCTTCTATTTCTGATGAAAATGGTGAACACCCTCCAAGGGAAAAATTTAGAAGATTTTAGGTAAACCTACTCTATTCCTCTCTGGTTACAATCAAATGTGAGACCATGCCTAGAAATTCTATTACAGTAAATGGGGACACTGGATTCATACCTTAGCCATAGTTCAGGGGGGACTGACTTTTACCCTAAACCCACTTTTTTAGAGTTTTGTGAATATTTTGGGGTAGTCCCATCTCAATGTGCCCCCAATATGTGGCGTATTGTCAATGGGCTTCACAAAATCAATGAGCTATATAGGACCAACCTTGGAATCCAGGAGATCAAGTACTGTTACTCTTGGTATCACACCACTGATGGCGTCGCGTACCTAAAAGAGAGAAAGGATAGTGGGTTCTTGGTTATAAGCCATCCTGATTATAATAAAGAATATTGGGATCAGGGCTTCATACAATTGGCAACATCCACCTCTCCACGAGGGTGAAGAATACGCTAGGAACATGTGCCTGGTTTAGGGGGTGATATATAGGTTGAAACATGCTCTTTACATACTTCCCTTTCTTTGGTTTTATATTATGAACAATTTTTTTATACTATTTCCCCTTTTTTTATTTCTGAGCATCTCATTCGAATAAGAGAGATCCCTCATTGAACCATATCAACAGGGTTGAATTGCTGAAGGCTTGGAGATTTAGAGAACTGCTTGCTGGAGGTGATCATCTATGATCGCCCCCTTTTCCCCTGGAGTACAGAAGCACTACAGGTAGCTTCACTCCTCACCCATTAGATGACATACCAGACCTTTCCTTGCCTGACGAGGAGGCTTCTATCTCATCCTCTTTTGAATCACTTGATGTCAATTCCATCCTTGGTGGTGTGTAAGATTTAATGGAACCAAGAAAGAGAGTTTTGTTGATTTATAATGATGATGTGGAGGGTATACCCTCCTCTCCCAAGTCCAATCCCTTGAAGAGAACTGAGGCTAGGATATCCAAGGCTAACGACCAGGAATTCATCGTCAGACCTAACTCTCCCAAAGGTGTGATGCCCCTCCCCTCTACTAGGTCCTCTTAGGCCATGTATGTAGCTAAGAATCCCTTCTTAACTCATATCATGTTGAGAGTAATCGTGCTTGCGACTGATTACGAGCAACTTAAGTTACTTGCCCCCGATCATCTCCCAATTAGTGCTTCCAAAACTCTGTCAATGGTGAGGAACTTCTTCTTTTCCTTCTTTATTTTTTTATTGTTATCTTGAGATAAGCTTATCTAATAATTGCCTTGCGTTTCTATTTGTAGTTTGTGGCAATGTTTGTCTGACTCTCGGATGGTCGCCAGGACCAGTCCAAGATTAATGATGAGCTTAGTGAAGTTCTAAAAAAATCAAGAAAGGCCTTGGACAATGATAAAAAGGCCTATGATAAGTCCACCAGTAATGTTATAAGTGCACTGAAGATCGAGAATGACAAGCTTAAGGTAGAGAACTCTCAAATAAAGGTCGAGCAAGATTGAATGGCCAAGGAGTCCCTGCAGCCAAGGAAGCTAATTTTGACAAGGGCTTTGGATATGCCTATGAGGATGCCAAGCTCCAACTGGCATACATTCGAAAGGTTAGATTTAAGAAGGGCTAGGATGCAGCCTTGGTGAAAACAAAGGTCCGAACTGACTTTGTCCGATTCGACGAGCACCCCCCCTGGTTCTCCCCCAAGGGTTAAGGAGGAGGCTACCACTAGTGTCCCAGCCAACCAGACTGAAGATGTGGCGATGCAAGGCAAGGTTGCTGAGACAGAGGAGCAGGTGAAGAAATAATTTCCCTTTAGATTAGGACTTATAATTCCTTATACTTTTTCTCTTTTTTTTCTTATTTGTAAGGGCTCAGCCCATATGTGATATATCAATGAAAGAACATTCCTTTTAAATGTTAACATTCCTTTTAAATGTTACGCTTCTTAGATGCCTCTGTTGGATTTTTTTACTTTATGTTTGTTTATTCATGTAGCCTATTGCCAAGGAGGTTACCTCTTTTACTGGAAACCTTGATGACTTGCTTGGTCAGGATGCAAGTGCTCGGGCTCATCGAGCATTTTTGTCCAACCACAAGGCTTTGAAAAAGATTACCAGGGCCTATAAAAACTAGTCAATTTTATTATCTAAGTTGAATGATGACTTAAAAGTCTTAAAATATATGGGCTCTTCGATTAAAGTTGAAGTAAATGGCTTAAATGCCCAACTTCCAGGGGCAAAGGATGTTGGGGAGGATGGAACCCTAGTCTAATATGTGAATGATGAGCTTAAGAAGAAGCTCGCCAATGATGAGGAAGATAGTGGAAGACCTCATGCAATAGTGATGGGGCTTAGCCGTGATGTGAATAAGATTTAATATTTATTCAGGATAGGTCCTCGCGCGGCCTGGTCGACAAGCTATGATGAGAGTTTGGTAGATCCTCCAGTCAGGATGGAGGAGGCCAAAAGTGTGTCCTACAAACATGGTTGGTTGAACACCCTGAAGGTGGTGAATAATCCTAAAGACTCTCAGCTTTGGCACATGTATCAAGTTGACTATTCGGCATATAAGAGACCTCCCTTTGGCTATGAAGAGAAGTGGGTCCCTTTGGACACTATACCTCTCCAACTCACTAAAAGTTATTGGAGGATCGTGATAGTGACGATGAGTTTTACTTAAATCCCAATGATAGTCCAAGGAGGCCGTTCGCATAATTTTTGACTCACCGACCATAAATAGTTGTAATCATTTTTGTACTATTTGTAGTGGTTTTTGTAATTGGTAATCTTTTTGTAACTTGTAAATGGATATTATAGTATAGTTAAAGTAATACCAATTTCGCCCATTTTCCTATTACCTTATGCCAAGCATGTATTACATTTGTCTAAACTTACCTTTTAGGACATGTCATCACACTACCATAGGCCTAGACTATGGCAAAAATGCACCTAGTGTAAGGGCAGTCCACCCATTTAGAATTTTATTCTACCAAGATAAGTTGGTTTACTGCCTAGGGATCCCCCGTAGGGATTTCTCTTGCCTGGGAAATTTATTAGGTCATTTTTGTTGGTAGTAATAAAGACCCGAAGACTTTAAGTTCAATTGTAATAAGCAAGGTTGCCATTATAATTAAGTTAAAGCCTGAGCTGCCTTTTAAAAATTAATGTCAATTTTGAGCCTGTTACTTTGGAACAATGTAAAGGGATTGAAAAGATAAATTATTGAGCAAATAACCAAGGCCTTTGTTAAAACTTGAAAGTTAACTGCGAGCATCATAACTTTTGAAATGAAAATTTACAAAAAATAAATATGCTAAAAATAAAACTTCTTGAGGTTGGTCGCATTCCATGCACGGGACATCTCCATGCCCTTAATTATTACAAGTAATAGGCTCCTTGCGAATCATCCCTGATCACTCTGAATGGACCTTCCCAGTTGAACCCTAACTTGTCGTCCGACAGCCTTTTGGTGTTGTCGAGGACTTTCTTGAGGACATAGTCCCCGACTTGAATAAATCTCCTCGGATTCACCACTCTAATGTGTTGGTTAGCCAACTACGACTGGTAGAAAGGAAGCTTGATCATGGATTATTCCCTTCGTTCTTATGCTAGGTCAAGTTCAATGCAAATGGCTTCGTCATTCAATCCCTACTTAGCAACATTTATCCTCATGGTCGGGAGATCATCTTCGAGTGGAATCACAACTTCCATTCCTTAGGTGAGCACGAAGGGTATTTTCTCGATAGGTCTTCCCAGCGTGGTGTAGTATGTCTGGAGGATATGAGGGTGCTCATACACCTAAGAACCCTTTAATATTTTTAGTTTCTTATTCAAACCATCGAGCATCGTCATGTTGGAGGCCTCTTCTTGACAATTACTTTGGGGGTATGCCACAGAAATGAAGTGGTGCTTGATTTCGTGCTCATCGCAGAAGCCTTGAAAAGGTCCACTCTCAAATTATGAACAATTATCTGGTATAATGGTCCTGGGTGTATACACCCCATTCTAATACCCCCTAACTTCTCCTAAGGTCCCTATCACCTCCCTTCATCATTGCAAACCCAAGTCATACCCCGGGTACTGACCTAGAGGTCATCGGACGCTCCCAGGCTCTATTTAAGCAAAATTAAAACTCTGCAACTCGACTGAGACTAAATGAATCTTCAAAGGGCACTAAATCCCCTTTCTAACGGTCCATCCCGTGTGCAATTTTAACTTACCATGCGGACAAACGACCCATTTTTCCCTAAAACCCAATCAGGATGCCATTAGGCGCTCTGGGGCTCTATTTGACCAAAGTCAGCTCTTCATCTCGACCGATATTGAATGAATCTTCAAAGGGCGCTGAAACCTCTTTCCAACGAGCCACCCCGTGCGCAATTCTGACTTACGGTAAGGATGAACGATCCGTTTTACTCCGAGATGTCATCGAATGCTTCCAGCGCCCGATTGACCAAATTCAACTCCCCAAACCGGGACATATGCTTTGGAATGTCTAAGTACATCTCCTAACCTTTCCAACGGTCCACCCCGTGCATGATTCTGACTTACCATATGGACGAACCATCCGTTTTCGTCTGAAGTTTCCCCGTCCAAAGGACCGATGAGCGCTTCAGATCCACATTTGACCTAAAGTCAACTCTCAAAACCGGGAGAGGTCCAAAGTAATTTTTAAGGTCTATGAATTACCTTTCCAACGGTTCACCCCGTGCACGATTCGGATCAATGGTTTGCGCTCTACGACCGATTTTCTGAAGGAGCCTGAAACAGACTGCCAAACGATAGGTCCCAGACCCTGCCTATCAGCAGTGTGCCTAAATGCACCTGCCGATTGGTAGGACCAGGTCTATACCGATCGGTAATGCCCTGGGCCTAGAAAAAGGAGGGCTTGACCTCATTGCAAAGGGAGCCCAGATCTGAAATACATCACTCTCAGCGAATCCTGAAAAACCTCCCTCGAAGTCAGCGCGATTTCCACATTCAAATCCCTTTCCAACCTTCACTTTCCATCATCCTTTTCATCAAACTTGGTGAATTAACTACCTTCCATCATCATTCAAGTGCAAGGTATGCTCTCCAACATTCAAGATCAAGCTCAAGATCTTCAAGGAGGTCCAATTTTCTCCATTCTCTCCTTAAATTCTCATAAACTCGCATTAACTTGTTTTATTACTTAGAACTTTTATTCTCTCATCTCACATATCCTAATATACATTTTATTTAGTATTATTGCACACCTCTAATTTTCATATAAATAAAAACTCAAAAAAATAAGAAAAAGAGGATTTGCTCATAAATTCCAAACGGGAATTCTCATACTTTTCTCACACTTTTCTCACAACTAAAACACTTTTTTACACACACACACACATACAAGAGAAGTCCCCGATTGGATTTATGGGATAAATCCCACCCCTCGTTTTGCATGCGAACTACATGGACTTTGATGCCTCTATAGGCTACGTAGGCATCTCAGGGTAAAACACGAGACTCGAGTCATATTCTTACTTTTTCTCTCATTTTCTTTCTTCTCTAAACTCAATTCTCTTAGATTCTATATATTTCATATACATATATTTGTTCTTAGTGGCATATTATTCCACATGCGTTATAATTCCCTTATAATGATCGACGCTAGGATAATCGCATAAATCCTATTTTCTAATATTACTTTTTAGGAACATTCCTAAGGATGACTCGCTTTATCTCTTCCATGATACAAGTCGTTGATTCCTATCTCTACTATATATACAGATGCACACATATCACGAGGAAATAAAGGAAAATGGCAACAACCCATGAGAGACCGTAAGGGCGGAATGGGTGCCTAACACCTTCCCATTTCGTAACTTAGCCTCCGGGCCCTTTTTGAATTATTTTGGTTTCATATGTATCAGTATGTCTTTGGATTCTGTCCTTCGGGATGGATCCCTTTTCTTTTGTCTGTTTTGAGTAAAATAGACTGGCGACTCTATCTCTCTACATTTTTCACCCCATTCATCGATGTCGGCCGAAGTTCTCTCGAGAGGGACGAGCGAGACCTAGAGGGATCCTCTCCTGCTGCGCTACAAGGGGGTCTATTCGGGGATGGCCACACTGGGTATCCCAAAGCGAGTTATAATGCTTTTCAGATGAACCTGATCATGTCGGCATCTCTAAAGTTCTTTAGTGGTTCTGGATCAATCCACTGAGTGAAATAATTTGTGTCGACCAACAAGTATTTTGAAATTTCCTAACGCAGTAGGTAGTGGACCTATAATGTCCAAACCCCCATTGTACAAACACCATGGGATAGTTAAGGGCCCTAGGTCGCTGGCCAGTCGATGGAACATGGGGAAGAATTTTTGGCACTTCTCGCACTTTCAAGAAAAAATACTTGCGTCTTTCTGCATATATGGCCAACAGTAGCTTTCTTTGATTGCTGGAAATGTCAGAGACCTTCCTCCAGTGTAACTTCAACAAATCCCAACGTGGAGTTCGTATAGAACTTGATCAATGTATTTTGGGTGTACGCATTGGAGGTAGAGGGCTGTGAAAGATCTCCTTTAAATCTTTCCCCCAAATCCTAAGTACAAGTAAGCATATTTAACCCTGACTTGATGAGCATGCTTCTTGTCAGTTCACAGTTCGTCATTTTGTAAGTATGCAATCATTGAATCCATCCAGCTTGTACCCCTCTCAAGGGAAAGAATGTGCTCAGAGACCATAGCTTTGTCAATGCAAGTCTTGGTGAGGAATTTGTAATACCCGTACTTTTATGGATATTTAAATTACATAAGTGGGTGTAATTTAATAATTTGAGAATTTAAAGTGAAAGAGAACTTAAAGTGTGGGTTAAATATTAATTGGCGAGTTTTGGATTATTATTGATATGTGCTATATTTACTTACGGGAATAAGTAAATGAAATTGTATTATTTTATATCATGTCGTGGTTGGGGAAAGTGACAAGTAATAACATTTTATTTGGAAAATACGTGAGGAGTTGTATTGGATTTAAGAAGGTAAATTTTTTATAAGTGACTCGGATGGATATTTTGAGTACACGGTTGGTCTCGGTGGGCCAAAATAGTCAAAATAGAGTACCTGGGGGTAGTGTTTTGGTTCTGGGGACTTTTTGGACTAGTATGGACTCGCATTTGAGTATACGAATCAATTTTGGGTTTAATAAGGGGAGAACCCTTATTTCTCTCTTATAAGCCACGAGAGAAAGAGAAAGGAAGAAAAGA